>OY720028.1:19124976-19521320 GCA_963082485.1 Eudonia mercurella
TTCATACTACTTAGTAATATTTGGGGTGGTGGCAGGTTTCAGATTGAGCTAAACCCATAACAAAGTTTCCTTGTTAATCCCTGTGTATTTAGCTTAGCAAGACACATAAGGGCTCACGGTAAAGATTAGGTGTAAAAGGGCTCGCCATAATCGAAAACTATTAGGAATACATTATTCTTTAAGAGGATTCTTGAGGAATCTTGGAGTTTTTCGCAGTAATGGTCTGTTAAAGGAGGCTGAGCGTGCATTCCTTTACACAAGTAAAAAAAAGATTTATACTAGTTCTCTTCGGTAACCTTCTCTAAGCCAACCATCTCCTATCACTTAGCCCTTGTACCGAAATTACAATACTGTGTTCGAAAGAAAAATGTATGTGATAATCACCTGTGCTTTAACGACTCCTCGTCTCGCCCGACGAAGTGGTTCCTCAGGTAAGCCTCGAGCTTGGCGCGCTGCTGGCCCAGCTCCGGGAAGTCGATGAAGAACCTGGAGCACATGTAGCGTTCCAGGGTCTTGATCTTGTCTGGGCGCGCCGCCCGGTAGCCCTTAGCCAGCAGTGCGCAGTACTTCAGCAAACCGCCGCCGCGGATCTCTTCAGGCTGCCGCGTCGCAATCAACTGTTCAGCTAAGTGTAACAGCGCCTCTCCAAAGTCTCCATACACAGATTCTCCCACCACTGTCGGGTAGAAGTTCTCTCCGATGGGCAGTTGAGCGCACTCGTGGAACGCCAAGAGCGAGTCAAGTGCGATTTGGAAAGAGTCGACGGAAAATTCGAACTGACGGCGCATGGTGTCAACGAATTTGAGTTCGACGGATTTGTGGCCACGGGAGTTTCCGAGCGAGATAAGCGACCAGCGATCGCCGTCGGAGTTGACGCGAACCATCTTGGAGACGTAGGCTTCCTTTAGGCCGGCCGGGGAAGCCCGTCGGCGTGGAGTGGCCAGTGGCAGGAGCGTCGCTATGTGTCCTAACACGGCGGCTTTGACGCGGTCGCAGTGGCGCGCCGTGGGGAGGTCAGCGGTGAAGATGAGATCGATGTCGGAGTAGGGCTGGGCCAGGTCAGCGAGCACGTGGCTGGCGGCGCCGCCGTTGAGCCTGACGTCGCGCACAGTGATACCGGCGCCGCCGGTGCTCTGGGGCGCGGCGAGGCGCGCGCGCACACCGGCCACGAGCTCGCGCAGGCGCACGTGCAGCGTTGGGAAGTTGCCGCGCCCGTGGATAGCCACCACCTCGTCCATGACGTCGTTGAGCCGCCGCACCTGCTCGTAGCTCAGCACCGCGTGCCGCTCGCCGCCCGCGCACCCCTCCTCCGACGACGTGTATGACGACTCGCTCTGAAATAAAACAGAATATATAACGTTTTTGATTTTGATTAAACATTGTTTCCTATATTGTTTTCAAAAGTTTACGCAAACACTACACATTAAAATGAAACGCACAAATCACAGGGATACATTCAGAGCCTTCTCTATGTGATTGCCAGAATAAAATAAGTCAAATAAACACAAATAGATCTAGAAAGTTTTTCATTTCAACTGTTATTGTAAGACTCAATGTGTAATTTTGATCAAAAACAATAATGCTTGAAATTAGGCAGTAATCAGAAGAAAATGCTATTAATGTAGGCTCTGTCTATTGTTGTGGTTGAGGCATGTAATGCCTAAAGGTGAATTGCAGTAACCTACGAGTAAGTTATTAGCTAATCCTTTATTCGTTAACTCTTCCAAGCACATGAACTGACCACAACTTTGCCCGGCGGCATCACTCAAAGGTTTGATTGTGCAACCGGAAAACATGAAGAGGTTTGAGCCGACTCACTGGGTTTCCAATGAGGTATTGAACTCAAACAATGGCTAATGAACGATTCTGTGGCCTTAGCTAATCCCAAAAACTATTCTGTCATTGTGGTTTACAAATAACGCATTAGATACGCTCACTGGAAAATGAATTATATAAATAATACGTTGTTTTAGAATACCGCTGCTCCACTCTTTGTTTATTTGTATGAGAATATACTTCGAGAACATTGCTATTCAAAAGAATAGGCTCAATAAATTATAGGCTATACGTACCTTAGTTGATGGTAAATAGTAAAATTAAGTAAGTAAAGTGAAGATTAATATTGAACTTAAATTTTGAACGTAAGTAGTGAGTTAAGTGCCGGGTATGTCAAGGCTCCATCAATTTGCGCGTGCGTGTGCAACACGCCATGTTTAACGTGGCGGGCACTTCACATAGACTGGGTGCGAGTTTATTTTCACTATTCACTATTTACCATTCAATGTTGTTAACGAAAACGAATTTGTATGGCAAAGTTTTACATATTTTATTTTTTATTTTTTAAATAGGCTTGCTTTTGACCTCATTCGAATCCCTAGAGCTAAGAGGAGGCAGACGATAAAACGAGCTTGCCCAGAAACAGTTTATTCAGCTTTCTTCCTTTGTCACCAGGAGGCAACTTCAACTTCAATGCCGAACATTGACGTTAACGTGATCTATAGGCAAGTCAAACTAGGCACTCAGGCTGTCCCCACCGGGGCGTCGGCGTCAATTCCAGGTAGATTAATTATTTTAAAGTTGACGTGGACACTAAAAGGAATGTGACCCTGTTGACCGCCAAACAGGGATGGGCTCCAAATGTCAGACTTAAATGGAAAAAATCTCGAAGGAGTCTCAATGTGTTTATTGCAACAAGTTAGGCTTCCATTCTACTACTATTATAGATAGATAGGAGGTGAAGTTAATTAAAACCCTAGTTTTTATTATCTCTCATAACTAGATATAAATAACACCCAAGAAGAATATTTAATATAAAAGCGTGCGTGCTTGGTACAAAAGTGTGTTTTTAATCACTTTTATTTTACATTGTTATTTATTTAAAGTTTTTCGCGAAAATGTTAGAAATTAGTAAATGGTTTTGTTTATCAGTTTTTCATATCGAGACGGCTAAGCAGATTCAGGAAAACATATTATTTACCATAGTCACTGACTATATGACAGAAAGAGAGACTTTTTAGTGGAATTAAGTAAAGAATTATTCAAAGATTCTACTAAGTCTAATTTAACTAATTTTTTTAAATTTAAATATTTTTTTTTCTTCTTAGGTGAATCAACAGTAACAAAAAAAAGAGTAGCTATGCAGTTATACATCAGAAAACCAATGACAGATTCACACTAATAGACTTAAAATAGCAAGAAAATTATTGAGCTAACAGAATAAACATGTTTGTATAACTTAGGATCAAAACTGCGATCGAACCGCTTACAAACATAGTAGCTGTGGCAGTAACAAGGACATAATAATAAAGATAAAAATAAATAATAAAGATTTTCACTTTCTTTATCCATACAAAGAAAGCGGCTAACGTCATAACCCTTTTTTCAATTAGGTTAAGTTGACAAGTTTCACAAATGTTTGACCATGACATTCATACCTACATAAACCAAGATAAGATTCGTATCTCGAGCCTGGGGGCTGTGTTATTCATCCGCGGAGATATTAACAAGTGGAAACACGATATTCTATCTAATCGCATTTGTAAATTTCCAATATCAAAAATGCCTTTATCAATGTCAATGTTTATTTCAAGTACGTATTTATATTATTTTCTATTGAGCGGCATTCAACAAGTTGGGCATTTGAATTTTCCTTTATTGATAAAATACCAAAGAGACTCGCATTGAATAGAAAATTATTTAATTAAGTTAAGTACAAACCACGATGTAATTCTTTTGTAGAAACTGGTACTTAGTAAGTGTCAAAAATAGTGTAAACTTAGAAAAAATGTTTTGCATTATGTTGATATTTCAGTAAGTAATATTAATGTTTTTTTTATTTAATTGAGAATAATACGTCTGTTCAGTAGTTGTTTATGCATACTTATTGCCCAGCATCAGGTTATCCAATTAGATGGCCTGACATCATAATCATCGAATCATCCTCTTTCGCATTACCCTCCTCCACCTCTTCTTCATCATCATCAAGATCATCATCTATCGGCTACGGCTACTCATATATCTTTTAGTGCCATACTTTACTATAATTTAAATTGGTATTGTATAGTACCGTACTTTGTGACACTAATAAACTATTTCTATTCTATTATATTTCTAGTACAATACACATTACTTCATAGATAAGTATACAAACATACCTATAAACTGAGTCTATTAACGAATCGACAGAAAGTTTTAACCTTATTACGAATTCAAAACGGATCTTAACGAGTGACACAATACCACGTGCAAGGCGGTAGGAAGTCACAACGCCGCAGGACATTCCAATTATTTAATTAGGCTGGTGAACCGGACTTGCCACTGATAAGGCTGTTTGTTTTGATATTAGGTGGAATGGAACGCAACAGTGGTCGCCGCTTTTAATAGCTGTGCTGTGTTGTGACGTTCCCGCCACCTTTGGCTTTGTAGGGATAAGTTAGATTCGGTTTTTGTTTTTATTTTCCAAGTAGAAAAAAAACAAAATATAAGTAGAGACATAATTTTTGACTTTCTTTTTTTTCCAACGATAATTTTAAAAAGTTAAAACATTAGTTTAGCGAGTTTCAAAATGCTACTTCTAATAAAATAGTGAAGCAGTTTTCATTTAATTATTTAACATGACCCAATCTACTGTAGAGGACGTAATTTACCACCTATTTTACCATACTGTAATTAATATTTTCTATTACTCAGCTAAATCAATTTCCTTAAGTAGTAACCATTAAAATGCCTCATCTGCATACTATCCTTGCGTAAAAAACCCTTACGCATGATGCATGATAATTATACCTACTTTTCTTTAGGTAAAGATCTCGAAGGCACAGCGGCTCGCGTATTCTGGTGGTTAAGCAACATCTAGCAAGGTAAGCAACTTTCACAATGTCGGGTCATCGGATGGGTGACAATCTAAACAATATTGGGCCAGCGTAATGGGTTACGGCCCGATTTCACCCATGTGCTATTGTTCACGTAGGAAGGTTTGAAAAGTAGGATGAATAAAGGCTCGTGTTATCTAATGTAATTTTTTTCAAGATGTCTTCTTACATAACGATAATATTTCTAAAGTCACAATCGGATATAACACTATCCGTATCAGTACATTATCTCTCAATATTATACTTCTGTCATATCCTTGAGCTTGAACGTAAAATGTGAACTTGACTGACTAGTATTCTGAGCAATATAATCTTATCTAAAGCTGTCTCTTTCATCATCATCATCATCATCAGCTCATTTTATGTCCCCACTGCTGGGGCACGAGCCTTCCCTATGGATGGATAGGGAGAACGGGCCATAAACCACCACGCGGGCCCAGTGCGGATTGGTGGTTGTTAACGACTGCTAATGCAGCCGGGACCAACGGCTTTACGTGCCTTCCGAAGCACGGAGGAGCTCGAGATGATAAATTTTTGGTCACCCATCCGATGACCGGCCTTTGCGAAAGTTGCTTAACCTCAGCTCTCGCAGACCGGGCGCGTTAACCACTGCGCCATCGAGCTCCTCACTGCGCCATCGAGCTCCTCGAAGCTGTCTCTTTAGCAGTAGGTAATCTTGGAACCCAATGTTGTCTCCTTAAGTTCCGACTGAGGCAAGATAGCTAGTGCCTCTGTGGTTGAGGATTCCTGTAGAAGTGCGCTTCCACCTTGCGGCCTTATCTTAATTTAGTCAGGGGGATTTTTTAATCTCACCGGTGATCTCAAAATTTTAATTACGAAATATGTTTTTTTTTTAATTTTAAATTTACCATTGATTGTCATTTTCCCCCTTTAATCAGAACAAGGATTAAGCAATATTTATTTTTCTTTAGCAACAACTGAAAAACACCACCTTCTTTTCTAGTAAAATTTAAATGAAAATCTATATCATTTTTTGGCGACGAAAACCGCGGTTTTCGTATTACTGTGTCGACCACTAGAGCCACTATGATTGTTGTTTCCTAGAGCGTTCACTTGTGCAATACTCTTGTTGTCATGTCACGTTTTATCGCGTGTGATATAATATATGGCAAGTGCACTTCGTAATTATAACAGTTAACCGAGTGCATTGCGGCCGTAAATTTAACGCCGACAAACAATTTAAAAGAATGCTAGCTGTCTTATGGTGAGCAATAAACGACAACAAATGAATGCTTTTGTTGAACAGGCTTTTTATTAGGTGTTGCTGTAAGTGCTACGCACACGGTGATACATTCCGTCGGATGAAAGGTGTTGCTAGCGTTGAACTACACTAAAACACACGTTACGCATCAGGACATATACAAAAACAATTACAAATCAATAAAAAAAAATTGATTTCATTGGAAGTAGCTCTAGCATCTGGGGTGTGTACGCTTAGTCTAGTATTGATGCTAATGATGTGAACATAGTAAGTTTCATTTACAAATTAAATTTTTTATGATGTGCACACCTATTTAGATCGCATGGCAATGTCTTAATTAATTGTTTATAATTTTTACATACTTGTTTATAATTTTTACGAAATTTTTATGGTCTGAATCTAAATGATCAGTGTTCTGTCTCGTTTTTATTAGGTTAATCAATCAATCAATGGTCTGCCGGAAGAAATCTCTTACGAATATACCCTACCACACCGGCTTTTTACTCCTTGACCGTGCTGCACAGTACTTACTATTTAGTATTCACTACCGTCTTTTTTATATACTTAGAGCATTCAAAAACCAGTATCCGGGTGTTGTTTATGTGTTTTACTAAACACTCACATATCGACCACTCTAAGTAGCACTTCACAGAAGTATGCTGATTCTCAGAAGTGGTTAGGTTTTTTTATTAACTGTTTGAGTGAAACTAGGTTTATTTTATTGGACGCAGAAGTACTATTGAATGTAAGTGTCAAATTTGTTTAGGACTGGGGGTTTATTTGGCGGCAGTGTTGTGTTAAAGTGGCCTTTTGTAGTATAGATTGACACGAAATCCATTAAAAAGTTTGTTTTCCTTAAGTAGACAGAAGTTACATAATAACAAGTAGGAAGATACTGAAGACGATACTGATACTGAAGAGATAACAGATTAATCTTCTTATGAAATAAATACCCAATCTAAAATCGAAGTTAGATAGCGTTTCGAAGAAGCATCTCATGGAGATGGAAGTAAAACTTAAGTGCACACTACTTGTTTATGACACTGACAGCTCGGAAGCCTTCAGCCATCTGTCATTCGGGGAGATTTAAAAAAGACAGTGTCATTGTCACGGCAGCGGCGTTCGCGCCCCGCGGCCTTGCCGCGTCTCGGTTTAACACAAACTATATTGTTTTTCCTCGTCCGTCGATTCAAAGTCGGTCAGACGCTGAGGTCGCATGCGCAATCGAACCGAATATTCTTTTCCTAGAAGTTAAGAACACCATTAAGTTTTTATTTGATATATTTTTGTTATTAGAAATAATATGTAAGTTTCATAGATTTTTTAAATGATACTGGCCATGTGCGAAGGCCGAGCACGACGTCCGTGACTCGTTAAGTTACTGAGCTACTCGTATTCTGTTACAGTTCAAAACTATCGATGAGTGATTCTATCAATGCTTTTATCTACTTACTTTATTTATTTATTTATTTATTTATTTAACATAATTAAACGGGCGTAACCCTATTACATAATTATGAATAGTTAAGTTCATATAAACACAAATGGTAAGTATACTTAATCACTAGTTCACAAACAAATATCTATATTTTTAAAAAATTCTTAAGGTTGTCCACAAACACGTCAAAATTCGGGTAAGCCACAAGGAGTGCGTTAAGTGCCTGATGCATGCGACACAGCGGTGATTTCGCACGCGCCACTGTGCGACACGGCGGAGGCGCAAACAGTCGAACTTGTGTCTCCTAAAAGTGTATTAATTAACAAATTGTTTCATGTAAAATCTGACCTTAATTACTAATAAATCGGAATATTATAATTTTAAACAAGAGCAGGCGAAGTCTACCACAATAAAATAAACTTTAAAACAGTTTATTAATTTCGATAATTTACTTTATCAATTATTTATATATCTGTCTGAAATTGTATTCAGCATTGTCTTTCGCGTATCAACGTTCCCTTCTGCCTCAGCACGTTTTAATTGACCACTAGATGTAGAAATCAGCTGTTCGGCGCCGGGCAAGGTCGCCCGATGCGTGTCTATTTTCTACCGGATTATATAAATAGCGCTTTCAATCAGAATACGTGCGGAACAAAGTTGATTACAATTAGTTTGGTCCAAATTCCGTGTCAATAGGCACGCAGATAGTGTTTTGTTTGTGCTGGCTATCAATTGGGAAATATTTATTAGGAATTAGCTTCGATTTAAACAGTCTTTTGTTATTTTTTTCTGAAATTATGCATGCACTGAACTATATAACTTTTTAAACTATCATGTTCACTTAGAAAAATTAATTATTTACGGAATATGTGTGCATATCTTATCCCGTTAGTATTTATTGTAACGCACTTAAGTAGGTTTTGAAATATAATTTAAATAAAGAAACTGTCGGTGAAGTGCAAATGCTTCTCTGTGTTTGTTGTTTCGCAACATGTCAAAATTAAGTTCGTGGATATCATCTGCATCAAATGTCGGAAAGGGAAATCGCAGCTAAATCTGTCCTTCCTTCTTTAAAAAAAATCCGTTTTTGAGACTGTAAATGCAATTGTTTTTAGATTTGCATCAGCAGTTACATCAACTGTTTTTGCAGTTTGACATTGACGGCTGTCGCAATCGCAACCGCTTCACGGAAACTCTCGGTGAGCGATGCGCAAAAACTCTATTTGGGAAACTTGGAAATTGTATGTCAACGTAGATAATGAGTTGAGTTGATTACAGTATTACATTGTTGAGTCATGTACTCATTTCGAAAGATATTGGTGTGTATATAACTATCCAGCATTATGAAATTGATACGAGAAAAAATCGTAATATTGATACAATAGAAATTAAAAAAAAGTATTGTCCTTGACTTATAATAAATATTATTAAAATATTTGACATTTCATATCTTCTAGCAACGATATAGATTTTATAACACGCGATTGCAATCGCAAAATACCTAAAAAGTTAGCAAAAAATTATTATCATTAGCAACTAACTAACTATTATAGTAAATAAAAATAAAAGCTGATATTGCTTTTATGTTGGCAAGTGTAAAATAAATATAAACCTTCATTTTATTTTATCACTCACTAGCGGCTCTTAATCGATTTCTTTTACTTGAACACCCGTAGGTATCCCGTGATTATCAACCCCAAAAACTTGCTATATACTACCTGAGACTCAAATAAAACTCAGATAGGCTTAAGAGTCTCAGATAGCCATATTGTTAAGACTTATTAGTTAGATATGCTTTTGAGACTAAGGGCGCTTTCAATTTAGACGTTTCGTGTCCCGCCCCAGCCGCATGACAGCCGTACGCTTGTTTTAATATGGAACGCAGTGCAAACGCACGACAGTGGTCCGATACAAAACGCCTAATTTAAAAGCACCCTTACTCGCAATCGAATGACAGAACGGGACAAACAAAGAAACATAACTTATTTATTAAGCGAGAGTAATTTATATAACTTTGACAGTGTCGTCGATACGATTTGACAGGCGCTATGATGAAACCCCAACATCGAGTACCCACAGAACCATAATCTCGGAATGCAGATGCGTGCGACCGGCGACCTTGCACTCTTTGTAACGCAGCCTTGCTATTTTCATTTATTTCGCAACAGTCTAATTTGTGTTTGTTCTGCGAATGTCATTATTTCGCTTGTTAATGCTACAATTAGTTTTACTTATGACGGTAATGAAGTGGAAACCTTTTTATTTTGCGGTTGCTTTATATGACGATGCCCAGTGGTTAACGCACTAAATCTGCGATTGCCAAGGTTATCCGTCTGGTGGGTGATCAAAAACGTATCATCTTGAGCTCCTCCGTGCTTTGGAAGGCACGTAAAAGCTGTTGGTTCCGGATACATTGGCAGTTGTTTTCAACCACCAACCCATATACCCGTATAGTGGTTTAGGCTGGTTTCAGACCTGGTTTCAAGCGGAGACATATGTGAGGCGCTTAAAACATCGTTGCACAGCGACGCGGTGTAACCCGCTCCGGGTAAAGTCCGTACAATGCCTAAGCGCCTTACATTGTGTCTCCGCTCTGGGAGCTCATACGGGCGGCCCGCACAACTCTGAAACCAGCCTTATCCACCCTCTTCATCTATAGGGAAAGCTCGTGCCCCAGTAGTGGGGACATAAAATGAGCCTGTTATTACAGACGATGAAGTAAGAAGGAAGATATAATATGACACAATAAAACGGTTTACCACCATTTACATAAATTATGGACATTATTAAAAATATGATTATTTTAAAATTTTGAATTGTAATTTAGTTTTAACTGTTCATACCTAAAACAAAAAGACACACAATCGTTCCGCTAGTAGTAAACAATAAAGTTGGTGTGCAGGCGCAGCGCGCACGCCACGCCAGAAGATCATGAACTTGTACATTTCGCGTGTCCAACGCAATTAGTTGTGTCGTAGTTGCGTAGAACGAAACGTGTCTGCCTATGCAGCGTTGTAACATGCTTTGGTGGGGCTAACTAAATGCTTGTAGCTGTTTTAAAATATATCTTTAGCTAAAAAAAACAAACAACTAGTTTTAATTTAATGTCTTATCTCTAACTGACAATTAATGCTTTTAAAGATTTATGACAACAATCAAAATCAAATTTATTTCTATTTAAAGGAGATTCAATAAAGATTATGTGTTTCCTTGATTCTCGTGGAACATGGAATAATTCCACCGACAAATATTATGGGTACAATCAAGAAGAATCATACAAACAAAACTGATTACAAAATAACCACACGCTGTACCTACCAGCGACGATTAACCGACCTTCTTTCACAATTAATGACTCTTACCACATAGACAATAAGACTTTGATCTATTGCTTCAAAAATGCAGTTTTAATATTAGCACTAGTATTGCAGTACACTGTACAGTCTTAAGAATAAATATGTAAATAATTTAACTTTTAATACAATGGAATGACACGTCAAAAGTGTATACATATTTATGCTCGTGACTGTACAACACAATTGATAGACCAAATTAGTTGCTATTCCATACTTATTTATTGTTTTTTCAATTTCAACAAAAAGCGTCGACTTTTTAAAAGAAATCTAAACTCACTAACGAAAACACGTAGGTTATACGGCAAGTTCTTAGTTCGAAGAGTTGTAGTTCAGATAACGAAAGATTGTAAACTTGTACAGTCAGCAAAGAAAGTAGCTTAAGACTTTAATACTTTGTCAAAGCAATGAAAGTAATCTAAGAAGCATTTGTCGACTTCTAGCAAAGTTATTATGATATAGTACCAAAGTGTTGAGCTTCCTCCGTTGCTGACCGTATCCCGCTCTAAAATGGGACTTGCCTGAATAAGTCACTTTTTTTAGTTATCAGTTATTTTAATTAACTGGAAAATATAACCTCAACTATACATATATAAGGCCAATTTAGGTACCTTAAGACAAATAGCGAAAAGCCAAGGATAAAAGTGTCGCGTAGGTACCTTTCACGCTTCAAATGTCAAATTAATTTACACATTTAAAAGGACTTTGAATTTAAGTAGTAGACGAGTATTAAATTCGACCGTGAACCAATATGATATTATGTAAACATACCTTGTAATGTAAGTAAGTAATCAGTGTAAACAAACATTGGTAAATCAATAAATAAAAAAAAAGTAAAAAAAAACTCTCCTCAGTTACGTTTAAGTGCTGTTTCGTTTTCAATATAAACATTGTGAATACGTGAACAAATCAAAAACAAAGTAAATTTAAATAAACAGTAACAAAAGAATAACTACTAGGTACTTACCTATATTTAGGTTTTTTCTTAACATTATTAAATTACTCGCAACAAAATTGACGTCTAATTTACATAAATGCTTAGGTACATAGTATATTATAAATCCTCCGCTTATTATGTTAGGATAAGTAGGTATTCATAAATTGCTGCCTTCAAATACATAATACAAGCTCCAAGTGTCCAGTTGTTGCTGGGGATTACGTGAATAATTTTCCGTATCGAATAACACAGTCTTAACCAAACAAATCCTTAAACATCTATGCAGGTTGTCGTCACGGAAGCATTAAACACTTTCCTGTTATCTTGTAGTTTTCATTTGAAAACAACTTTATCAGTGGAAGAGCGGAAGGGGGCAGGGCAGGGGAGGGGAGGTGATGGTCATACGTCAAAACACCACACAGCCACAGCAAGTCAGCTAGACTGAACCAGCATTTACACACATTTAGCACACGACGTTGGTTGTCGCACTTTCCGCATTATCATCTATATATATCATCACTATCATCACCAGCTCAATTATGTCCCCACTGCTATGGGCACGAGACCTCTCTATGGATGGAAACAACAGGGAGATAAAGAATAATACATAAACCACTACGCGGGCCCAGTGCGGATTGGTGTTTGTAAACGACTGCTAATGCAGGCGAAACCGACAACGGCTTTACGTGGCTTCCGAAGCACGGTTTTTTGCATGCTCAATCATTATCATCCAGATTTACACTCGGATATACGAAAATGAAATCGCCACCGCTTGCAACACGTATGCTAATGTCGCATGCATTGATAAATAAAATCATACGGCGACAGTCGCTCGTGGCTGCGCCCGAAACAAACGAGCAGCGCTTTCCGAACATTCCTCGGATCTATCGACACGGCGCGAGTGCGGCGCCTCGACGAAACATCTTATTATTACACGTCGAACGACCTTGCTTACTCACGTCTGGTCCCTAGTCTGACTGCGTAGAGCGAACAGCTCCACAGACAAAAAACATATTGCGTAATTAAGCTCGGAAATCCGCATTTAAAGTCATCGTTCGAATCGCACTCGCACATACTAGCGCAACCGATACCTGATGCCTAGATGCTTTCGATTTCAACACGGGTTGCATCAGCGTACGATCCGTGGCCGGCGACGACTCGAATAATGATGAGAAAGGTCAGTTTCATATTTCCAATAGGCCACAATTGATACCTTCGCTGGAGGTAATACGATTTGAAAACACTAATCGTTACAATAATTTACGTAAACGGAACGATTGAATACATTGTAACATTATAAACCGATATGTTTGAGGGCAACAATCGAGTTGAAAGGGATTTTGATATTGCACGTGGGTTGCGTTACGTTTCTATGTGCGCCTGCGATGCATCTAGACAATGATGAGTGGTTACTTTCGATTTCGTGAGGCTTGTAATTAGCATGGCCTTCGCATACGAGCTGCGTAATATGGAACGGAACTACGAACTCGCGGGACGCGAACGCAAGCGCAGGAACGCACGACTCGACACGCGGGGTGGAGGGAGCCATTTGGTTTCACTTTCTTTTTAAATACAATTAATTTGAGTTTCTTACTAAAGAATCATGCTAATTGATAAGGTGCGATTGAACAGCAAACGAAAGACCTTGTCAGAGTAATTAACATAAAAATATGCCGCGCAGGGATCGCTGGCATAACACAACGTATCTAATTTTTTACGTAAACAAACTAAATATAGTTACCGTAGTATTTTTATCTTACTGTTAAAATCCTTAAAGATACCATCTACAACTCGTAGTCGAAATAGAAGCGAGGCGCCGAATGATTTTCAAGAATTTTGCAGACAAAAAACGCCGCCACCTGGCGCCATTTCAAAATTCAAAAAAATTCAAAATTCAAAATCATTTATTCAGTTTAGGCTACAAGTAGCTCTTATGAATGTCACTATGCCATCGGTTCGTAAGTCTACTCTGGGCGGGAGATCTTGTACTGAGAAGAACCGGCAAGAAACTCAGCAAGTGTCCAGCTCTTTTCTCCCTTACAGCGTCAAAAATATTGGAAAATGCCCTATCATAGCAGGACACTTTCCATTACAATAAACACAAAAATATAGAAGACAACCACAACATGTAAAAAAAAAAATAAACACAAAATAAAAAATCTACGCTAACAAATTTACATCAGGTAAAAGTTACAATTTCCACAATGTCATACAGTACCACTACAGTACTATCGTAGAAGTCAAAAATTGTTTAAGAAAAACAAAGTCATTTCAAATGTTACTTAACAATGTCCCGGCTCTGATTGGCATGTGACGGCTCGATATGTGCGGAATTATAAGTTAACACTGTTCAACTAAGCATGTGTAAAGTGTTAGGACAATGAGACAAGAACAACAAGCCTACCTACTATTTTTTGTACGCGTAGTTAACGCGTTTCAAAACTATGTTACGACTGAAGACAAATAATTCAACGGCAATTTCATACGATGTAAGATTCTCTACAAAGTTATGAATCGAAACTATATATCTACAGGTTATTGAATATTAAAGGCTCAAACAATTATTATAAACATGGGTATTATAAATTTTTCGTTTGTTGCAAACACATTACAATTCTGTAAATTCTTAAAATATTTACATGTACACCAGGTCAGGCATTTTAGTCTTCCCAAAATAACATATAATTATTTATTTTTAAGGAGCTCGATGGCACTGTGGTTGGCGTGCCCACTCTGCGATTAAATTTGCGCATAAATATTCAAAATTTTTACCACCCGTAACCTTTTGATAAAAAAGAGACTTATTTGGAAAGTGGACGTTTTGAGGCTTTCTGACTTTCTGGGCATTGTAGATTTGTGGTCGTTTTGAGAAAGTGGACGAAATGTGAAATAGACATTTAGGGAATTACTATTTTGGGAAGTGGACGTTTTGGGACAGTGAACGTTTTGGGAAGTTGTCGTTTTGAACCTAAAGGAAACAAATGAGCTGATGATAAGTTGATGATTTGTTTTCAATTATTTACGAGAGCCCTTGCGTGATTTCGACGTGTCAACAAGTCTTGTCAGTGATTTCTTTGTTGTTCGTAGGCACACCGGCTCTCGGCGCGCTGTGACCTCACGCTGATAGGACGGCAATAGACGTCGTCGTCGCATCGGCTCGGCTGATCGCCTCGATACAGGCGCGACCACTACGGACGACCAGCGACGGCGACGACCGAGACGCTGCGAGGCCGGCAATTCAAAACAAGTTTATTTTTTATTTATTCCTTTGTTTTTCTGATGACATAAAGTGACGTTTATTTTTATCTGTTTTCGTCTCTAATTGGACATAACGAAATGTGTGTTAATTTATTGTTGTGGGTAGGGCTGTGGCACAGATTACTGCTGTGGACTGATTTAATTTGTCGACAAAGTAATATTTTTTTGAGATTGATTTAAGTTTTCTTACATGTTATGAGAGAAATACTTATCGTTTTCAATATAGTTCGTGTAACTACGCAAGCCTTTCGTTTCTGTTTTTCAAATAAGTTTTAATACCAGCATGTAGATTGTGTTTCTTCTCTTCCTTAAAACTGCAACGTAAGTATCTGTACCACTTTTTTATGATTTATACAACAAAACAAAAGAAAATGGGTTGAAACAGGAACACGAAATGTTTTTCACACCTTTTAACAGTTTACAAAAACAGAGAACCGCTGTTATTTCCACATACCTAATTGTATCGGAATAGAATAATTTGAATATAATGCGCGATAGTTGGCTGCAGAAGTAGATATGTGGTCGTCATCCTGTCTCCATTCTGTCAAGTATCCGACTGATTCTTGACAGAAACCTACCAGGCAAACATAACGCGTAAAGTGACGCGTAATCAATAAGTTTCGGCTTACTTTATCTGTGGCATGGAGTTTTTTTTTAAAACAAATTGATAAAGATTGATTTTTATTGTTGTCTATAACCCTATTATTATTTTTTGTTTCCTGTTGTGCATTTAATTGACACTTAGTTGGTAAGGAAATGTGGGTCGTTATGCACTTCGATAACAATTACAATAATGGGCGGTATTAATGATCTACTTGGTTTTACATTGTGTTGCTAACAGCTTTACGATTGCCAGTAGAAAATGTGATATGCGCATATCTTTTCAATTATAAAAATAATAAAAACATTTAAAGTGTATTAATGTTTGTTACATGCTGATAAAGGTTTTATATGAATGAATAAACTATGTATTAGCTATGGAAGAACGAGGTAACGTTTTACTGGCATTTTTACTTGCTCGATGACTTTGATCACTTTAAGGCGAAGGGTAAGGCACACGAGCGCCGCTAATGGATTTAATTTGATAACTGCTTAATTGAATTTTTTTTCAAACATTGCGGACCTTCCGACACTAGGCAAACATATAGATGTTTAATTATAATTTAATAATAGTTTAATAATAGTATTATATAATAGTATAGTATTATATATATAAATATTAGTTTAATAATAGTATTAAATAATTGTGCACTACTTTTAGGTTTGTTAATACAAAATTCATTCGCTAACACCAACAGTGGCCATTGTTTGTGAATAAATGCGATAGCCCGTTTTGTGTATAAACCACGCAACAAAAAGTAGTGAACAATTATTAAATAAATACTATGGATGCTTTCGTGTTGTCGGAAGGTACGCAATCTTTAAAAAAAAATCCGCTCCGTTAGTAATTGTCAAATTATCAATTGGTAGCGCTAGTGTGCCTTACCCTTCGCCTTAATAAAAAGTAATATAATTACCGAAAAAAATTACGGATGTATTGTGCAGCGGTTCAAGTTGGTGAACTCCATTCATTGTTTTATAATTATTGTCCAATATTTTTGAATATTTATAATTTGGCGTTTACGTTGGTAGGTACATGTATACATTATATTCACATGCAAAATTGAATGTCAGTAACCCCGCTGCTTTTGTTGCGCTGAATATTGTTCGGACGCGGGTCACGGCCGGCGATCGCGCGACCGCCACGCGATAACATGTACGATCAACATCACAGTGATCAATGCATATATTTTTTTACAGTAACTTTGGTGTTAAAAACGTCCATAGGATACGGGAGTCATTTACCACCAGGCGGGTTGTATACCTAATTGTCATCTTGTTAATAAAAAAAAGATATTTAATTTAAGAAGTTTTCATGCGAAAGTATTGTCTTTTCTTCATTATACCAAAATTTTCATAGTGTTCTTTTTTATTTTTCCTAATAAAGTAAGGGATATTTTTAATTGCGCCTCTGTTGAAATATTATGCAAACATAACAATCTCCTCTAATAAACTTATTGCACATCAAAAACATGACTATTCTACAATTAAACTATCTGTTCATCAAAACATGTTCTCTAAAAAAACTTAAAAAGTATACGAAAACCTTTTAATCTATTTACAAATCTAGTTCATACAACAGACTTATTTTTCTTAAAACAAAAATACTAATAGCATATCAAAAGTACTGACTTGCACACTAAATGGTTAGGTAAAGTTAACTTTTTTTCCCGAGGAAGCGCAGCGTAGCCAGAGCCAGTCACGAAAGGGGGGAGCGTAGTCACGGAAGGTGGGAGCAAATTCTCCCCTTTAATGTATAAATACTACTACTCTACAGCTGTCTACTCAACGTTACACATCTACTGCTTTCAGAGGAAGTTTCCGATACGCGGCGACAAAATGCTGGAACAATATTCCTCCACCGTTGAGGGACCTGCAAAGTAAAAATAGTTTTAAGAATAAACTGAGACTGTTTTTGTCTAGTTTTCAGAGTACGCAGGAGACTTTGTTGTTAGATACAAGCGCATTATAACTCTTACCTTGTTTGTCTGTCCCATCAATGTATCTCTCGTTTACGAGGCGTCTTGTTGTACCGGCTACTTTAGCTGTTTAGCGATGTGCTCTTGTTGTGTTAAAAGTTTCTGTTATCTATTATTATTATTTTTCTTGTGTAATGGCTTCTGGAGTGTCTTTTCAACACAAAAATCATTGTTTAAATGTAGTACCTATTGTTTTTTTTGTCAACCATTTTGTCTGTCACTGTCACTCCGTCCGTTTTATATTTGTTGAATTTTTTTACCGTTTTTAAAAATAGAGTTAGGAATTCAGTGCATACAGCCTACAATTATTTTCTTTAACTAAATATTTTTGTACTTAGGGCTGACATTTTTGTTTTTTATATTATTATTTTATATTACGCTTGTGTTGCTATCGCAGCACCACCTAAACCGGTTCCGACGGAAGATCAGCGCTAACCTTAAGGCTAGCATTTTGCTGAGTCGGAACCGTTTTGGGACTGTCTTTAATTTTTTTTTCCACTTATTATCTGTATGTTTAATTTGTCTAGTTCCAAATAAATTTATTTTGATTTGATTTGATTTGAAAAATAATGTAACTTTTATAGATTCATAACCTCTATCTTTTCAGAAGTGATGTTTGAATTTGATTAGGAAATAGGTTGACATATTTTGATAGACGAATAAATTATTAGATCTGCATTCCGAAAACAGATGAGCGTGCAATTCAAATAGTTTTGCTTAGACCAGAAAACTGATGCCCAGTTTGAATTACATAGAGTGCGTTTTTCGTGTGCAAGTCAGTACTTTTGGTGCTATTTTTGATTTATTTTGTTTGACAAGAGGGAATTATTAGTGAGGCGATTAAATACAACCCATTAAGTAACATACAGCTGTGTGTTTACTTTATAAGCTTATAATCATATATCTAAGTAAATATAAAAGGAAGGAAACCTTTAGTTTCCCATGCTAATTAGTTGAAAAAATATGTCAAATAGCGAATTTAACGCAAAAAAACAAAAAGCAATATAAATGAAAATGAAAATGAGGGACGTTGCACAATCTTATTGTTATTCAAAGACATGCTCTAATTACATAACTAAGGTTTGTTTTGTTGTATGAAGTGTTTATTTAGAGCACATAACTTGCATGACTCAATTAATTTGTTTCCGACTGTACCCGAAAAAGATTTGACCGATTGCTAAATTTACATTTTTTTTTAAATACTTTTTTGGCGTGTGCGCTGCTCGGCTTACGACCTACAGTGAGTTGACGTCATACAGTTTCCATGGAAAAATAATTGTATGAGATTGAGAGATGAGATGCGATGAGAGACAGAGGTGTATCCTTTGAGATCGTTATCGTTATTCGTTATTTATAGTTTTCACTTAACACAAAACGCTGTATGTTCAACTGTAACTTTTCTATATAGTGCACAATACCTACATTATTAAATATACTTACATATAGAAAGGGGAATCCCTTAATTAAGAATTTAAAGGGAACATAAAATGCAATAACTACACAAAGTTCAAGTATAATGGGAAATAATAAAAAAAAACAAATTCAAGCAGTATTGATGTTCTTTTGTTATCCGGGCGGACTGTTTTTCCGATAGTAAGCCCGAGATTCGTTTGCCTGTCCCATTATAGGAAGTGGCGCTCATCTACGATAAACTACTAGAACACAGATTTACAGAACAACTTATTGATTAAAAAAAGTTTTATAGGTAAACTTGAGATAGATCTAACAACATCAATAATTACTATCATAGTGACCATCAGATCTGCCTGTTTATAAGCGGTTACAATCGCTTAATTATGAACGTCTGCACCACCAGAGGGAAACTAACATGTCGTTGACACTACAAAACCATTTCACACTTTTTTGAAGAACCCCATGCTGTACTCCTTCGAGAATATCTCAGCATGGAGGTCATTCCAGAACCTGAGGGTGCGCGGGAGGAAGCTTCTCTAAAACCAAACAGTATGCGACTATCAGTAAACTTCTAAAGTGATTGGAATGCTAACTCTAAGGTCAGCCGCACTTTGGATGCGTTCTCGTACGAACACGTACTAATACGCACGATTCATCCCGATCCTCAGACTACTATGGTACTTCGCACACAGGTGCACGCACGACTACATACATACTGATAAGAGATATAGACTGTATACATACACGGGCTGCTCGAGCAGTTAGCCAGTGATCAAAATACACGGACCACTTGAGCAGTCGTAGTGAAGCTGTCATTTCACCGAGCTGCGGACCACCCACCAGTCGCAACTGCTTGAGCGGTTCCATGTATGTTTGTAAACAGAAGACTGTAATTCACTATGTAGTCGCAACTTGAAGCAGTCGCATCCTGACTGCTTCAAGCTGCCCGTGTATGACCGCCTTAAGTGTTCGTATGAGTCAATCTTGTACGTCAACACATCCAAACATCCACACATCCAAAGTCCTTCTATTCTAGATCAAGGGTCCAGCCAAGGAAAGTGGGCTTTATTAACGAGGCGACATATTCACCCATGCTAGCGGCGGCGGCCCGCGTGCGCCCGCGCATACTAACCGCGGCCTAGCGATCTCGTGTCGCAATGTTTGGCATACTGTTGTGGTAGATACTATATAAACATAATTGTAAAGTAAAAACTCAACCGGGATATTGGTTATTGGTTATGAATTAATTGGGTAGGTGCCTGGTAAGTCAATAAAGAAACTTTTTAGCAACTGTCAAAACGATTTTTTTTATAGAAATTGAATGGCAATGGCAAACTATGACGTCATTTTGTTCCGTCAATTTAATGTTTACTAATAAAAAGGGGTACTTACAATGTTTTTTGTTCACGTATATTTTGATTTTGATGTTAAAGTTATTGTTTTCTGAATAGATTCTGTTTGTATTTGGCCACTCAATATAACATTATTTATTTATAAATTTTATAGGTGCGGTATGTTGTTTGCGACTACCAGGAACAAAAACCAAGCTAGAAAATACAAGTTGCTCGCACATTTAAATGAATTATTCTTTACTACTTTCTCGTGAAATGCAAAAAATAAAACTAAAGTTTGATAATTAAAAATTGAGAAAAACTCACGTTCCAAACTACTTTTGAAATGAAACAGCTGAATAAAAAAAAAACCGGCCAAGAGCGCGTCGGGCCACGCGCAGTGTAGGGTTCCGTAGCCGTAGTTTTTTGAACATTTATTTAACGATGGCTCATATACTTAAATGTTGATACTACCGGTTTCACACACCTGACAACGTTATTTAAATAGTTCCCAATGAGGAATTTGTACTGCGTCAAGTACATTTTATAAGTTGGTCGACTGTTAGGTACTCTTAAACTTATAAAGCCTACTTAGTTGTGATAGTTTTCTTCTTCGTACTATATACAACTATAGTTCATGGTATACCATGAATTTTTTCACGTATCCAAAAAGGGGGGTCAAAAGCCAAGTGTCCCCTACACTTGGCTCTAACAAAATTTTGCACATTAAAGCTTAATATGTAGTTCACAAACATGTCTCGATCAAAAAACATATTTTTGCTATTCAACGACACCACACGCTATGGGGTAGACAAGAAAAAAAAAATACATCCCCACTTCACGTGTAAGGGAGGTAACCTAAAAAAAATATTTTTCAATATTTTTCTTCACTACTTTGTCGGCGTGATTAATATGTTTATCCATGCCAAATTACAGCTTTCTAGTACTAAGAGTCTATGAGCTAGACTGGGAACGGACAGACAGACAGACAGACATGGCGAAACTATAAGGGTTCCTTGTTTACTACGGAACCCTAAAAAGATAATAACACGGTTTCGCTATGTTTTTGGCGAAACACTTAAGCAAATATTATTTTCTTTTCAACAAGATATTATGTACAAAATACATATCGCGTAGGTACACACGGCAGCACATCTGACTAAAACAAACTGTAAAATTTCCTCAATAAACTTTGAATTTTATGTATATGGCATATGGTTGAACATTTATTGAAGACATTTGGCAGATTTGGATAGGTCCATGTGCAGGCGTCGTCTGTACCAACATTCCAATATAACGTTTCAGTAAAACAAAATACAACGCCTCTGTAGACAACTGGCAAAAAGATACATATCCTGGTATGTCAAAAAATGCGGATTAAAATCCCAATCGTGACTTCTTTTCCATTTTTCCTAAAATACATTTTGTTTTATTGCTGGTGTTAGGCATTTTATTGATACAAAAACATTTTGCCACAGATAGGTCCAGCCCCCCAACCGCCTAACGCTCTCGCTTTCAATCGCTTTGAAAGCGAGGCCCTCGCATCGCTTTCTAATATAATATCGAAATATAATATCAAATAATATCGAAAGCTATAGCCTATAGCTTTCGATATTGCTTTCATATTGTTTTCGAAATGACAAGATGACGCCTCCTCCTCGCCTTGCCTGCAAAGCGATCGAAAGCGAGAGAGTTAGGCGGTCGACCCCCAGTTTATCAGTGAAAGTAGTGCTGTAAGGCACCTTGACATAGATTGTATAACAGTGTTATCAGCGCTCCATTAAACTTGTTATACGTAGGTATCATACATATTGAATGGTTCTAGTTAGTTAACCATAATGTTTATAAATGTTCCAGTTGTACCTATTTTCCTTACCTACTTCTGATTAATTTGCTGACTGCCTAACAATTAACATTAAAGATATTAACTATATAGTAATCGTTTTTATAGTTAAAAAGATAATATAACTTTTCTTTACTAATAATTTGCTAAAATATGTATTTAAGTGTAAATTTGTAATATCTGACTTAACATTTTATTGTAAGTAGGTATATTGTGCTGGAAGGCTGTAAGTCATCGGCATAACGACAACCAAAAACAGAGGCTTTAAATTTACTCAAAAAATGGTCGAAATAGTTACTGTCCTGTTTACGAGTAATCCTATGTAAATAAAAATTTCTAACAGAAAAAAGGTTTTAATCGAACTCAAAAAAGCCCAAACAGTTACTGGCCAGCTCTATTCGTAATTAAACAAAAGTCGGCAAATGAAAAAGTAATAAAAAGGCAAAGGCACCCGAGGCCGCGCCGCCGGCATTGGCGGCGGTTTCAAAACGCATCGTGCGTGATGCGTCCCACATACAACGACGCATCCGTAACACACGGCATTATAGAAAATGCTACACTTGTCAGTACCAAGGACGAGACAATCACGACGAGTGCTCGCGGCGGACCCAACGATTAATTATACTTGAATTGTGGTCGTATTCAATTTGAGGAGGCAACTTAAAATTATTTATTACTTATGTTGTAGATTTTTTGATTAATAATTTAAAAAAACAGTTTTAGGTAAGTATATATGTTACTCTGTAAGGTATCTGTGACACTATCGCCCATTTTTGTCAGATTAAAAAAAATGAGACGGCCAATGAAGGAATGTTGAAAATACACAATTATTTGATTATACGTTAACGCATAGTATGAAACTCTTAAATTATGTTTATTCTAACCGGGTATGATATATTGAGTTGTAACTAGAACGATTAAGAATAATCGTTCTAGTTACAATTCAATAGGTATATCATTAATGTAACGACTTTGTGAAAATATGTGTTGACTTATGTAGCCAACTACATTCCTAAAAAAACTGGGCATGATTGCAAGCGGTATAATACGCTCAATTCGTTATTTAATTCTGATAGGTAGATAATATGTCGCAAGAGTCTGTTATCAGAAAAAAAACTTGACATTTAAAATGTTGTGATAAGCAATCAAGGTTTCTCGTTAAAGAACTTTCTAAAACTATGAAACTTTTAAAAATATAAATTTATATATTATTTTTAGGTAGGTAACTTCTACATAAATTGGTTTAGAAACTATTATTTAAAGAAAAAGGTTAATTATAGGTACTGCAAAAGTGCAAAAGATATTTAGTTCTTTAAAGGGCACCACATGCCACAGGATACAATTCAGTAAATTGAAAACAGCAGGTATTATAAACTAATTATATAATATATGTAGATATACATAGTTAGGCACTATACTGTCCGCGACTTTGTCCTCGAGAATTATCATCGAGCTTATCAGAGAGAAACCAAAGTATTCTTTGTTAAGAGATAATATCTGTACTACACTACAATAGAACCTACATCTTAACTAAATAAATGTTTAAGCTTTAAGGTTCCCAAGAATTCGTGTTTGTACGAGATATAAATAAATAAATAAAATTAAATAAAATAGTTTTTAATTTCTCAATAAAATAAAAAATACGTATGGAGACAACCCCAGAGAGTAATGCAAATACTTGTGTTGGGGTGCCTCGCTTTTAACCTAGGTATTTATTTTCTATACATACATTAACATGTTCTGTTAGTAAGCTATTAATATCTTTGAGACTGAACACCTTTCAAATACCATCTATAACAATTGGATCGCGAGTGGAAGCGATCAAGGCCGCGGCACGTTGAAACGAGTTGCAACAAAGAAAAAACAATATCCAAATTACCTACACACAACATTGCCTATTTCCTGACCGAATTAATGCATTCCACTTATATATTATATTAACAATCGCAAGATAAAGGTTATTTAGATTTAGGGTAGATTATACGCGATATACTTTATTATTATGAAAAATATCGCAAACTAAAACTTGATCAATATCAAACAGCCTAGACAAAGACGAATTAAAAAACAGAAACCATAGACTAGAATGGCTGTCGAAAAATATGAATTAATGCATCGAAATTATAGTTTTAAATCAATCGAACGCAGGAATCGGCGCGTACGCACGCACGCGCGGCACGCGTGCCAGCCGGAGCGCAAACGTTGCGTGGATTCCTGCACACCGCCGATACTAGGCACCTACTAATGCACTTATTTCATTGGAAAAAGAAAAGGCCACTATATATGAGAATTAATTTAAAATCACCTGTCCGGATTTAAGAGTTAATTAGTTAGTGAGCAATTTGCATTTCCTTTACGCGCGGTACGTGTTTACGTAAATACAAATACCTACCTACCTACATATTTATTTGGACACTTAATTATTGGAGGTAAAAATTATCGATGCACCTGGTAGCTAAAGTTTTATAAGTATTACAGTGTGTTAAAAATGATAATTATAAAGAATTTTCATATTTTGCAACAAAATAAACTAATCTTTTCTATAAATAACAAGAGACCTCACATGATATTATTCGTTATCGGCACACGGACGGCGCCAAATCAAAACAAATTAACGACGACGACGTTGCGTCACTTAGAAATGGCGAGCGACGCATCTCGTGCGCCTCGGACTACAACGGTGACTCACGCAGCACGAGGCGGGATCACGGAGCCAAGACATACTCCAGAAAACTCTCATTAATCTTTCACCTAACGAAAACACACTATCTCATCGTGAAAGTATAATACAGATACTTGTGCCACAAATACATTCCAATTAATTATCGGCATTTAAAAATAATTCGAGTATTCTCACGTAGCGGGCCCGCTGCGGTGTAGCAATCGTGTCACAAACAACTGATAAGGGCACAGGCGACCAGCCGCTATGGGGCACCGCTTCCTGACAGCCGATACGAGTTTTCACTTCGCTTAGAAACCGCACATCTGCATAGCGACACGCGGCTACACCGAATTCCGCCGCGTAAAAGCGCATTACCAACGACACTTACGAGAATACCCGCGAGATTGTTCGCCCACGCCCCCGGATCGGGTCAGCACGCGCGCATACGAACCGGGACATGTTCGGCCGGCGTCGCATCTGGGCTTACCTTCATGTCGTCCAGCATTTCGCAGACGGAGAAGAGGGACGCCGTGTCCGCTGTCACTTCGATCACACCCATCGTGGCACGCTACACTTCTAAGGACTTCGAGTTTTCTTCAGGAGATTCGATCGCACGAGAGACCGGAGGGCCGTTTGAGTGCGTCTAATATATCCTGACAAAAGTTAGCGGTATATATTGCGAGTGACGGTTGATTCGGTGAGTTTTAGGAACACGAGGCGCGAGACGTGCTCACGCTGTGACCGAGCCGCGCGGACTGACGCGAACGCGCCGAGTCGCCGACTTCGGACAGTGAAAGGGTCTTGACGTCACGTATACGATAACGTTGCCCCCCGCGCCGCCCCCGCCCAGCCAACTTGTTGCTACACCGTCTGTCGCGCTCGCACACACATTCAAGTTGCATTTCTCGCTCGCTCATTCACGGTATGACATTCGCCTGTTGATTAAAGCGAATTCAAGCCCCCAGAATACGCGTATCGCACACTACTTAATTTGCTATTTCTCATTTATTAAGAACAAAGACTGCACGACCTTTAAAACTGACTTGCAATATTAGTCCACTGTTGATACAAAAAAGTTTTATAACTTGTTTAATTGTAATGCAAATGTCAAGTAATTGTAAACACATAAAGTACTATTAACTCCGTGTTGTAAATTTTTCCCTTCACAAAGGTAATACAAAAAAACTACAGATACCGAACGACGTAGTTAAATGCTACGAAGGGGTAACGTCGTAGCACTGCGTTTCGGGTCCCGCGCTACGACGTAACGGGACTCTCGTAGACGCCGTCTACGTTTACTACGAAACTGAAATCTTCACACTTTTGGAAGAGAATCTTTGTTCATCTAAGCAACATCAAAATTGGATACAGTTTATTGTTAAATCATAATTATCACGTCACGTTTTACGTAGATAAAAAATAATTGAAAATGTCCGCTGCCCTTGTGATTTCAGCAACACTGCAGATGGTGCGATTGGCTGACCTCCGCCCGGGACACGAGACCCACATAACATTAGGTCAATCTCAATATCAGTACCCGACTGCCTTGCAGCCGAGTTCGCATGTTAATACAGCCAACTAGTCATGAATTTAATAAATCTCGCGTTTTTTTAAATTACACTCAAATTCTTAGCTTGGCTTTACTTTGTTGCATATTAATTAGGATCTAATTCATTAAAACACAAATTCTTCGTTTGGCTAGAAACGAAAAATAAAAATATTATTAGCTTTTTAGTAATTATTCTTTTACTTCATATGCGTAAATAAATGTAAGACTGTATGTGGACAAATATTAAAATACTCCTAAAAGTAACAGATACGTGGTATATTCGTTCAAAATGCGGTTTATTAAATAAACTACAATAAGGGTCTTACAAATAAACAAAGAATAAGGTCCGAATAGTTATTATGTGTTTTGTCTCTTTTGCTCTCATTTGAAATGACGTTTACATGACATGAACAAAACACGGAATAACTATTCGGAGCTTATTCTTTATTTATTTGTAAGGGGGTTAGTCTTTAAAGATATTACCCGTAGTTAATAAGGCCTATTCAATTTCTTGTATAATAGAAACTGTCTAAAACAGGTACAGACAGACACGTCTGCACATAAACCTATCCAAATCTGTCAAATTTCTTCAATAAATGTTCAACCATAAGTCATACACATAAAGTTCAAAGTCTGTTGAGGACATTTGACAGTTTTGATGAAATACTTGCTACCGAATGTTACTGTCAAGGTACCTATAACAATGACAAATAACTATGTAAGCAGATAAAATTAATAATTTAAGGGTGCGCCGTCCGTAAGTGACAAGTGTCATATATTTTATTTGAAGTGTCTTCGTCCATATTTATTTGATGCCGCGCGGCCATACTAATTTTGTATGGGGAATTTAACGTGTTAATTTGAAAAATTATAATTTAAAAAACCGCTCGATAAATCGAAAATGTGAGACGGACGATTTGTAGTTTAGACCATTGGTGATTGTTTAGACAAAATCAGAGATACAATCATTTAGATAAACTATAAGATATCAACTAAACGCCGCCACTCGTTTTCATGATTTTTGCCCAACTTCAAATGATATTGTAGAAAATACTATAGGGTGTTATGAATTTATGGATCGGACTAATTGTGGACACGTTTCCTTTGATCCTAAATATATATTTTGTTTTTTTTTTAATACGATGATAGTATTTTCAATTATATCAACTTAACCGTGACTTTTTGGCATTTTTTGGTCGGCGCACCCTTAATGTAATTAGAAACGGGCCTATAGCGGTCATCAGTGACATAACTAGTCATTAAATGAATCATACCCTTTAAAGTGTTGTTTGTTGCTGTTTTGAGTGTTTTGTTTTGTATGATAAAAATAATTATTAATTATAATATTCTTACAATGTAGTGAAGTAAACTATTTATACAAATTGTATGGCGCATGGTGGAACATAGCAAAACTTAATATAAACGTTTATTTTACATAATATTCTGTGATAGATAGATACTACGTAACAGTTATAAAAATCTATAAAAAATTTGACAGAAACTACTTGAACTCAGAGATAAACTATTGTACTAGTTTTGTAGGACACACAAAACCAGTTTTTCTAAATGTAAAATAAATACTTATACCTTATTACAATAAAATATTACTGTTAACAAATGCCATCTCATAATAACTTTACTAAATATTGAGTACCTAGCGCCTGTAAAATGACTTATTTCGACAAAGTACAAAAGTGTTAATCGGTTTTCGTGGCTGACTGTACCTGCCAGCTTCACATGGACTTTACGAAGACGCTCACGCCCTTGAACTTATCAGCGGAGGTGCGCGGCGCTCGCTTTCGTTATCCAAACGAGCGTTACATAACCGACGCGACAGGTTTCATGGCTTTTATAATTTTATTTTGTTCTATTGTTCCTTCTAAGTAATTAAATATGGGACGACCAACGCCTCACCCTCCCTGTGACCACGGACCCTGTAAAGGGGTTGAAACGTCAAGACAAAATAATTGTTATGTAAACTAAACGCGAGTAAATTACGTCCAATATTGCAGCTTTGTTTTAGCTTAAATGTATTCTATTTATATTTACTTTTATTTAAATACTACAAACAAGAACGGGATCCGAATCCTGCTCGAAGATATTTTTTGACATTTTTTCTGAACTAATAACGTAATTAAAAGTTTTAAAAAACAAAAGGATTTTTTATTTTATTTTTTATATTGACACGTAATAGTGACCACATCTTGTCTGATGGTAAGCAGCCGATGCAGTCCAGAGTAATGAGAGCGCTCCTCACCGTGGAACAAATACGGTAACAAGCGCCCATTCATGACGGCCTAAAATAAATAAATAAATGTAAATATTGACTATACATGACTATAATTATATACACGATGTGGTAGACTAACAATATGTATAAGCCGTCACGATACCCACTGCTCTCATTAAAGGATCGCAAACGAATAAAGGCTCACGGACTTTACTGTACCTACTCTTATTTGTTCAATGCGTGTCTGAATAGACATTTAAACGCTATTGTGAGGTTTTCTTTGCGTAAGTACAGTGACGTGTTTTTACATTCTTTACATTAAGACCTCGAACGCGCGAATACCAGACACAATAGAATTTTAATTGCTATCGGCCACCTGGTGGTCGCTCGACGCTTGAGGGGTTATAGTAACTGTGGTAAGTTTGTAATAAAACGCATAATTAGTAAAAAGTGTAGAACTGAGGAGCTCGATGGCTCAGCAGCCAACGGGTTCGGGTTGCGATCTTGCAAATTAAGCAACGTCTGTTCACCGGATCATCTTCATCATTTAGTACCATCTTCATACTGAAGTTTAGAGATCAGTATACAAAAAAAAAATTTGTAATAAAAGTTGTTTATGGCCCGTTCTCCCTATCCATCCATAGGGAAGGCTCGTGCCCCAGTAGTGGGAACATAAAATGAGCTGATGATGATGATACAAAATTTTCTGCAATCCCATATAGCTTGTTTTAAGTGGCGATAACTAAGTCCAGTCCACTTTTTTCGGCCAGATGGGTGACCAAAATAAATACCTCGAGGTCCTCCGTGCTTCGAAAGGCACGTGAAGCCGTTAGATCCAGTTGTTGTCGTTAGATAGCAGTCGTTAAAACCCAAACTTGTATTGGATCTTGAACCTCCTCATGTCCCGTTAAATTTCAACGAAAATTTAGTTTATTTTTTGGTAAATAAAACTGTGTCGACCACTAGTCTTAAAGTGTCTTAAAGTGTACTTGTTATATTATACGATGTTCCTAGCGTCATAGGTGTATTCCGACTAGCTCCGAGATCATGCCGTAGGCTTACATATTATAATTTTGAATAAGAAGATTAGCTGTAACGATTGTTACAATATGGATTCAAAAGTAACCCTGGATTATTGTACTTATTGTACATCACAGCAAAACTCTCTTTATTATGAATAATACAAATTTGACATTGAATTCTGTAAGATTACAAACATGCTATACAAACACGTAGTGATTTCAAATAAACGTAATTGTATTTGTACGAGGACTTCTTTTATACGAAGTCAGCTAAACAAATTAAAGAATGTCACAAAACATAAAAGAAATAAAGCCGTGGCTTTACGAGTATAATTGTTTTCCACCACCAACCGTGGTAGCAAAGAACAATACGATACACAGTTTTAACAAACCTTCTGTGATCTAAAATTAAATAGTTTGTAAGTGATTGTATTTCTGTTTAAAATTTTGCTTCAATCAGCGATAGAAAACTTTGTTAATTTAAAGAAATACTCATAGTCAGTCAGTGTTAGGTATTGACTAACACTAAGTAAGAGAAAAAAACTAATATCATCATCATCACAGGACCATAAACGTCCCTTCACATTTGAGAACGATAAGCATGGGGAGACCGGTTGTAACTCATCCAGCTGGTCCAATACGGGTTGTTAAAACAATCACATTTTATTTATAACTAGCTGTTTGCCGCGACTTCGTTCGCGAGCACTACGCACTACGCACACGCTATATCACCCTTATATTATATACGAGTCATCCCACCATTAGGAACCTGTTATTCGAGATAAAATGTATCCAATGTCTTAGTCCAAGTCATGGTCTGTCTGTGAGTAAGTGTTGCGCTTACCAACAAACAGTATTTCCTTAATATTTATACAAATAGATGTAAAAATATATGAGTTAAACTCACGAACAACTACGAGCCAGCTTTGCCGTAATGAACGATAGACTGTCAGCGGAGACATACTAATCGGCTTACAGCAGTGGCTTGTTAACACAGATAACGCAGCCTGGCCGTCTGATCGTATAACATACTTATAACAATCATCATCATCATCAGCCCATTTTATGTGCCCACTACTGGGGCACGAACCTTCCCTATGGATGGATAAGGAGAACGGGCCATAAACCACCACGCGGGCCCAGTGCGGATTGGTGATTGTTAACGACTGCTTATGCAGCCAGGACCAACGGCTTTACGTGCCTTCCGAAGCACGGAGGAGCTCGAGATGATAAATTTTTGGTCACCCATCTGATGACCGGCCTTTGCGCAAGTTTTATTAAAGGCTGACATAAGCAAGACCTGTCTGTCACTGCACTGACAAATGTCGAAGTTTACTGCTGAGAAATGCACCTAATACTCTAATATTTATTAGGCACATAATTACGTCGTTTATCAGACTTTAATAAAGGCGATTTTGTATGTTAAATGTTTGGAAATAAATATACAAAACGACTCCGATATATACTATGTTTATCGGTTAATATGTTTAAAATTAGATATGATCGGTAACCGAAAAAGGAGATGCTTGGTTTGAAGACGAGAAGTCGTGGTTCTATCCCCATTGCAACGTTAGGCAACTTTCGTAAACGTATTCTTAGCACAAGCCGCAAATGGCCACAAGCGTATTAGTTTCTCGGCGGATTTAACAACTAATGATAAACTAGTAAAAAGTCACATAGTTAGCAATCAACAAATTGTACTGAAAAAAGTAGCAATTTATACATATAATAAAGCTAAAGAGGGTCGAAAGTCTACATGGAAGATATTCTAAAAAAAGTTGGCTGGGGATACTTAGAATCGATAACAGAACACGTTCCAACAGTCTTAAGAATATTTGTATGTTTATCTGTTTATTTGACCGCGCATCACGTAAAAATGGCTGAACGGATTTGGATGAAACTTACCACATAGACAGACCATGACCTGGACTCGGATATATGATACTTTTTTATCCAGGTAACAGGTTTCTGTGGGATAGTGTAGTCTTCCCGAACGAAGTCGCGGGCGACAACTAATTGTTAATAAACATCAAAAACGAATCTTTATAGGAACGGTATAAATAACTTATAATACAAGAAGTTGGTTAGTGTTCCGTTTATTGTGTTTTTTTTATTTCTCTATTTTGTGACCTTCTCATTACAAAAGGATAAAAAAATATATACTGTAGATGCAGAAACCTGTAATTGGCTTTACTTAGTGAATAAGTATACATTGTAATAAGCTGTTGGTTTCTATAAATAAATAATTAAATATATAAATACAAGGCCAAAAAATAATGTAAGATCGAAAGAAAATCTTATTTACTGCAAAGCCATTATTTACCTATTTTCGCACTGCTATATTGAAACGTGACTTTTTTGTCTAGTAGCGGGAAGCGTAAACAGTACTATTAATAAATCACGAGCGGCGCAGATCGTCATCATGGAAAGGTATGATAACGTTAGCGTCTGCTATCTATTATAAAATCAAGCTCTATCTACCGGCGACTTTGCAACAAACAACAAAACTCAATTATGTAATGCCACTCAAATTTCCAGGGTAACGTCTAATCAGAATACCTACGGTCAAAATAATTAATATTCAAGATACAATAAGACGAATTGAAAACAAAGAATAAGTCTATTGTTTACTCTTATTTGAAATATTAAATGATAACGAAAATGGTTATTTATTTCATAAGTTTCATAAGTTCATTTATTTATATAAAACTACATATAAACTAGTGAAAACTTGTGATTCCTACTAAAATATAATTTGGCTCTTCTCTTTACATCAAAATAATTTTTTCAACATCAATCAGCCTTTAACCGTCCCACAGCTGAATTCAAGCTTCCCACATGAGCAATAGCACATGTGAGCATATGGGGTCCACAACGCTGACTACACAAAGGTTGGTGGGTTTTAACGACTTCCATCTAACGACAACAACTGGGACCAACGGCTTAAACCAATTTGGTATTTAGTACTATTATATGTTTTAAATTTATATGTATGCTATTTATTTTCTATTTCTATTTCTTAACATTTCTTTCAAAGCACAGAAAAGCAAAAATATTTTGAATTGATCACAGATCCAATGAACCGGCTAAAACTCACAAGTTGCAACGAAGTGGCTAGTGCACCATTGAACTACAAAATAAAACAAAATGTGTTACAAGCATCTCGAACGACCTCAAACGAAACGGAAAGTACTAACTTCTCTGTAATAAAACTACACAGATCGGACGAAGCGAAATCGAAAGTACTGTCGATGGATTAAAAAGTAGGTCATTGTCGAGTCAAGGCGAGATATAAATTTATCGGTACGGCCCGTTCGGATACGCACGTATACAGTTGTATCCATGTTTCTAACGGCGCGTTTGAAATGTGCAATCATATTGCTTATTGCTTTCCGCGAAATCGTCTGCTTCGACTATATCAGTGGTGCCCAACTGGTATTGCTTCAAGAGCTATTTTGAATACCGCCGAGTTTATAAAAAAAATCTAAGTGAGATAAAGGTCTATTATATAAATACACCATTTATTATTATAATATGACACTACACTTCAAAATGAATAGACCGCAACAGCAAAAAGTTAGTGCGAGACTTGGCTGTTCACATTTAGTATTGAATAATTTATATTAATTATACGAAACTATAAAGAATACCTTTATTCGATTTTATTCGCGAGCGCTTAGAAAACAAGCCGGCAGCTACCGGTTGGTCACTCTTGGACTAGATCATCAAAAAAGCCTTTTCATAACCATGCCATATATTGGATATCCCGCCCCAATTCAACCAATAAAAATGTCTAAATTTGGTACTACACCGATAAAAAATATTTATCTTTTTGTATTTTGCAAGTTTGTTTATCAACATACTTAAAAGTCAACAAGTAAGTAGATAACTAATTGATAATTGTAATCTGTATTTTCCAATGATCTATGTATATTTATGTGTGATTATTTTGTGTTGGCGACATATCAAAACAACATTGAACTTGTACTTACTACTTACGTTATAATAATTTTTTTTCAAAGTACATTGATTTAATAAAGATATATTATGTGTCTTACAAATAAACAAAGACTAAGTTTCGAATAGTTATTCCATGGTTTGTCTCTTTTACTCTAATTTGAAATGTCGTTTACATGACGGGAACAAAACACGGAATAACTATTCCAAGGAATAACTAATAGTACCTACATTAGAAAAGGATATAGCAAAACTCTATCAAACTACTATATTTGTAGTTTAAAATAATAGCAAAGAGTTTGAATGATTAGGCTTAGACGTAAAAAGATGGACTTTTGTAGTTAAATAATCCGTGTAAAGTGTACTTACACTCTCGGCGTTCAGTAAATTTCAGGTGATATGAAGGAATGGTAAAAACATTAAAGAAATGAAATAGTTTTTACTAACTATTCTGAGTGTGTTAGTATATTATACGCATTTAAACGCTCTAGTTGCAAAAGCTGGTCGTTGAGATTAGGCTGCCGGGGATCCGGTTGTGGCCCGGATATGGCGCGTCCTTGAGCCGGACTCGCGCAACCTCCGCGTCTAACGATAGGTACAGTCAAGGCCTAAAACATGTGCACACGTTTTTGAGACAGCAGACAAGATTTGATGTCTTACGAAAGAATCCGAGACCGAGTGATTAACGCGTCTCCCGAAGCGCGGAGTAAGACTTTCAATTAATTGCAATGGACAGACCATTGCGCATTGCAATTAATTTTATTAACTTTGCAACAAACACTAAAATTTTATTTTATATCTTTTATCTTTATAAATATTTTTTTAATATTTTTATCACTGTTAATGACTAGATGTCATCATAAGTTAATCCTTTTACAATTGGGTAGTTGACTGGTTTCGATTTCGAAACGATTTTCCGTGATAGAAATAGTATGGGAATGGCCTCAGAACAATGATCTGAGGGAATGGCAAATTATGACGTCACTATTTTGTTCCGTCAATTCAGTGTTTTAACTTTTTAGATTACAGAAATCCATGCTTAGGTCAAATATGAAACAGGTCAATGCTTTATAGAAGGGTCGCTGACGTTTCGGACACATTATATTCGGACACAGTGTCCGAATTGACACTTTTAAATATATTTTTTTCACTGACGATTCGGACACCAATAAATTTTTTAACTGTTACGTGATTTAACTTATACGTTTAATGTTCTGGAATTCATTATTATTGTTGTCAACATTCCAATTGCAATAACTATGAAAAATATAGTATAGGCATCCGTAGTATAGGTAGGTATCCTAGATCTACATTATTTTTTTTTGTTTTGTTGATTGCTTCGTGCGATTAGCACATTTGGCCAGTGTCCAAGTAATTTTTCTCACAAGTATACTTATAAATAAACAATATTTCCTTCCTGTATGATGATGATGAATGATAGGTAATAGAAATGAAAAGTGAGAAATGTGATACCCCCAACTCCTTGAGTATCTCAGTAAAGATGTGGGGGCTTTTCTCAGATCTCACGCGGACTTCCTGAGAGAATTCGAAAATTTACGTTGCACTGTTTTGTTTCATTTGCCAACACTCATGCACACTTAATGGTTAATAATCCACCATTATTTCTATACACCTTAAAACAAAACTACAGATATGACTCTTAATTTTCCTACATTCTCTTCATACACTCTACTCTTCATTTTTTACGAACCCGAACAGAGTGCATGCGGTATTTGCCTGTAAGTACTATTTTGTAAATATGAAATGTATTACTGTTAGATTGATAGAATTAAATAGATAAAAAAGTACACAAGAATTCTTTAAAAAAAAGCGCATAAAAGTAGATCACTGTATCTGTAGCCATTTCTTGTTACTTTGCTTTTAGTGTGTTGGCTTGTTTTCGGATGTCGTGGGCAGTGTTGTAGGCCGTTGTCCTTGAAGCCTCCGCGGCCCACTCGAGGGCAAGCTGGGCAAGTCCGGCTCGGTCGCGGATGTCAGTCGTCCTTCACATTAGTCAGAAAAGTCAATATTTTTTTTAGAATAACTGTTATTGTTATTGTTATTGTTACGGACTAATTGTAACTATTATTAACAAATACAATAAAGAACATGATAATAATCCCGTCATCATCATCATCATCACCAGCTCATAATGTCCCCACTGCTGGGGCACGAGCCTTCTCTATGGATGGATAGGGAGAACGGGCCATAAAACACCACGCAGACCCAATGCGGTGCGGTGGTTGTTAACGACCGCTAATGCAGCCGGGATCAACGGCTTTACGTGCCTTCCGAAGCACGGAAAAAGTTCGAGATGATAAATTTTTGGTCACCCACCCGATGACCGGCCTTTGCGAAAGTTGCTTAACCTCAGCACCCGCAGAACGGGCGCGTTAACCACTGCGCCATCGAGTTCCTCCTATCATCCTCCAATAATCCCGTAACTATCAGTCTCTAACTCTAATGTTAGAGATCATGTTAGTTTAAAATGTTATTATATTTACTTATTTGTTTTTATTTTGCACTTATGTATAAGTATAGTACGTACCTATATTAAGCGAAATTGATAGAAATTGTTATTAATATTGAAAAAAGGTAATTTTACAAAACGATCCATTCTAATCGTTTGCTTTTAGTCTAGGATCTAGGGAATCTGATATTAGCTATATAATTTACGCAGCAAAAACTCCCATTTCCCTGTTGTTTGTAGGTATTTTATTATTGTATCCGAGTTATTCGAGTAGAACCAATCTCTTTTCAATATAAAGAACGTAGCAACAAACCTGTATTATATTTATAAAAGAAGACAGTACTTAACATTTACATAAGAGCGATAATAAGATTTTATTTCGCTGTTATTCCATTTCTGTCGTGAAGCTACTTACCAGTATTTTAAGATCAAGATGTTTAACATTTCAGAAACCAGTTTTATACGGACACGAATACTCACAACGGATTAACATACGACAGAAACAGGCTGCATCATTATGCACTAGATACTTAATAGCCTATTATTAATAGGTGTCACAATAAAAAATTAGGAAACAGAACAAGATAGCCGGCCGCACCTTTTCGGTTCATTCCTTATACGGAAATGTCATGCTACTAAGTATTTTCGTCTTTTTTAAAGGTTTTATGACGTGTTAGTTAGTTATACCACAGTCTATCTAACCTCTTATACCAAGGAAAACTCGGACAAGAAAAAATATCTGCATAAGTAATGCTTTTGCACCATTGAAATTATACACTTTTTAAGACGTAAAAGGGGAGGAGGAAGGACAGAAAAGCCAGGTTAAATAAATAATATGTAAATTAAAAAGCAAGCAAACTCGTAAAAAGTGTTTCTGTTTGCGTAAACTTTAGAAACACATAGTTTGTGGTGGACTTCTTGGCGGGAAAGTGAAAAGTCATGTCTGCGGTTTTGTTTTATTTTCTAAAATTTGTATTATGTCGAATATTAATGTGAAATAATGGTGGATTATTAACCGTTAAGTGTTCGTGAGTGTGCATAAGTGTTAGCAAATTAAACAAAACAGTGCAACGTCACTTTTCAAATTCTCTCAAGAAGTCCGCCCGAGGACTTAGTAAAGCCCCCACATCTTTACTGAGATACTCGAGGGGTTGGGGGGTATATGATTTCTCACTTCTCATTTCTATTATCATTCATCATCATCATACAGGAAAGAAATATTGTTTATTTATGTATTACTTGTAAAAAAATTACTTGGACACTGGCTAAATGTGCTAATCCCACGAAGCCATCAATTAAATGAAAAAAAAAAGTTTGTGGTGAGACCACCCCAAAGAGTAAATACTTGTGGTTTTTGGCACGTTTATATGTAATTTACTTTCTTTTAGCTTTACTATTGAAACAGCTAGGCTAATATTGTTTTCTTCCTCTTAAGTTTACGCGAACACTACACATTGAAATGAAACAACTTTTACGGATCTACTCGCGTTTTATTTTAACCAGTGGCCGCCCGGTGGTCGAAATTCGACCGTAATTTTATTAAGTATCCTAAGCAATGAAAAAAATTAAAAAGATTTTTGAAGAGATCCAAATTAAAAGTTTGGATTGGCATTGACAGATTTCGGCCGATCCTCTTCCATTTTTGAAATTTTGGAAAAGTCAAATACATATGCGTGTGTGTCAAATACCTGGTAGTGTGTGTTATGTTTATTTTATTGATTTATTGTATTTTTATGCATAATTAAAAAAAAATAACTTTCTGCAATTTTTCTCTATATAAACTATAAGTGTGCGAAATTTCATACTCCTCCGTCCGCGCAATTTTCGTAAAAAGGGGTACAAAGTTTTTGCTTCACGTATTAATATATAGATAAACGCGTGTAGATCCGTAAAAGTTGTTTCATTTCAGCTAGGCTAATGTTCGTGGGCCATGTGATACTCGTATTTAAATATTTACGAGTATATGTGTGAAGATGAGTTCGATGGCGCAGTGATAAACGCGCTCATTCTGCGATTGCTGAAGTTAGTTAACGTTTGCAGATTTAAGTTAAAGACTTGTCATCGGATGGGGCAACTTTATCATCTCGATCTCCTTCGTGCTTTGGAAAGCACGTGAAGCAGTCGGTCCCCGCAGCATTAGCATTCGTTAATACCCACCAGCCCACACTGGGGACCATCCATAGGGAATGCTCTGGCCCCAGCAGCGGAGACTTATGGACTTGATGATGATGATGATAATGAAGATAATTTTAAAACTTTTAAATTAGAATAAGATCCTTCCCTGTCGACTCTAATCATAATTGTCCCAATCCGATCCGAACCTCTCGCAGAATCAAAATTCAAAATCATTTATTCAGTTTAGGTAGTAGCTCTTGTGAATGTCACTATGCTACGAAATCTAGTAGGGAATACGCACTAGTGGGTGATGTCATTCCCTCTAGAAAATCTCTGACGGTGCTTAGTTTCACGCGGCTTGAGGAACCCTTGAAGTTGCTCGCCGACCCCAATAAAGTTCGGTGACGCTAAAAATGTCGTCTGAGGCAATCAGCAAACTCCAAAACAAAAAATAATAATTGTAGTAACTGAATGCAAAAATGCATCATACTCGTAAAGCATCGTATCGCAACCAATGCGCGCAGGTCATCAGTATTCACTGTCCTTTTGAATATCATTTTTTTACTTAGTAACGCGCTCGCCGATAACAATGCAATATTCACGGTTCAACCACACACTATCTTGTTGTTTACCCGCGGACCTGACTATCTAACTCTCAAGCACAAAATAAGGAGACTGCAGAAGGTAAGTAAATGAAATATGAAATGAAAATGAAATGAAACGCAATGAAATGAAATATATTTATTAGAACACACAGTATAAACAAATTTAGATCAAAACAAAAAATATGTGTCCTAAAAGGGCTCCACTCGGCATTTGTTGCAGTGCCCAAAACACTAGAAGCTTCATACAAATGCGCTCGAACTACGCACCCATATAGACAACCTCTCGCGAATCTCGCAACATCTCACTATAGTTTGACTTTGTTTTTCTTTAACAATTTTTGACTTTTACTAGAGTACTGTAGTGGTACTGTATGACATAGTAAAAATTGAAACTATTACCTGATGTGGATTTGTTAACTTATGTATATTTTTTATTTTGTTTTTTTTTTTTATGTTGTGGTTGTCTTCTATATTTTTTGTTTATTTGTAATGGGAAGTGTCCTGCTGTGATCGGGCATTTTCCAATATTTTTGACGCTGTAAGGAAGAAAAGAGCTGGACACTTGCTGAGTTCCTTGCCGGTTCTTCTCAGTACAAGATCTCCCGCCCAGAGTAGACTTACGTACCGATGGCATTCACAAGAGCTACTTTTAGCCTAAACTGATTAAACGGTTTTGAATTTTGAATTTTTCTTTTTAATTCAGCTGCGCTCGGACTGTTCCGAGCTGTTCCGAGACCCGTGTCCGGGCAAGGGCTCTATGTGTGCGTTGCTCGAGCGCGGTATGTATCAAGCTTGCCTTCTGGGTCTCCTTATTTTGTGTTTCCAATTTAATTTATAAAGGGTTCGTGAAACAATATTTCTTTTTGACCGACATTAAAGAATCGCATTTAAAATGGTGTCGTGATTTCAGTACAAGTACGGTTAAACCTCTGTAGTTCATCTCGTACTTATCTCGTCAGATGTTGTCTATACTAATATTATAAAGAGGAAAGCTTTGTATTTTTTTGTATGTATGTATGTTTGTATGTATGTATGTATGTATGTATGTATGTATGTATGTATGTATGTATGTATGTATGTATGTATGTATGTATGTATGTATGTATGTATGTATGTATGTATGTATGTATGTATGTATGTATGTATGTATGTATGTATGTATGTATGTATGTATGTATGTATGTATGTATGTATGTATGTATGTATGTATGTATGTATGTATGTATGTTTGTATGTATGAATGTATGTATGTATGTATGTATGTATGTTTGCAACTAATAAACTCAAAAACTACTGGACCGATTAAAAAAAACTCTTTCACCATTAGAATGCTACATTAGCGCTGAGTAACATAGGCTACTCGTATATTAAAAAAATGTCCACCCGTGCGAAGCAGGGACGGGCCGCTAGTGTTTATTAAACACATATTATAGTAGTAAATAGTACACAAACTGAAAAAGTATAGTTAGCAACAAAAGTTGTTGAGCTCTTTGTCAAAGAATAACTTTGTATAATAGATAAGACGTTCTATAGCCTGATTGAATATATTGGTACAAAAACATCATAGTGGTTTAAGTTCCTACTTAAAAACATGCCAGTCTAGGGCAAATTATTAGTTCCCATATAAGCATAACATCTATTAAGTATTTACACAATTTTAAGGCAGTAAAAAAAGTCTTGTCACATCTTACCTTATCATATTATTATCATCATCTTGACTCATCTAAACAATCTAACAGGGGCTTATGTAAATAGTGCTTTACAACTCCTTGTTTAGCTATTATGATAAGGTTCTAAAGTGATCAGTGATTTCCAAAGCTGACTGTACTATAACTGAGAATTTATTATTGAAAGTAGGTTTTAAGTCAATTTTGAATAAACTTTCCTATGTCTGAGAAGAATATAAAAATCTAAAAATAAGTAAACATTTCTTCGAAATCGTCTTTTCAAATGAATTTATGCAATTTAAAGTCCACAATGGATTTTTTTTTTCAGATCTTGCCACAATATAAGGAGACCCACGAAAGGTAAGCTTCATACAAACACGGAGTCTCGCAGCAGCACGCACGCACACACGCACGCACGCAGGCACGCACGCACGCACGCACGCACGCACGCACGCACGCACGCACGCACGCCCGCACGCCCGCACGCACGCACGCACGCACATGCTGCGCGCGGACTATCCGAGCTGCTCGAGGGTCTATGTGTGCATTGCTCAGGCGCCGTAGGTAGGCCGCCATTTATATACCTACTTCCCCCTTCACGTCGTTACGCCCCACTGTCGTCCACACGCGTTGCCAGGGTTGCTTACTGTTGAAATTACTTACGTATAAAAATAATATCGCTAAAATATAAGTTATTTACTTTAAAATCATTATTTTATTTTAGTTTTACAAAATATGAGATTTATAAATTATTATGTTACGTACCTGTATGTATTAAATAATTAGTTATAGTAAGTATGTACCATACCAAATGAAGCCATTTAAGTAAGTATTACTTACTTACCTACAAATATAAAATACGCAAAACGGAAATATAATATAAAGTACGGAACGGACGCCTCGCCGCGCCGGCCGTGACATCCCGACTGAGCATTTTGTTTAACAGGTACTCTCATATCGCGACCTTGAGCCCGTCCGGAGCGGGAGTTTCCGTTCTACTGTGTTATTGTTTATTCTTATGATACCTACTATTAAGTATTAGTATTAAGCTTAACTTCTGTGAGTCTCGTTATTTTGTGTTTCTGCATTATTTTCGAGTGTATGCTGATTATGAAAATTAAAGAGATTTTTGAAACGGTATTTTAAAACAACAACACAAACTGATTATTTCTGAATTAAATGTAAATGTGTGAAAATTTTATGTACAATGACGAATTTGATGATTAAAAATAAATGAACGTTATCGTCACTTGTTTCTTTATTTACCTATTTATAAAAGTATTTTATTATAAAATAATATTTAAGCATTAAATGTTAATATTGACGCTATTTATGATAGTCATAATTAAAATAGGTCCACTTCATCGTTATCTTTTGTCAACATATAATGTAACATTCATGCGTTCAAACAAATACGTATGGTACCTATGAACCTATCATGTGTTTTTTAAACGACCTTTGCATACTTGTTTTAGTTACAAAGGATTTGGCCTTGGATTAGCACTTGGCCTTCATCTCACCTGATCTTAAGTGATGATAAGATCGAAATTGGAAACGCATTCCACCCAGAATCCTCAACTACGGAGGCACTGATGGATATCCAATCTCTAACATTTGCATGCTGTTTTATACTGGCAAAACACGTGCGCATTGCAAATTTTATAACACCCGTAAATTACCATGTTTTTTGGCAAATAAATGATTATCTTATCTTATCCTAACTGTCGGATCACAACGATGCTGCCAACGTTGATGTTATTGCGATATATTTAGATAAGATAGTGGTGGCTAGGCAGACGGACTTAAAACCAGCCCTACCACCAACGAAACCGAGTACAAACACCTCTGTTGGGAATCGAATCCGTGACCTTGACCGCAACTTTACCACAACTTTACCAACTTTATTTATTTATTTATCGGGACAGGCGGTTGAATCCAAATGTTCGCGTACTTTACGTAGATAAAATGCTAGTTAGCCAGGCGGACATTTTATATAGTTTTGACGTCAATAAGTGTCTGTGAAGGCTTATGTTGAACAAATTATTTGACTTTAGACAAATACTTTCCAGTGGAAAACTGACTGACCTTTGCTTCTCAGGCTGGGTGGTCTCACTACTAAACCCAGAGGTGGTTACCGCTTTACATCAGGCGCAGCTGGGCCGTATACTTAATTACCACCTTAGTATTTAAAAAAATGGTATTTTTTGGAGAGAGTTACAGTGCCACCGGATTTGTTTGAGGGTGGCGAGAAACTTAAAAGGTTCCGGGAGCTAATGATCGAAATATCGTCAGAGGGTTTCTAGAAGGGATTGATATCCCGTGATGCTTCACGCAAGCGTGTCTCCGTTCCATACTAGATTTTCCTACATAGGTGTTCGGATCGTATTTACTTTTTAGCTTATCTTTTAACAAAGAATTGAAAAACGTCGAAACGTCGGGTACAAATAAGGTATGATACCTTTTACTAATTAGTTTGCGTTAATCCCCGTTTAAATTCTTTGTTTAACTATGGAACGCGAAAGTTTAAAAGTGTATTTAACTTTTAACCACCTCGTTTATCTAGCACAAGCACATGGTCCGATTTCATGCGATAACGTAGTAGAATGTCGTAGCCGTCACGTGTCGATAACGAGTACGTACTATGTACTGCAGCGTTATAAGACATCGTTCGTTATGGGAATATCACTCTTAAGCACTTGCATCAAAGTACATAATTACCTTTTTGACAGACTTCATGAAAGTTTGCTGGAATCCCACTATTTCTAATGTCTCCTACAATAACCATTTACCTAATCAAAAAATAGAATAAGTCGATAGCAAGTATTAAAAAGACTTTATGAAACAAAACTAATACCTTTTCGACAAACACCATAAAAACGATAATGAAAAGATGCCAAACTCATGTATGGTGAATATTTCAAGTGCTCGCTGTTTTTTCCTTTACACAAAGTGAACCATATCAACATCATCATCATCATCATCAGCCCATACTAGTCCACTGCTGGACATAGGCCTCGCCAAGTGCACGCCACTGAGTACGATCCGCGGAACCGTATGAAGTGAACCATGTTTTCTTTTAATGTGTAATTTAATTTATTTGTCTTCGAACTAACAATATATTTACTAATAAATTATTGTTTATAATAAAATAAAATAATATATATAAGTAAAACAAAAATAAATAAAACGAAACAACAACAAAAAAAACCGCTGCTCAATCAAACCACCCATTTTTAAAATTTGGAATATACTTATTGTAAATAACTTACACTTTGACGTTCAAAAATACTTTGTAGAAATATCTATTTGTTAAAAACAAATTTTGATTTTTAAAAGAGTTAAAAGTAACAAAATATTTGCAAAGTTGCTAAAGTTGCCATATAAGAAGTCTTCTTATTTACTTAGAAAACATTGATTGAAAGGTTAATTTCATAGAAAGCAGCACAGCCATTTAGATACCTAAAGTATCACTGCAACCAAAATATTTAGTAAATATTAGTAAATTTCATATTTTTATCAATAACAATTTATAAATATAATTAAAAAAAACAACTCAACAACTGGCAACTATATCACAATCGAACGGAAACCGCCGACCGACATGAGCACGTCGCGGTTAAAGCTTTTACACTTGGCACTAACATTACATGTAGATAACATACATTTTCTCATCGGCTTTCTGATAATTGAAATATGTAACAATTATTTAAGAAAAAGATAAATTTAGATTAACAGGACAAGAGTGGCAGTGCTCTCTTTTTGGTTTTTGTTTTAGTTTAGTTGTCATCCTTATTCTGTGGTTATAGTCTGGACCCCTTTCAAATAAACAAAGAATAAGGTCCGAATAGTTATTCCGTGTTTTTCCTGTCATGTAAACGTCATTTCAAATTAGAGTACAAGAGACAAAACACGGAATAACTATTCGGACCCTATTCTTTGTTTATTTGTAAGGGGCTGGGCATCTTCGGAGGACCAGCGTACGTGACATTAATTATTTACATATAATTTTACGCAAAGGAGAACAACCACTTTGTATGGAGCTTTGGTACCGGTAATAAGTTCTTTGTACAGCTACAAAACTTTTGCCATTTTAAACCTTATTATAGTAGTATAATTATTGTCTTTATTTGAGTTTGCTAGCTAGTAGAGTTATCGAGATAACTCAATTAGTTTTCTAAATTAAAAAAAAAACTAATTTAATAAAGAAATGTTATTTCTGTTATTAACAATATTCTAAAACCTTTTTGTTATTTATGTAAGACAACCTAAAGACATATTACGTAAATTATAGGTATATAAAAACTAGCTGCTCTGCAAGTGTTCACATTTGCCAGCAATAGGCATGCTAGTTTTAAGAAGACTCATAAAAATAGCTTCAATACAGGTTCACACAAGAGTGTACTCAGAGCACGCGCGCGTCGCCCTCTTCCACCTAATTGATGAATTAGGGAAATAATAAATAAAACACAACAATTGTATTATTATTATTTTATTATTCCTCATTTTCCATATCTTCTCTTACAAGGATATTACCAAGGTACATAGCTGGTGCACTTACATTTTGGTGCCGTGCCCATCCTAAAAACCATACTACTGTTATTGTGTGGGCACAGCAACCGACAGTTCTTTTGCCAACAATACAGTTACAATAATACCCTTTTATTAAATTGATGGGATCATCCATGGTGTCAGTGGATTGCGCTAATAAAATGTTTACAAAGTATATTTTACCTGATGATCTTGACTGTATCCTAGCTCTAATTAAAAGGTCATTTTCATCATAATAACTGGCATTTGTGATGTTCCCAATCCTCTCAATATTCTCACAAACATCAATATCATAGCTGCCATTTTGACGGATATCACAAACGCAATCAGAATCCGTAAGAAGTAGCATAAAACAGGTAAATAATCGTAGGAAAACACAAAGACCTAGGTAGTTTCAACAAGCATTCGCAAGTGACACTATAGGGCAGGGTGACTGACGTCTGACACCGAGTGACAGTGACAGATAAGCCCCGCGGTTTGAATAGACTACCATTGACAAGGGCACAACTGAAAAAAATCGATTGGTTATCGATTACATTGATTTATTGAGTTACATAAAATAATTATGTTATTTTCTCAATATTAATGCATGAACTAAAAGTATTTACTTTTTTAAACAGGTTTTCTTTAGTTTTCTTTTGTCAATATAAATGAATTATTGTTTTATTCATTGTTTATAATTAAATCGATTTTAATCGATTAGCTTTTTGCATTCCTTTTTACGGTATCTACGATTAATTTATCAATTTACTTCTAAATACTTTTTTAGGCTTATTCTGCTAGTTTCGATTCCCATTTTTTCGTATAATATACCTTGTTTAATGCTTAATATAATATCTAAAATCTACGAATGTACAACTCATTACAATTCGGTACCATTTTGGTTGATCTCCTTTGTTGCGAACAAATTACAAATTGAAAAAAGACAAAGTGTTGAAAAAATTCCACGAGCGGGATTCGAACCCGCACATGCATGCCGGGTCAGGTGCACTACCAACTATGCTATGGTGGCTCAATCCAACTTGCCGAATTAATCAACACTATCTACTCTTACTCTGTAAGCCAAAGGAGCCTATTCAATGTCGACAAGTAGGTACGTCATCAACATCAGTTTTTTTTCAATTTGTACGTGACATTACTAAAATGTTATGACATACCTATGCTGAGAAGATGCCCTTTCCGAATCATAATATTGTATTATTATGAATGTTTTATATTATTATGTTGTGATACCGAATAAATGTTTTTCTATTTATATTAATGCAAATAAATATTTAAAAAACACGTTACAGTTTCAATATACTTATCCTTCATCATCGTCATCATCACCAGCTCATTTTATGTCCCCACTGCTGGGGCACGAGCGTTCCCTATAGATGGATAGGGAAGACGGGCCATAAACCACCACGCGGGCCCAGTGCGGTGCGGTAGTTGTTCACGACTGCTAATGCAGCCGGGACCAACGGCTTTACGTGATTCCGAAGCACCAAAGAGCTCGAGATGATAATTTTTTGGTCACCCATCCGATGACCGGCCTTTGCGAAAGTTGCTTAACCTTAGCTATCGCAGACCGGGCGCGTTAACCACTGCACCATCGAGCCCCTTGTTATACTTTCACATAGATATCAATAGGGGTTCCTAGATATAACCAGCCGAGTGTCGATAATTTTTCGCAATATGTCACTTTTATTTTGCAAAGAAAAATCTAGAATAGGCAATAAATATGGTACTTTCGATAATGATGTTTGCTTTTTGTCGGATTTAATAATTTGATGCTGATTGATGCGTTTGTGATTATTTGATTACGCTAAATCAATTTAAATGCAGCAAGTATCTACTGATAAAATTGAAGAGCATTAAATGTACTTATTTCATGCAAAACAAACATGTACCATGCATGTGCATGAATTTATTAATAACTTATTATTTTCAATGACTATTTTTATAATATAATGTTAGTTTAGCTGTGATGTGGAAAGTAAGCGGGACCGATTCCATGACAATACATATTATATATTTATACTAACCTATTAAAACATAATATTATAGTATATACCTTAACTAATTAGAATGTATAAACATACGTATCAATCTTCAACACTTTGACAGCCTCAAAACCTGAGACAATAGAAATGCAATTGTTTATTGGTTGCCGGCGACCGCCTTTGCGTTCAAACACTTAAAATATCAAATGGCGCAACAGCATACATTATAGCGTTCATTGTCCACTAAATCACGTGTGCGTGAACTTGAGGAGTGAGAGGTGGTACATGGCCGCCCTTGAAAGGGCCGCGCCAACGGAAAAATAAGGAATGCTTGCGGCGCCGGCGGCGGTTCGTATCGCGCAAAGAGACCGTTTAGGAATTATACGAAATATTACAAAATATAGTTTAGTTTAGTTTAGGTTGACAAGAATGCATGAAACTGACATTCCTCCAATTCTCGCACACTCTATAGTTTTGCAGTTTTAAGCTTTGGTACATTGATAGTACCCAAGTACGTTATTTTAGAATAAAATGTAATCTATTTAAATCTTTGACTGGTACAGCATAATAGATTTTTTATTGGTTTTCGACGCTATTGCAACCGTATAAGGCTCAAATTATGGTGGCAACTATATTGCCACTACCAGTAAAAGGGTTAAGCAAATTTAGTTAATCATTGTTTTGTCTCTTTTCTCAAATTCAAAATAACGTTTGTGTGACGTTGACAAAAAAATATTTAACTAAATAATGCTTAAATAATTTTTATGAATAAGGGGGTAAGTATTTGTGATTCTGGGCTCTTGAAAGTGAAAACCCGCATTTGTCAAGCGTGGTGAACAAGCCTTACCCATCAGTTGTAGTGATGGATGACTTGATTTCAATGATGGAGACCTTTGGCCAGCAGTTGGACAGATATAGGTTATTCACTTTACTAAAACGGAAAAAGCGTCCTATAAGTGTCCCATACCTGGCCAATCGTACTCTCACTTCGTTAACATGATCAAATGAATAAAACTCGCAAACAGCACCCTGACGGACCCCAAAATGGTCCGAAAAGCTAAAAAAAACAAGCAACAATGTTGCTAGCAGAACAATATGTCAACAATTGGAACTGCGAACAGTAATAATGATTGTGTGTTTGTTGAGGATCGTTATTGTGTTTTTCAACCGATAGCGATGCACATGTCAAGAGGTGCAACTAATTTGTCCGTCGCGTATCGTAATTATGACCTCTTATGCATCGGTGCGTTACACAGTAACACAGAACTTATCGCGTGTTCATTTGTTACTTACTTATTATATTTATACAATTTATGTATTACATTGTATAAAAATAATGTAAGCAAAAAATTTACAGCTCTGCTTATATCCATTTGAATAGAAGCATTTTAAAATACCTTGACTATGCATACTTTTAGTAGCTATGTATATCTAGAAAACTGAAGCTGGAAATGCCGTCTGAGGCAATCAGCGAACGCACTCCAAAAAGATAAATGAATTGTGATTTATAGAATATTTCTTGCAAGAAAAAAATTGCGTTAATTGTTATACCTATATTTTGTTGTAGTATTTTGACTATTGTCCAACAAAACATTATAATAATAATACCTTCACTATTACTATTCAACTCACTTATTCGTTGAACAGTGAAAAGAGACGTGAGCCAAGGCAATAAGGCTGCTTTTTAAATAGACTTGGACACTATTGTTGTAATTAAGTTCAACAATATAATTAACTTTATTTCTATTGAATTAGGAAAACAGCATCTCAAAATTGCTGAAATCGATTCTGTAGCTATTTCTTAACAAACTGGTATCAGGGTGTACGTTTAAAGTGAGGAGCTCGATGGTGTAGTGGTTTACACACTCGGTCTGCTATTGCTATATGGGTGACCAAAAATGTATCATCTCGAGTTCCTCCATCCTTCGTAAGACACGTAAAGCGTTGGTCCCGGCAGCATTAGCAGTCGTGAACAACCACCGCAGCGCACTGGGCCCGCGTGGTGGTTTATGGCCCGTTCTTTCTATCCATCCATAGGGAAGGCTCGTGCCCCAGCAGTGGGGACATCAAATGAGCTGGTGATGATGTATGCTAGTAGCGCCCCACCTCACCCGGGCTACTGAATAATGTGCGGTGCACTGTGGCGCGGATGCCCTTCACATATTAATCTCGCGTGACGTCAGGCTTATTCTGCGTGCGGCACTTGTTGACTTATTCATCACTGATAAGAGAATAGAAAGCGTGTAAAGAAAAATATTATTTTTAACGTGCTGCCGATTCATTCATTTGTCAATTGTTTTGTTAACTAAGCAAAAATAACTCGAAATAGCTTTGGACACAGACCAAATATATCTAGATAGATAGATAGATAGACTAGATAGACGACGCATGTGTCACAATTTGTATGAAAACCAAGCGTGCCACATTTTTTTGACATACTATGATTTGACAAGGGCTATTTAGAGCTGCTATCTCGATTTCAAGGGCTGGATGGTAGGCATCTAGTGGAACCATACCGTCTGCCTCCACAACCAACACCCGGCAAGAGATCTCCCGGATTAAAACCAGATCTAACATAGCATTATGTAATTTTTTTTTCCGATAGCCGCCCTTTGCGAAAGTTGCTTAACTTTTAGTTTTAGTGTTTGAAAGTTAAGTTTTTTTTTATATATATTTTTTAATATCCCTAAGTATCAATATTGTGTGGGGGGGAGGGGGGGATAAAGCCTCCGGAACATAAGTTAAAGAATTCAAGTACCATGTAGAAAGTATCACGCTTTTTTCCTCAAAATAACTTTTTTTTTTAATAAACAACCTTTTTTATAAGGATTAAAAAGTTTGATAACCTTTGGTTTTCATGCAGTTTTTTTTGTAAAGGAGGTTTTTCATACATCTCTTAGGCACCTATCTCTTTTTAAAACCAAACCATGCTTTTTTATTATTATTTTAATACTGCCTATACAGGCAGATGTCAATTGGAAGAAGAGTCCAGAAGACGATGACAGTTAGTGGAGCACGATTGTGCATCACAAGTCGCCTCACCTTGCCGACCCATCAGTTGCTGTGAAGGTGTAAAGGACGTTTGAGGCCAACAGAAAACTCTCTAAAAAAAGCAACAGCTGCAAATTTAACTTTGTAATTTAACTTTGTACTAACTGCATCGAACGAACGATGAGCTACAAAGCAACATAATCCACTCGCGAAAACATGAATTGCAAATTGATAAGAACGATTTCAAACACGCGTTTAACAAGTTTATCAACGATATGCAATAATAAGTTATTAATAGTGAACTAATAGGGGACAAAGTTCAACCCGGGACTTCGCGCTCTCCACCACACTGCCACCTTGGACAGGGCAGCGCGCATAAATGCTCGCACGCGAATCGTGTGGACCTTATCAGATGACCTTCGGCGCAAACAAACCAATTAGACATGTGTTTCAATGATGCCTTTGCTCAGCAGTACCTAGGACAGTTCTACTGCAAAAAATTATTCAAAGTCAAAGTCAAATAATTTTATCAGCATAAGCCTTATTGAAGTCAAAACTTTAAATCAAAAAAACAAAAAAAAAAGTTTTGACTAAACTGCTGAATCTACCACCAGTTCGGGTTTTTGGGAGAGCCTTCGACCGAGAAGAGCTGGCAACAAACTGAGGAGAAATTGTTTTCTCCATCTTTCAACCAAATTACAATCATGTAATATAATATACAAATAATATAGTAATATTCAAGCCAGTGCAGGCGACTTATTTCCACACGCATTTGTCTGCAATATAGTAATTTATCTTATACTAGCTGACCCGGCGGACTTCGTACCGCTTTGACAGTTTCCATCATTGAGTTAAATATTATATCAATTTTCCATGATAACAAAACAAACAAATCATTTTTTATTGGAAAATTAAATTGTCATTTTTAGTTCATATATTTTTTTTAATATAGCCTATGTTACTCAGTGCTAATGTAGCATTCTAATGGTGAAAGAATTTTTTAAATCGGTCCAGTAGTTTTTGAGTTTATTCGTTGCAAGCATACATACATACAAACATACAAAGGTTTCCTCTCTATAATATTAGTATAGAAGAAGGTTTCTTAATTAAAACATATTAACGTGCGTTTTGAATTTAATATCTGTCAACACAGTTATATCATCAGGTATTTTATTATAAAATCGAATTGAGTTACCTGTAAAGGACTTACTACTCTTACTGAGTCTGAGCTTCGGTGCACATAGTTTATTCAGATTCCTTGTATTCAATCCGTGAACCTCGTTTTTCTCTGTATAAAGGTGTAGGTTTTTACGCGCATACATAATATTTACAAATATATATAATGACGGTAAAGTTAAAATATCTATAAAAAAATAACTAGAATGGCGCAGCGACCAAAAAATTAAATATCTATATCTTTAAACTAGCTGTGCCCTGCGGTTTCACCCGCGTTAATTAGCGACTGTTCCACTCCTATCAGTCATAGCGTGATGTAATATAGCCTATAGCCTTCCTCAATAAATGGACTATTTAACACAAAAAGAATTTTTCAATTCGAACCAGTAGTTCCTGAGATTAGCGCGTTCAAACAAACAAACAAACAAACAAACAAACTCTTCAACTTTATAATATTAGTATAGATAAATCCTTAAGGAATCATGCGGCTTTAACTGGTATATAAACCGGACTGCCCTTTTCTGGAGAATGAAAATTAGACCTATGTCTGCTGCTGAAGCCCATAACATATAGTGTTGTGTGTGCCGGTAGTGGGATAAATAATGTGACGGTGGATGAAGACTCTGCCGTGTGAACGGAGGCGTAACAACGCGACAGTAGTCTGCCCGTGACCACAGACGGTGCAACTCAGTCGAAACATCGAGTATAAAAAAAGTTACGTAGGATACCTACAATAGTAGTTTAAAGAACTTGGTAGGTAATTATATGTATTTGTAATTCTAGCGTGAAAGGACTTGTCGATCAACAACTTACACATCAACTTACATCAACTTCAGTCGAAACGATCCGATCGTTATAAGAGACTGAGTTAAGTCTAACTGGCGTTATCAGCCGTCACACGTGGCCCAGCGGGTCATCGAACCTGCTGCATTATGCAATGCGATGCGTGTTTACTTCCACACACTCGGTGTGTTGGTTGTAAACAATTTAAAAAATCATAAGTAAAAATAATAATAATGTAAAAAATAAAGTCTTCATTTTCTACTGATATTTACTAAGAATAAAATGTTATGGCATAATTATTATCATACAATCATTTATTAACAATAGTAAATTAAAATGCTAAGTTCAATAACATAACTGAAAAGAAAACTTACTTTTAAATGTATTAACCGCACGAAACTATTAACTAAGGAAAAAATACTACTGTCACGGGAGAGTCGCCCCATGTACTACATATATAGTCCGCTCCCTATTTTCCAGATAAGTAACCGGAGCCACAAAAGAGATAATATCGAAGCTGTTTTGTCTTTCGGGTAAGCACCATGCCTTCATCTCACCTAATGTTAAGTGATGATAAGGCCAAGGATGGAAGTGCACTTCACCCTGGACCCTATCTGGCCCTGGACTGGCTATCCTATCTCTAGCTGCAAGAACACAACAATACTACACACATAGATGTTATGGCGACATATTTAGATAAGATGGTGGTAGCTTGCCAGGCGGACAAATAAGCCCTACCACCAACCAAACCGAGCACACAAACATGTACCCCCCACTGGGAATCGAACCCGCGAAGACTTGGTCCACTTGGACCACTAGCCCATAGAGGCGGTTAGCTGAAAAATGTGACAGCCCTGCGTGAACCGGTTCCAGCCTTGAAATCCTAGCAGGGTCACGGCGCCCTATGAAAGTTGATCTGAAAGCAGTTCGGCATAAAGGGACAATAGTAAGTTGATATGTCGAGGCCTTTTCTTCTGGGCGTAATAAAAATCGCTAATCCGGTAAACAGGTTGGCGAAACGAGTATCGGCCGCTTTGAGCTGCGAAAATTGAGGTGTTTTATTGCAACCGTAAAGTGATCGCGTTTTATTTTGAAAGTTACCTTTTAAAAAGCTCTGTTGATATATTATTTAGTTAGTGTATATAATCGTGCTATAACCAAGTAAATAAATTAATAAAAATAATCATTTTAACTTCACTCCTATATAATATTAATAGCAGTTTGCCCGCGACTTCGTCCTAAATTCTAAATGTTGTGCCCGTAAAAAGGTTAACTAGATTCTGCTCGCGGATTACCCAAAGTAGAATTCAGTCTATCACAAAGTGTAACTCGGGTTTGAGGTTATAAACATAACGACTTACCTACATTACACCGCTTCCACTCAACATAGGATAGCAGAGTCATTTGCTTAATCTCCAACAACAATTTTTGAATTACTAACAACTACGTCATCATTATCAACCTATACAGGATGTTCGGTTATAGGTAAATTACGTAGAATCCTAGTATGTAGAACGATGACACGGATCCCTAGATCCTAACTAGGCCGCACATGAAAATTACGAAATACTGTAATACACGGAAACACCGACGCTGCACAACGTGACGGCGCCGTGCATCGACGCCGCCCGGAGGCCGCGGGCCCGCCATGAGATGAATCACTTCGATAGTTGCCTCCATCGGGTCATTAGTTAATTTAATTATAAGATCAAAAATTGTAATTCCTCTTTATTAAATTCATTTAAATAATTTTCGGTTTTCTTTCACTCCTACGGCTGCGACTTTCATAATTGGCGCTGTCGGTAGGATATTCGCGGTCGGTTTCGCGCTTCCGAAGATTTCCGTTCGCACGTGCCGCCCGGTGGCTATCTAGTCGCGATTCGAATATCCAGAACCTGAAGGCGCAGCTGAAGGAGGTATCCAGATATCGATACAAGAAGAGAGCTGGAAATGATACTGTAAGTACATTTAAAGATTTGTCTTTGTGTTGCTTCGCGTTAGTATCTTATAGGTCTAAAAACTAGCTGTAGGTATAAATTTCAAGATTTTTCGTCCAGGAAAAATCACGTCCAGCGAGTCTGTCTCGCAACAGTCTCGCCGACATCTCGTAGATTCACGTAGATTTAGCATAGAAAGTACTAGTGATCAAATTGAAATGTCTAATCCTCAATATGATCCAGATGTTATTTTTAAGGCCTTACGCCTGGTCCCCGAATTTGACGGGAACCCGAATATTTTAACTAGGTTTATTAGGCTCTGTGATCAAGTCGTAGCGACTTACACAATACTAGACGGCCCGGGTGCCGATCTAAACAACTTATGCTTGTTAAATGGACTTTTAAATAAAGTGACGGGAAACGCAGCTAGGACTATCAACTCCAATGGGATACCCGAGAATTGGTTAGGCATTAGAACAGTTTTAATTAACAATTTCTCGGACCAAAGGGACGAGACTGCACTCTACAATGACCTATCGTTACAAACGCAAGGCAGCAGCACTCCACAGGAGTACTATGATAGATGCCAAACCCTTTTTAGCACATTAATGACATACATTACTTTGCACGAGAGTATACCTACCACTGTCGAGGCGAAACGCGATTTATATAGAAAATTAACTTTACAAGCGTTTGTGCGAGGCCTTAAGGAGCCTCTCGGATCTAGAATTCGTTGTATGCGTCCCGATAGTATTGAAAAAGCCCTGGAATATGTCCAGGAAGAGTTGAACATTATGTATCTCATGCAAAGAAGTGAAGGTTCACAGAAAAATCATCTTCCATCTGCTTCTAAAGTTTCACCAACTTCATTCGTGCATGCTAGTAATAGTAATCCTATTGTACCCAAACCATTTATCTTGCCACCATTTGCAGCGCAGTCTAACTGGCAACGGCCCATGCCACAGCAGCCTTTGCAATTTAGACAGCACTACGCACAACTTCCTAATAACCCAATTCGTATGCCTTCTAGGACTCAACAAATGTTTAGGGCAGTACCGCCGAATTATAATTCTAATAGTAACGCCTTCCGCATGGCTCCTAGCAATAATAATTCTCATAACTTTGGCTCTAACAATTTTACACCAAAGCCTATGAGTGGCGTAAGTCATTATGTCTCGAAACCAATGCCTTTGACGGGGCATGACTGGCGTAGACAAGGGAATCCACCCCCTAGTAATTATTTCAAAACCCGGGACGTGAACGTAAATGAATGTTGGACTCCGGAGGGTCAATACTTTCATCACTATACCGCTCCGTACGAGCACGATAGCTGCAATGACTACGGCCCCGATTACGTCACAGACTACGGCGAGCCGATATGCTACGGAATTAATAACGCTCACTGCTACGACTCATATGTATCGTCTCATACAAACCACTAAGACGAACCGACACAGATTGAGTCTGACAATACTGATGAGGATTTTCAGAAACCTTCGACTTCAAAAAAGTTAGGATAGAATTAAACTTGCAGACACAACGTCAATTACCTTACATTCATATACAAAATCCGCCGCTTAATCTTTTAATAGACACCGGTGCAAACCAATCTTTTATCAGCCCGGACAGTGTACAAAGATATTTTTCTCATTTAGAACCGACGTACGAGCCATTTGAAGTAACGAACGTACACGCTACGAGTAAGAATAGTCATTCGATATCAATACCGTGTTTCCCAGAATTTAATCAGGCAGGTGACATTAAACTTTTTATTTATAAATTTCACGATCACTTTGACGGACTTATTGGTCTCGATTTATTAACTAAATGGGAATCGAACATTGATTTAAAAAATATGCTATTAAAAACTATCTCATCGTCTAATCCCATTAAATTATTTAACTCGCGTAATGCAAACTTATATGAGGATATTATCCCATCCAACTCAACCAAATTAGTTAGAATTCCAATCAACGCATCAGATGGTGAAGTCCTAGTCGAGGAACAAATTCTATGTAATTGTATAGTTCATGAATGCCTAACGACCGTTCGTAATAACCGCGGTTTTGTAGAAATAGAGAATCCTACGAATAATGATTTAATTTTTTCACTGGACCGCCCCGCGCAGGCTAGTTTTTTCAATGTCGAATGTAACGACATCCAGCAGCATTCTTCACGCGTACGCGAAGTATTATCCCGCCTACGGACCGATCACTTGAATGAAGAAGAAAAGGCAAATATCATGGCACTTTGTAGTAATTACGCGGACGTATTTTATCTTGATGGTGAGGCTCTAACATTCACAAACAAAATAAAGCACTCGATTCGAACTACTGACGAGATTCCCGTCCATTCTAAGAGCTATAGATATCCGTTTATTCATCGTAAGGAAGTTAACGACCAAATAAATAAGATGTTGGAACAAGGCATCATCCGTCCCTCAGACTCTGCCTGGAGCTCGCCAATTTGGGTAGTACCAAAGAAAGCCGACGCTTCAGGAAAGCAGAAATGGCGAATAGTAGTCGATTTTAGGAAACTAAATGAGAAAACTATCGATGACAAATATCCTATCCCGAACATCACAGATGTTCTCGATAAGCTAGGGAAATGCCAGTACTTTACCACCTTAGACCTGGCATCTGGATTCTATCAGTGTGAGATGAATCCTGATGATATATCGAAAACAGCGTTCAATGTTGAGCATGGCCACTATGAATTCTTAAGGATGCCAATGGGACTAAAGAATTCTCCATCCACCTTCCAAAGGGTGATGGATAATGTGCTCAGAGGCCTCCAGAATAGCATCTGTCTGGTATATCTCGATGACATCGTCGTTTTCAGTACATCACTTCAGGAACACATCATTAATCTAGAAAAAGTGTTCCAGAGGCTTAGGGAATCGAACTTCAAAGTCCAGATGGACAAGTCCGAGTTCCTTAAGCTGGAAACAGCTTACTTAGGTCACATCATTAGTAGAGAAGGAATCAAACCGAACCCTAACAAAATTACAGCTATTCAGAATTACCCTGTGCCAAGGACTCCGAAAGAAATTAAACAATTTTTAGGATTAGTAGGTTACTATCGGAAATTTATCCCGGACTTTGCACGCATAACAAAGCCAATGACTGTATGTTTGAAAAAAGGTAGAAAAATTACCCTTGACTCTGAGTATTTGGACTGTTTTGACAAATGCAAAACATTACTGATGAACGATCCCGTACTTCAGTATCCCGATTTTAGTAAGGAATTTCTATTGACAACAGATGCATCCAATGTGGCGATTGGAGCAATTTTATCCCAGGGACCACTCGGGTCAGACAAGCCTATATCGTACGCTTCACGTACGCTTAATGAAAGTGAACTAAACTATAGCACCATAGAGAAAGAACTTCTCGCTATAGTATGGGCTACAAAATATTTTAGACCCTACCTCTTCGGCCGAAAATTTAAAATTATGACCGACCATAAGCCACTACAGTGGGTTATGAGTCTTAAAGAGCCCAATGCTCGCTTGACGCGCTGGCGTCTTAAGTTGAGTGAGTTTGACTTTACTGTGGTCTACAAGAGGGGCAAATATAACACCAACGCCGACGCCCTGTCTCGAGTTGAAATATATAATGAAGAGACTAGCTCTATACTAGTAAACCCGACAGAACGACAGACATCCTTAGCACAATCCTCAACAGTTACAGCCCATACCAACCAAGAGAACCCTATATTAGAAATTCCTATAACAGATGAACCCCTTAATAAATTTCATCGCCAAGTACATTTAACTATAGTAGGTGACATTAAAAAGAGACCAACAGTATCAAAACCCTTCGAAACCCACACGCGGACCGCTATCCAACTATCCCGATCAAATCTAGAGGAGGACTTGATCAATGCTATTAAAGAGTATGTTAACCCTAAAGTTAAGACGGCTCTATTGATTACTCCTCCGCTCGATATGTACAAAATTGTCCCGATCATAAAGAACAAGTTCAGAAGCTCCGCTATGAGCTTAGTACTTGCTAAAACCGAGTTAGAAAACGTCAAGGAATACTTACGTCAACAGGATATAATTCGTCATTACCACGATGGTAAAACCAACCATAGAGGCATTAACGAATGCTATCTGGCCTTGTCGTGTAGGTATTATTGGCCTAAGATGCGGGAGCAAATTACTAAGTTTATAAATGATTGCACAATATGTGGTCAAGCCAAGTACGACCGCAATCCCATTAGACAAGAATTAAATATTGTACCACCACCTTCAAAACCGTTCGAGATATTACATATGGATTTATTTACTGCGGAAAATGAAAAATACCTAACCTTTGTTGATGCCTTCTCTAAATACGCTCAAGCGTATCATTTACGAGATGGTACTGCACCCAGCATCATTCAAGCTTTACTAACGTTCTCAACACATCACGGCCTTCCACTAACCATTGTTACGGATCAAGGAACCGAGTTCACTAACCAGATGTTTTCAGAATTCACTAAATTACACAAAATCGCTCATCACAAAACACTTGCGCACTCACCTAATGATAACGGTATGATTGAACGCTTTCATTCGACTTTGTTAGAGCACTTACGCGCGTTACGTTTACAGAAACGGAACGAACCGGTAGCCAATCTTATGCCATATGCTTTATTAGCTTACAATAGCTCCATACATAGTTTCACCAAATGCCGTCCATTCGATTTAATATTAGGCCATATTGATCCGCGCGATCCGTTAGATTTTGATCTTAACGAACTATTACTCCAAGAGTATATTCAGTCACATCGGAAGCAAATGCAATTAGTTTATGATCTTATTAATGAAACAGCACTAGGCGATCGCACAGCCCTTATCGAAAGTCGTAATAGGAACCGAGAGCCCGAGGCTGAATACCAACCTGGCCAGCAAATATTCGTTAAAAATCCGTTAGCTAGCCGACAAAAACTAGCAGCGCGTTATACCCAAGATAAAGTACTAGCAGATCTTCCCATTCATATTTATACTTCGAAAAAACGCGGTCCCATTGCTAAATCTCGTTTAAAGCGCGCATCTAAAAGTAGTAATTTGTTACAGGTTAATGACGATCCTCATACATCAGCATCTGGCTCATTCTCAAGAGATAAAACTTGAGAGTCTGGACAATGGACCGGGTCTTCTTCCATTTAAGTTGGGCCCCATGGCGCTTATCACCCATTATCATTCATTTCTGCAATCCATTGACTTGCATGACATTGAGACGAACATTGAATCAGTTTATAAGCAACTTGATAGTATTAATTCACAGTTATCTGGTAAAGACACGAAATATCTGTATGAATCTCAATTTCCGCATCTCCGAATTAAATTAGACAAAGCTTCTAGCGAACTTAGAAACCTTGAGCCAGCACGTTCGAAACGAGGCATTGTAGACGGACTAGGTTCCGTTATAAAAAGTATAAGTGGCAATCTGGACCACACAGATGCTGTAAGGTATGATAATGCCATCTCAATTCTCAGACAAGATCAGAATAAAGTTGTTAATGAGTTAAATAGTCACAGCAGCCTTAACAAAGACTGGATGACTCATCATTCCCAAATTTTGTCTTATATTACCGAAAATCAATCAAAGATAAATAATACGTTACAACTTATCTTAAAAAACAGTAATTATGGCGAAGACATTTACCTAAGATTAACTAAATTAGGTCAGTTACTAAATATTATTGGAGAAAATATAGACAACCTAGTTTTAGAATTACATAATATAGAAGATATCATAGCATTTACGCGTGCTCGTAGCACTCACCATTCTATGATAGGAATAGATATTTTAGGTAGTTTGGTAGATAAACTTAGGGTATTATACGATAAAAATCAGGTGTTAGATTTAGATTTGCGGGAATACTACGATATTATTAAACCGAGTTCTTATTATTCTGAGCGTCGTATAGTTTTAGTATTAAAATTTCCTATAATAGATAGCAATAAATATATTTTATATAAGTTGTCCGTTTTACCTAATAAAAATAATCAGATAATCATACCACCCACTCCGTATATAGCAACCAATGACGAATCTTTTTTGTACATAGAGGCTGAATGCCCGAAGTTAAAAGCTCAATATCTCTGCGAGGAGAAACTTAACCAACAGGTTCAGACACAACCAGACTGCATCCGGAAGCTGTTAACAGAACAATCAGTGGACCCATCCTGTAAGAAGATGTCAGTCATCCTATCCAGAGAGGCCATGGAGAAGCTGGACGACAAATACTATGCCCTCATGCTACCTCAACCAACCAAAGTGAAGTTAATCTGCAGCAACGAAGATTATACTGTACTAAGAGGAAGTTATCTCGTAACGATACCACGCTACTGTCATCTACAGACTCCGCATTTCACCATCTATAACGAAGAAAACCACATCCAAGGGCAACCCATCAAGATTATACCACTCATCAATGAAACAATTCAGCCATCTCACGCAGCATCCATTCATCTGAACACGATCAGCTTAAAGGAACTCCACAGATGTGAAGACAAGATATTATCTCAGGCACCAGTACAACTAGACGAACATTTTGACTCTACCCTGTACCACACAACTTTACCCTTCTACATATTAATATTCTGCATAGGAACACTGACTATAACTATCATCTGGCGTCGACACTGCGCTTCAGTCCAATCCCGGAAGAAATCACCAACGCCCGAAATTGCTAAGGAAGACATCTATTCGGAGATAAATCATGGTACTCAGTCCCAGAATCAAGTACCAGCAACTTTTTCTCTCAAAGTTCTAAAATAGTTGCTGTTCTAAGGGTGGAGGAATTACGTAGAATCCTAGTATGTAGAACGATGACACGGATCCCTAGATCCTAACTAGGCCGCACATGAAAATTACGAAATACTGTAATACACGGAAACACCGACGCTGCACAACGTGACGGCGCCGTGCATCGACGCCGCCCGGAGGCCGCGGGCCCGCCATGAGATGAATCACTTCGATAGTTGCCTCCATCGGGTCATTAGTTAATTTAATTATAAGATCAAAAATTGTAATTCCTCTTTATTAAATTCATTTAAATAATTTTCGGTTTTCTTTCACTCCTACGGCTGCGACTTTCATAATTGGTGTATGTTCCCGAAACATAACATTGTATTTATGTTTTCTATGACATTTTATTAATTTTTGTTTTATTTGATTTGTTGGGTAAATTAAAATTATAAATATTAACTGATTCATTATTTTAAGCATTCATATTTTTTAAATCTCTGTGACATTTTATTAATTATTTTATCGAATTTAGATTGACCGATTTTAGTTTATTTTTGAATTTCTATTTTGATTTTAAATTCTGATTTCTTTTAAATTTTGATTTTTATTATGATTTTTGATTTTATTTTGTTAATGTGATATTTTATTGTAATTTGTATCAGTATAAGTTATCTGAATAAATTTATTATTATTATTATTGTAACTATATAACTAAGTTCAAAAACACCGTGATAGTGTGCAAAATCATATTTACGTCGATTTATATTTCGACACAAAAACTTTTATTTATTTTATAACATTAGTTTTGTTCAACCCTGACATGTTTTGACTTCTGATTTTTTGGATCATTAAGGTTGACGACCAAAAACAATGTCATCAACGTCAATCAGTTGGACCTAGGATTGTCACTTTGCAATTTTAATTAGCAACAAAGAACCTCAAATCTCGGCCAAAATGGTTATTATCAGGTATATTCATATTTTTCCGGTGTTCTACACACGGTACTCAATCTGAGGTATTCTGGATTATATAGGTACTAGCGACCCGCCCCCGGCTTCGCACGGTTGCAATGCTGATATTATCAGTGTTGCTCTACTATATGCATGTATTATACATATAAACCTTTCTCTTGAATCACTCTATCTATTAAAAAATACCGCATCAAAATCCGTTGCGTAGTTTTAAAGATCTAAGCACACAAAGGGACATAGGGACAGAGAAAGCGACTTTGTTTTATACTATGTAGTGATTACCAAACACCCTGTATACAGTCCACTGATGGATACAGACATTCCCACTTTAGCACAGTATGTGGGGAGATCAAGTCATTACCCACCACACATGCACAATTCGGATTGGTAGGACCACTACTTATATATCTGTTATTAAACTTATAAATATAGTGTAACCTCGTACACAACCATGTAAGTATCTACGCGTAAGTTTCACGTGATATAACCTTCAAACAAGGAAATCTAAAGAGCAACACCCTCAACAACCAAATTATAATCCTAAATGATAATGATTTAGGTATTATTAATGTAAATTGGAAATGTAGTTGTGCTGTTTTGAGTTTGAGATAAATGCCGATACGCCAAGAGTGAGTTCATTTCAAACGATTTCTGAGGGAAGTCTCTTTCTTTTGAACTGGATGGTTTTAAAATACTGTATCTGGTATCTTAAGTCTATCAAGATTATCAGGGTGTATTAAGATTTTTTTAACACTGTACCAAATTTATCTGAATGCGTATTTTTGCGTTCAACTTCGTTAAACATTTTATTTGTTATGAAACTTTAATTGATATGTGTATATTAATCGTACTATAATTCAGCATTCTAATTTGGTAAGGCTTTATGACATTTATCAGAATGTGGGTGTTCGAAAGAAATTCAAAAAATTCAAAATTCAAAATCATTTTATTCAGTTTAGGCTACAAGTAGCTCTTGTGAATGTCACTATGCCATCGGTTCGTAAGTCTACTCTGGGCGGGAGATCTTGTACTGAGAAGAACAGGCAAGAAACTCAAAGTGATTGAATGCTTTAACTGTTAACGTTATATTTTATTGAAATGAAACAGCTTCTACGGACCTAGTTGCTCGCGTTTGTTTTACACGTTTAATAATATTTTATTTCATTCTGACTAAAATTTACGCGAGTAGATACGTAAAAGTGGTTTCGTTTCAATGTGTAGGATTTGCATAAACTTTATAATACAATGCCATGTTTCATTCTTATCCGTTTTGACTAATTTGAGAACAATAACACCAAATAAAAAAGCACAGTTATACCTTTTTATAATATTAGTAGGATAAATTAGTTTTCTCGCGGTCAAATATTTTCTTCAAAAACCAATCTAGCTACAATGATAAGTATTAATATTTCTCCCAGTATACTCACAGGCAGCAGGTCTCGCAATTATTACCTACAGATAACTGTCGATGTCTTTTCCTTACCTGTAACAAATAAAAAAATATTTTATTAAAAATCAAAATGGACTTTGTACTGTATGGGTATAATAAACAAATATTTAACATTTTTCATATTCGGTATTCCGTATTCAAATCAATGCCTTTATTTCAGACTAGCTGACCCGGCGGACTTCGTACCGCTTTGACAGTTTCCATCAATGAGTTAAACATATATCAATAGTTTCCATGACAACAAAACAAACAAATAATTTTTTATTGGAAAATTAAATTGTCGTTTTTAGTATTTTGTTTAATTTTTTTTAAATAAAGCCTATGTTACTCAGCGCTAATATAGCGTTCTAATGGTGAAAGAATTTTTTAAATCGGTGCAGTAGTTTTGAGTTTATTCGTTGCCAACATACATACATACATAGGTAACCAACAACAAGGTCAACAATTCAAAAGACAAAACTTCCTTTTAATACTTTATTCCATAAAGTCAGTGTTTCAGCATTTCCTTATATATTTTATCCATATTCTTATCCTTATTCACCCTTAGTTAATCCTTTATTCATATTTTCTATCCCTTCTATTTGATAAAGCCCGCCATGCGTCCTACCATAGACCCAGATTGACGCCCGGAAGCGAAAAAAACACGCCAATTGAATAAATACTTTTTACATTAAAACCTTATTGTATTTTAAAACAATAAGTTATAAAAACCTTTTATAAATGCGTTTCTAATATTTAAGATATTTTAGTTATTAACAAAGATCGAATACATTTATATCTTAGCATCGATAATCAAGCCTGGAATAATAACTTAACCTAACAATACATACATACATACAAAAATACAAAGGTTTCCTCTTTATAATATTAGTATAGACAACGTAGTACATACTACAGTTAATTAAATGATAATTAAGGTTTAGGTACAGTCAACCAATATTTTATATACTTTATATTTTCTACTAATAAGTGTTGTAATGAAAGAATACTAAAATGATTGTTCCATCCGAAATTTCTACTTAGACCGTGGTAAAGCAACTGTGTCGCGCGTACAAAGGTTTACACAAAACGTCGCCCCCTGGAAAAAGATATTGTTAACAAAACTAGTTTTAAAGGATACATTTTTCTATTTATTTATTACAATACTTTCTTTGCGCACAATTTTTAATGACAACGCCAGGGCCATTTTTGTTAGTAAAGTTTGAAAGTTTGAAGGCAGTCTGACTTTTCTAATAGGATTCTAAATAAGAGTGGAAAGTAAAGATAATTTAGAGGGCTCGCTGCCTCAAATCTCAGTCATCTCTTTACTAAATCTCAGTAGGATACTCAACCTCATACGAGTCTTAGATGTAATGTAATTTATGCGTTAATTGAGGGATAACCTATTCAAATGCCAAGGTCTCGAGCTTGCTTACATTCGAGAGAGTATGAACACTTTACATAACAACAACGTATAAAATCGTATGATTTTTGAGGGAAAATTTGATATTTATGAATAATTTTACTTCAAGTTTATTTTAATAATTTGTTACGCAATAAATGATGGCTAGTCTATTTTAGGCAATCCTTAACAGTTATTAAAAGTAATATTACTTTTAATAACTGTTAAGGATTAGTACTGATAAGGAGGATAATGATATCATTTACTTCCTTGGGTTGTTCGCCTGACACGAATTATCAGGTTATATTAAAACAGCATTTTTCACAATTTTACTCGACATTTAACAGATTATGAGCTAATAACAAGCTACCACATTTAAAAGCAAAAAAAAATATCTTATAATCATCATCAATTAATCAATTATCTTATAATAATTATCTGGATAATCTTCCAAAATAGGAGTTAACATAGTTTTAACCTGTCCTGCATTAGTACAATAAAGATCAAAGCAGCTATCTGAACTGAGCTTATTGAAATATTCACTAGAACTAATCAGAAAACTATTCATTCTGTAATTAGTACGAGCGAAGGGAATGCGAAGCAATGAGTGTCTAAGACGTAATATTATCAATATTATCATATTAACAAGTTGCAGGATCAAATCCTGACTTTTTTCTAAATGTTTTTCAATTAATGTAAGTTTAAGTCTTGTCCAAAGTTGAAGCCTTCTATCAATAATGTAGGTACTAGATTCTCGATGAGCGCTTGAAAAACGGTACGCGACTTTGGGGCTACGGAGAGCCAAAATGACGTTTGTGGCGATGACAGTAAATATTAAGTACAAATATTTTGCAACCCTAAATTGATCTTTATAGTTAGGATTTAAGGTTCACAGTCAGCTGAAGTTGTTTATAATATCCAATGATTTTTCAGATTTTGTTATTCGAAATTTAAATGTATAGGTATGAGCAATCAGGACCACTTCCGAGATGCATTTATTTTCCAAATCCTTTATCTAGTACATTATTGATCGAAGGTTTAAGCGCAAGATGTGCTTCTAGACCTCAGCATGGCGCGTTATACTACGACAGTCACAGTCAACGGCGATAGAAAGACCGCAATGAACTATATCCGCTTGCTGCGTCGAAAGACGCAAGTGGTCGTGGCCGAGCGGTGACACAAAAAGTATTTATTTATTTATTACCACACCACCATGGTACCATATAAACTTAGTTGTAGTAGCCTCTTCAGCCAACTGTTCGCTTATATGCTATATGAACTAATAGTTAAAAAACTGTAAATTAGAAAAAAATATAGAAACACATTGCAAAAATATATTTAAAAAAATATAGCCAAACATAAAACAATAATAGCTTATTATATTAAGAAACTTATAGATGAGATAAGTACATCCTGCATTGATCTATTAATCAAGACAAAGTGTCTGCGAATAAATCAGCATCCTCGAATTGATTTAAAAACGTATTTAGAAAGAGCATTGCACGAGCTGTACGACAGTTACTACCGTAGCAGCGTGCGCAGCTTTGGACCTTTATTTAGATTTATACTTAACAATAAAAAATATGTCAAATTAAAAAGGAAAATCCACCACCCAAACAATACTTTTTCATTCCCATTTTAAGGCGCTGACAAAAGTTCTTAACAAAGCGGGCAATTAATTAAACTTAACGAGGATACCCGTGAAGAGTTTAATGATTTAAATTAAATATGGAGGCTACTGGGCCCCGGATTAATTTTATTTGGAGCTATTTGGACCGAGAGGTTCATTAGCCGGCGACTCGTCCGAATGTTGGGCCGTTAATGGCAATGAAGGCTTATCTAATAAAGTCAGTTAGCGGGTATATCTGTTAACAGGAAGACTTTATTTATTAGGATCTTTACGTTGGGGTTTTATGGGTAAAGATATTACCGCAATCTAATTCTGTAATGGCCCTGGTCTGTAATTTATACGTAATATGTATTTTGTTTGTTTTAGGCTTTGGACACATTACCGAAGAGGCGGTTTGCAGTTTGGATTTAGGAGAGCACAAATTGTACTTTTCTTGGAGAAGTTCAAAGTGTACTTCCATACTAGGGAGGAGAAGAAGTGCTAAGCAAGAAGTCTCTTGATAGTTCTTCTCAGTATAAAGTAAACTTACGAACCGATGGCATACGTCACTACTGTATTATAATCATAAGAGCTCAAACATAGCTTAAACTGAATAAATAATTTCATATTTCGTGAACAGATAAAGATTTGACGTGGTAAACTTAAATTGCCATTGAATGTACCATCAAAAAGAAAGAAAACGTAACTTTCACAGAATGCAAATTTAATCATCTTTACGTTACAATTCCAACAGCTAAGTATATTTATTTAACTTCACTTGAGAATTAATCGCCTTAAATTTTTCTTCTCCTAACGTCAGTTAATTAAAGTTCGCTGTGTAAAGATTTTTTCTCTGTTCTCCACAGTTCGGCAAACAAGAATCTACCTCAGACTGAAAAATTAAATTTCCAGTTAAAAAACTTTTTTATTTTCTTTTATTTCACAATGGGCTTTCAGTTGGCCTTTATCTCACCTGATTGTAAGTGATTATAAAAGCTAAGGCAATTGCAACTTTACTCGGAGTCTGTAACCCCTGAAAACTGCATTGAAAATTTTTTTTTAAATATCTTACGGGTACCTAGCCACTAAGTCTTCATCTCACCTGATGTTAAGTGATGATAAGCCCGAAGGTGGAAGCAAACTTCACCCGGAATCCTCAACAACTGAGGCACTTAATATACTTAATTAACTTAATATAATTGAATCATCGATCTTTGCAAAAATTGCCCAAGCCCACTGAACAGCCTAGTGGGGGTAATCGTCAACATCAAACAACCGAAATCTTCGAGTAATTGATAGTTTTCTTTTTTTAATTCCATTATTTTTACTTGTCAGGTAGTTCCAATGATATTATTATTTTATTTAACAAAAGTTTGGAAGAAATTTCTTCACGCAAAAGTTTAAGTTTTAGAAGATCCCTACCGAGGTTGAAGCTTAAAAGCCTTGAAAAGGGATGTATCAAAGCATGGCTGATAGAGTGCTGTATGGTTTAAAAGCTATGGTGACTAGACAAGCGGCAAAACGCTATTATAAAAGAAATCAAATAGAATGACTATTGTACGGGATTGACATAACGTCGGTGATAGTTCAAAAGCGCGTAAGTAGTATTTGGTGAATACCGCGTAAATGTCAAACACCTGTTTTTTTTAAGAGAATATGAAGGATAGAAAACTAAATATTGCGTTATTTACTTGGTAGTTTTAAGTACCAATCAGAACATAGCAATTGTTTTGGCTGTTATATGTAATAATGAAGTTATTTTCGAAAAGAACTACGTAAATCATCAGATAAAAGCACTTACGCTGTTTTGCTTTATCCATATTTAAAAGAGTTTGTGCGGAATTCACCAATGCTACTTACGCGGTTTTAAACTATCCCCGACGATAAGTCAACGATACATATAAATGACGTAAATGTCAATCCCATACAATAGTATTTCTATTTAGTTTCTATTCCATTAGCGTTTTGCCACTTGTCTAGGGGGGCAGGCTTGTCACCAAATCAAATAAAAGCAATTTAATAACTCGTTATAATGTAGGCGCCCATCGCACGTAATTAAGTTAAAAATGAACCTCACGCTCAACACTTTCCCGAGTGCTCGCCAATTTGGGCGCGTTACTTAAAGGTAGGGTGACCACTTCAATGGTGACAATTTTTTGGGATTGGGATTTTTCCCGATTATACAGTAAAAACAATATAATTAAAAAAAAAAAACAAAAAACCCGCCTTTGTAAAAAATAACAGTTGATTTTCTATTTAGTTAGGTACTTATTATTTTTTACGCAGTCGTGTTTTTTTTGCTTTTTTTAAATTTTTATTTTATTTATGTCTTTTGAGTTAGACAAACATGATATATCTTTTTGAAATCCTTGTGTGAGCCCTCTAATTTGATACCCATAATGTAGTATTCTAAAAAAAAATGTTTTTCACCAACTCCAATGGCGTCGCACAGCCGCCATGCTTGTTTTTTTACCGTCACCTATCAAAGAACACTTGGGCAGCTAAGACGAATCTAATGATACCTCAATTATGTAAATCCGTTCAGCGGTTCTGGAGAAATGAGGTAATAAAGAATATAACATACAAAATAGGCGCGAAAAACAATACCCTTGCTTTGCAGTCAAGTAAAAAAAAAATTAAAGATAATTTGGTTGTTCCTCGTGTTTACAATGCACTGCACTGTATTCTATGATTGTGCCGTTTCAATAAATAAACAAAAAATTATGAATTGCCAGGTGATTTCATTCTGCCTACTAGATAGCGAGCTATCTATATTACCTATACCTATTTCTGCGGCCAAGCAACTTTGTTTTTCATTGCTGTGTTAAAAGGGTTTTAATTCAGTCCGTATTACGATTTTCAGTTTTCTGTTGGGGCTACCCCGCTGCTGCAGTGCTTCGAGAATACTTTTAAAATTTAATAAGTAGGGTATTTAGTTTAAATAGAAGTCTGGTGATATAAGAAGCCTTAAAACTGAAATTTCAGGGTTTGCAACTTATTGTCGAAAGCATCCATGGGCTGCGGTGGCCAAATTTGCTTATCTACGGTGTAGTGGTTGGTGTAGCGCTTGATTAATAGTCCGAATAGCCAGCTACAATTACCCAAGTCTGTTTTATTTTACAGATAAGCACAGTGCCTTGATCTCACCTGATGTTAAGTGATGATTAGGCCAATAACGGAAGCGCACTTTACCTGGGATCTTCAACTAGTGAAGCACTGGCTATCTTATCTTTAGCTGCCGGAACACAACAATGCTACAAACATGGTTATATATTTGTAGCATTGTTGTGCTCCGACAGAAAAAGATAAGATAGCCAGCTCCTCAATAGTTGAAGTAAGTAATACTAATGTAACCTGAGCGAGAGTGTTAACATAAATGTTTTTGGTAACAATGTATGGTCACCCTATTTTCACGGAGCGTGATAACTCATCTACGAGTAAAGTGAGAAAGCGATGCTTAAACCATCCACTTCACAAAAATGGTAACAATGTCTTGGGAATAGCTCAAGCAAAAGATCCTAAAGATTTCTTCACTTTAAGAAATCGTTGGTAAATATATATCTCTCGATGAAATCGATAATAAAACTCGATATCGCAATGGTCTGCGAGTGCTGAGATTAACCAATTTTCGTAAAGGCCGGTGATCGGATGGGTGACCAAAAAATTTATCATCTCGAGCTCCTCCGTGTTTCGGAAGGCACGTAAAGCCGTTGGTCCTGGCTGTATTAGCAGTCGTTAACAACCACCAATCCGCACTGGGCCCGCGTGGTGGTTTATGGCCCGTACTCCCTATCCATCCATAGGGAAGGTTCGTGCCCCAGCAGTGGGGAGATAAAATGAGCTGATGATGATGATGATCATCGAGCGCTATCGAGCTCCTCAGGCTATCAACACAAGCCTCTTAAATTACTAAAACTTGCAAGATTGCAAACCGGACGCACAAGCCCCTACTAGTAACCAAACCTGGGACTTACGACTCTAAACCAATGCTATAACCACCAGACCACAGAGGCGGTTAGAACAATACTTTAGATGCTGTATTGTTACGAAAATAGAATGGAAGGGCGGCCTACGCCGTTAACCCTAAACGGTATGATGTAATTACTGATGATTAAATAGTATTACGACACAAAAACCTCCATTAAAACATTCCTTCTACCACCCTGATAGCAGTATGAATAGAATATATTTAGAATACAATAGATTTATTATTATTTATTAATTGTCTGCAGTTATAAATTTAGGTAATGTATATCTTCTTTCAGAAGAGCAGACCCAGTACAAGTTTTTAAAGCTAAATGTGAGGGAGATCAATGTATTGTATCTCTAAACTGTTTATTTACTCCTGAGACAGACAGACTGTAATTCATTGGCCATTTCTTCCCTTGTATTTATTTCAATTTCAATTCAATTTATTTATTTACTTAGATAACAGAGATCCAATTATGGTTAGTAACAATGTGCACTTAATAACTATGTTAGTACATTTTAATTCAAAAATTCAATACATCTAATAACAATTAATAATAATAATAATAATAGTAATTAATAAAGTAAATGTCATTTTATTTATTTACTTGTCAGTACATGAACCATACAACAATGGTTCACGTACTGACAATCAAACCTGTTCGCAAACATGTTTAGGATGCTGTTGGGGCTACCCCGAGCCCTGCGCACCAGGGATGTGCACCGTTTTCGCATGGTTGTGTAGAAACAGTCCACCCGCGACTCGGCGAACATCCCCGATGCGCTACAGTGCCGAGGCAGCCCCATCAGCACCCTAAACGCATTATTATAATATCCTCTTTATAATCCCCACAAAATTCTCTTAATCATAATAAAAATAGCGTCCATTCCATAGATTATGTTTAATGTTGATACTGCATTGATTCAGCTACCCAAAGAAATTAGTTTTTATAATCATTTAATTAATTAAATAAGTTGCCTAAAATGTACTATTTTTTTAACAATTATTAATTATTTATTTATTTGTTAATTGCACACAAGACAAGGATTAGGTATAAGAGGAGATCGATGGCGCAGTAGTTACCGCGCTCGGTCTGCGAGTGCTGAGGGTAAGCAACTTTCGCAAAGGCCGGTCATCGGATGGGTGATCAAACATTTATCATCTCGAGCTCCTCCGTGCTTCGGAAGGCACGTAAAGCCGTTGGTACCGGCAGCATTAGAAGTCGTTAACAATCACAAATCCACACTGGGCCCGCGTGGTGGTTTACGGCTCGTACTCCCTATCCTTCCATAGGGAAGGCTCGTGCCCCAGCAGTGGAGACATGAAATGAGCTGATGATTATGATGATGATGAAGACAAGGGTTATGCCCGAAATTAATAATGGTTAATTTAATTTATGTTAGTATTGTTTTAAGGAAGGAAGGAAGTATTGTTTTACCTAAAAATACTTCTGTTCTACTAAACATATAAAATATTTCCAGGTATGAAATGTTTTCTTTGTGCTATAGAATAATAATATGCTCACCCAAATTTAATTTACGTCCCAAGCAGTTTACAACCAAACAACAAAACAAACAAACAACCATTTATTTATTAAGGTTCACAAAACAAACATAAATCATGCAAATTTTAATAATTTATAAAAGTTAACACATCCAAAAGTATATTATTATTTATGCATAATGTTTAAGATTTTAAAATTTGTATTCCTTTTAAATGTCTTACAAGTCAACACTTGGTTTTCATCACCCACACCTGATGTTAAGTGACCATAAAGTCAAATCCTCAACGACTGAGGTAGACTAGCTGCCAGAACACAACATTGTTACAAACATTTTTTTAAAAATATTTTTACGGGTAAGCACAGTGCCTTGATCTCACATGATGTAAAGTGATGATAAGGCCAATGATGGAAGCGCACTTCACCCGGGAACTTTAACTAGTGAGGCACTGGCTATCTTATCTCTAGCTCGGAACACAACAATGCTACAAACATTGATGTTATGGCGACATATTTAGATAAGATGATGGTAGCTAGCCAGGCAGACTAACAAGCCCTATCACCAACCAAAGCGAGTATACAAACATGTACCCCCCGCTGGGAATCTAACCCGGGACCTCTGGGTCTAAACCGGTGGTCTTAGCCACTAGACCACAGAGGCGGTTAAAATCCATAGCATACAAACATTGATGTTATATAATCATCCACCCGCTTTGTGCAAGTCTGGTAATTAAGCTAATACCCTAATTTCAGCAATGATTACAATGGTGGAGGCCTCTGCATAGTTGTGAGACAGATTTATTGCTTCTTACTACTTATAATACTACGATATTATATGGTAAAAGAAATTTTATTTCTTAAAAGAATTACAAAATAACATTACTTAACTGAGTTTACAATGCATTACAAAATTATTTGTGACAATGAGCTTACACAACGGTTGACGATTAAAATTGTCAATTTAAAAAATACATTAAAAATACAATATCTGATAACGATCCTTTGAAAGTTGAGTGGAACAAAACTGAAAACAGTGAAAGTAAAATGTTGTAACAAACTAGCGTTCCCAGACCAGTGTCAGTGGGCACTTGGGAGTTGGGAGACTTGGGGGGCTTGGGAGGGCCACCCCCCGAACTTTGGTATTTGGGGGCGAGTAGGCGGCTGCATCAATGCCGGTGAATGTAAGGGGTCAAGGGGTCAAGGGGTCAAGGTCGTAGGTCAGTGCATTCGCGCAGCTGGTGCAGCCTATCGAGAGCTTTTCTGGTGAAGGGATGCTGCCGTTAAACCGACAATTTTATAGGTAAGGACCTAATATTTGAACAGTACTGAAAATTATTATGCTAATTCCTAAGCAACTCCTTGCTAATACAACTAAGTAAGCAGCTCTCTTAAGAAACAATTCAATACCGTCATTCATTTTATAAAATAGATATTATGAATTTTTAAAGTTGACAAACAAGTAAACAACTTAAGTCTTTATAACTTTCCACGTAAATTAAATAGCAAAAACATCAGCGCCCTCTGGCTGAGTAAAACTACAAGAAACTAAAAAATAATATTCATTATAACTTTGACGTGTATATACGTCCATTATATTCGTACCTATAATCGATATCGTTAAAATGTAAATAGTCAGACAAAATGAGACATTAAACGTTTACAAGTGTGCAAACTGAAACTCCCTCCCGATTTGCGAAAGGCAATTCACTTTCAGTGAACTACAAAAAGAAAAGAAGAACTTTTGCTAATATCGTTATGTGTTACAGCGCAATCTTACATAACTCTTCAGAATTTTTATAAACTAAACGGCCATCTTTACAGCTGATTGACGTCTAACGAGGTATAACAGCTAAGCCATTACCGCCCCTCACGCAAGTGTTTCGGCGGCGTATAAACAGCTATTAATCAAAATTTCCAATGAACTGTTCAAGGAGACAACCCTAAATCACAAAGAAAGGAGACGGCAGAAGGTAATCTTCACACAAACGCGCTCGAGTAACGCACATAAGCAACGTCTCACGGGCACGGAATCACGCAACAGCTGCGCTCGGACTGTTCCGAGCTGTTCCGAGATCCGTGTCCGTGCAATGTGTGTAAGTGTGCGTTGCTCGAGGGCGGTATCCCCGGTGACCTCAGAACTCCTTATTGTTATTGCAATATTCATATCTTCAAGAATTTAAATCAGCTAGTGGTCGCCCGGTGGTCGAAATTCGAACGTAATTTTATTAAGGCTGCACGGATTGTATCCTAAGCAATGAAAAATTAAAAAGATAGAATGTGAGTTTGGATTGGCATTGACAGATGTCGGCCGCATTAAAGATAAACAATACGTGTGTGTCAAATACAGGTAGTGTGTGTAAGTTAGTTTTTGTTGATTTAATGTATTTTTATGCATAATTTAAAAAAAAATTAACATTCGGATAACCTTCTCTATATAAATTATAAGTGTGCGAAATTTTATACTTCTCCGTCCGCGCAATTTTCGTAAACACGGGTACAAAGTTTTTGTTTCACGTATTAATATATAGATAATCTTGTAAATCCACAATCTTTTATTGTTTTATTTTATTTGATTTATAATAAAATACCTTATTTTGTTAAGTGTGGAGCGTTTTTTTTTTAGCCTCCTCACAGGAGAAGTAGAATATTCACATTACAGTATTAAGCTTACCTACTGGGTCTCCTTATTTTGTGCCTAAATGCCGCGCAAAATGTTGAATGGGGTGTGCGTAGGCGGGAAAAGCGAGCGTAGGCGACGCGAGACAAGGACGATACAGCGTTGCGGGCTGGGAGAGGGAGATAGATTCTTTCAGGGGGAAAGTGGGTGGGCCGCCTACGCTTTTACTCAATGGGTGAATGAATGACGCAGTAACTGGTTGCTTCGGCCTTTGTGTAGTTTCTGTTGGCGGGTTGTTTGCAAATTGCTTCAACTAGCGGCGCAGCGCAATTGTATTACCGTTGTACAAAAAAAATATAAAAAAATGTAAAATAATGTAATGTTGTAAAATCTGTGGAATTGTGTTTCGTTTTACGATCTGTAAGTGGAATAATTACTATTTGATCGTTCTGACTTTGGGGTTTAAACAGGGCCATTACTATTAGGTACTCCAGAAGGCGATATGTCTAACATAAAAGGGTCTATTTAGATAAGCAAATTTTTTTCTTGCAATGTCCAACGAAAGCCTGTATTTGTCAAAAGAGTGAAAGTCAAACTCTACAAACTTATACAGAAGATGATTATTTAAAACAACAACAACTTATTATTTAAGAAAACTCGTTTAGTTAAAACGACAGTATATTGAAAAACACCATAAAAGAAAAAGTAGAAGGAAAAATAGCGATTGATTTAACTAATATTATTGGCATCACATAACATTGCGCAATATATAAATATATTTATTTTTATACAAATTGTGTTTTGTTATGCGATATCAATAGATGTTTTTTCTTTCTTTCTGATGCGACAGAGGGACAGAAACGTCATGTCTTACATAAAAGTTCAATCGATGGAGAAGAGTGGAGATCAATGGCGGTGCTTCACCGAGAAGAGCGTGTCTGTTGCGTTACAGTACGTCAACTCAATACAAATGTTTGACTTCAGCGAGCCAACTCGAAAACGACTCAGCAAATCGGATTCAAAGTTATCTTTACAATAAGCCTCCTGAGCCAATAACGAGCACATTGCTCACCGCTAGGTCTTCGCTCTTCATACACCATGATTGAGCTGGTGTTTATGACCTAACATTACCAACAGTCTACCCGTTAAAGCAAATTACTGTCTATCACACTCACTTTACGGTTCATTTCACATTAAAGATTACGTGTTGACGTTACATCTCCAACATTTACAAACACTGAACTACAGTTAGTCTGTGTTCGATGCTACTACAATTCTAATAAGGTTTGTTTTACATTGCAGGAAAGGCAGTAAATCCCAGCGCAACAATATTACTACGCAGTACGCAGGCTGTACTCGCGTGACGTCACGACGCGCCTACTGACGTCAGTGGACGTCATAGCGTTTTCAGAGGAGACACAAAATGGAAGAGACCTTGGGTCTTATCAAGGTCATTCGATTATTTTGAGTAAAGTTCCTGTTTGTACCTATTTAAAGAAATACTTATAATTGTCTTCTCTAGGGTGGTCTGAATTTTTTTTGGATAATCATGTGCCTTGTGTACATTTCAGGTAAACCCATCAGTGCGTAAGTTTGACAGGCCACAGTATGTACTTGCTCATTATCTCTCTCCTCCGCTCCTATCGATTAAAAGTTTTTTTCCTTAAGTAGTTAAATGTGTCTTAACTTAAGATTTAAGTATTTTTTTATTTCTTTTACAGGAACGATAATGGGAATATTCGCAGGACTATTCTCGATAGAAGAGTATTCCGAATCCGAACCGACGATGGTAATATTATGCTTCACAGAGTTTGTTTTGTTTGTTTTACAGTTACTGCGTTAGGCAATGGTATTTTGTTGTTATACTCTGTTTCTTACTTATATAAATTTGACAATATTTTAAGATCTAATAGTAGTCCTTTTTTAGCTAAGACGAAAAATACTTTTAAAAGGGGGTAGGTGTTTGTCCCCGATGGCTTTTACAGCATAACCGGTTTTCGGGCGGCGATAAACTAAAGGTTCCTCAAGTCGTGGTGATCGAACATCTTCAGAAAGTTCCTAGAGGGGATAGCATCCTCCTACTAGATCCTCTACTGGATTCTCCGAGGCGTTCTGATCAGATTCGTCTAAGACGATACATAGTAAATCTATAACTGTCCCACTGCTGGGCAAAGGCTTCCATCATTGAAATCAAGTCATCACTACAATTGATGGGTAATGGCTTAATCACCACGCTTGCCAAATGCGGGTAGGTGATTAAAAACCCGGGCTATGTATCGAAAAATCCGAAATACATTTGAACCTGGGACCTTCTGGTATCGGGCCGAGCGCTCGACCACTAGGCCACCGAGGTGTTAAGACAATGCGTTGTGTGCCGCAATTTGTGTGAAGTCGCACAGAACGCGAATCGCCCGTGGAGCCAGATGCGGCCGTGTCATCGAGTTATTTCGCTCGCAGCGCTTTATATCGCTCAGATCTCCAACTCTACCCTCGTTATTCTCGTTTGCATTTAAATGTGACAATGAGCAGTGTCTGCATGTGGCGTTACGACACATGATTACCAATATTGCACAATAACAATTTAGTTTTTTTATTTATTAACAAAAAAAAGAAGCTACAAATTACAACCAAAAAGAGTAAAATTACACAATTTGAACTAAATATATATAATTGAATAACTTACCATAGAATTTCTACAATTATTTTATTCTTCTTTAAGTTTACCTTTGATAGCATAGTCAATATCCACTTTAAAACTTTCAAGTTCCACTCAAACAAAGCTTTTAATGAAAACTACCAACCAACGAATTGTGCTTAAAATTTTTGTTCTTTTTTAAAATTTAAATATTACGAGACTCCGTCTGTCTCTAAACATTATTTATACATTACTAGCTGACCGGCAGACTTCGTACCGCTTTGACAGTTTCCATGACAACAAAACGAACAAATCATTCGTCCGCTTAAGAACATCCGTATCCCATGATGCAGTCCCCTATAGCAGCGCCACCTACTGTAACTGTACCAAACCTACTGTACCAAATCTAAATCTAAACCATTCTCAAATCCACTTGAACACACACAGAAAATTTCATGCAAATCGGTCCAGCCGTTTAGAAGTAGTTCAATAACATACACGCGCACAGAAGATTTATATATATAAAGATATATAAAGATTTAAGCGATATAAAAAGATCTTCAAGGTTACTAAATTCAATTAGGTAATTAATTAAATACATTTTCTCCTTTTATAGAAAACTCATTTTCCTAAGCTGATTCTCAATAAAAGTAACATGAAACATGATCCTCCCTGATAGATTCCTAGTAAAGTTGAAATAATGAGGTTCACCTCCAATCTGTCTTCAAAACATAAATAAGGTTTCTAAGGTATCGCCAACGTCGTACTCGGTAATGGCGATATTATTTCCAAATAAAGGAATTCTCGTTTCGACGTTCTAAATGCCGTAGGGAAGGGCACTGATTTTGAAGTTTATATCGATATCATATAATGTCATTTATCTATCCCTGCGTATTATGGGTTCACGATAATACGAAGACCGTGGTTTGCCCCAGATTAGCGCAGGAGCGAGACAAATTAATGGCATAATGCCATTTGTCGGCCATTTGCCTTAGCTTTTTTCGGCCCACTGATGAAAAAGACCGGCAATGAATGATCATCGGATCAATATTAAACTGACTGACTGAGGAACGATGAACCCCACACAGCCCAAACCGCTCAACCTGAAACCTGATTTTTTGCATGCATGTCCCGTTCACGACGTAGGCGAGAGATAAGAGATTTCCATTACTTATTAGGTCCTTACTTTTCCACTCTTCACGTATTAAATTTCGAACACTATTTATTTAGAATTGACATTGAATTTCTTTCTACAATGCTCCCTTGTTATTATCATTCATTACGATTCATTACGATTTAACCGCCTCTGTGGTCTAGTGGTTAAGACCACCGGTTTAGACCCAGAAGTCCCGGGTTCGATTCCCAGCGGGGGGTACATCTTTGTGTACTTGGTTTGGTTGGTGGTAGGACTTGTTTGTCCGCCTAGCTAGCTACCACCATTTTATCTAAATTTGTTGCCATAACATCAATGTTTGTAGCACTGGTAGGCTACTCTTGACGCAAACTCAATCTCAATACAATTCCAATGCGATTAATATGTATCGATATTGGGATAAGTTTCGCAATTTCAGAACGCCCCATCTCGATAATAATTTGTTCACTCAATTTCCACGCAATTTAATTCCAATGTGGCGCTATTATCGCTTTTAAGAGTGCCATTTGAATTTTTTAGATTTGTGATTGGAAATTGATTATTGCAATTGTGTTTCCAGAGTAACCCTACTGTTGTGTTCCGGCAGCTAGAGATAAGATAGCCAGTACCTCACTAGTTGAGGATTTTGGGTGAAGTGCGCTTCCACCAAATGGCCTTATCATCACTTAACATCAGGTGCTTACCCGTAAATAAAAAAAAAAAAAAACTAAGTTTAACTCCTCACAATTGTTTGTGACTACATAAGTACAAGTCAAACAGCCAATCAGCGATCGCTTACACAAATAAGAATCTAGGGATCGCTTACTCAAATACGATTCTTTATCGATATTCAAGCCCGCAGCGCTACGGCCGGCCGGTGGTGTGAGGTTCTATTTCCAGACTCTTCTTGATTGACCCGCACCCCCCACCCTTCATCGCAGTCTCCCAAAAGTCCCGCTTAAACTTCCATCGTTTTAAACTGCGACAACTTTGACATTCGCAATACGCATTTGATTAACGAAATTTCGAACCCGGAACACGATTAACTTATAAACCAATTTCTTTAAGAAACTGAGGTAAAGTATGTCTTGTTTGGACTTACAAATAAACATAGAATAAGCTCCGAATAGTTATTCCGTGTTTTGTTCCTCTCATGTAAACGTTATTTCAAATTAGAGTAAAAGAGAAAAAACACGGAATAACGATTCGGACCTTATTATTTGTTTATTTGTAAGACCCTAAGAATATTGTATTCTAAAGTTTACACCAATTCTACACATTGAAATTTAAAACTACGGGCCTACTCGCGTTTTTCAAACAATTTTATACTAACATTTCTTCAAAATGAATGCGAGCTTATTGCTTTTATAATTAAACTGGCAGCAAATTAAAAACAAGATAACGATAGCGCTTCGTAGTTCATTTGTTTGTAAGCAAGCAAGAGCTGAAAAAGCATATTTTCAGCGTTTAAAAATAGAACGAGCACTACTACATTTCCATCGCGGCTATACGCTTTACTAAGTTTGTGCATAATACCCCCGCCAATGGAGTATGGACCCCCGCGGGGGAGTCTGGGCGTGACGTCATCGCCGTGGAATGAGGTTCTATTCCTGGAGTAGCGTGGGTGGTTTTATCTGCTCTTGTACGCTCTAGAGACGCAGGCGGGCCTAATAGGCAAACTCCGCTCTGAGCTTTCTGAAGTTCCCAATTCCAGATATTTATGGTATTCGCGTAAACTTCTTAGCAATTAGCAGTATAAAACATGGAGAAGAGTAACACGTATAAACAGACTCGCAATTTACCGCGAGCATATTTAACAAAAATAAATTGTTATGTTGTACATTATTTTTATAACATTTTGAACTTTTGTAATGTGTTTCATTACAATCAAAGAATAAAATGTAAGGGTGAAAAAAAAAAGAAACGCAGACTTATTAGGTATCATTGACATACCTTGTTTACACCCGACGTTTCGACCAAGATGCATTGGCCGCGGTCATACGTTGACTCAATTTAATTTTAAAATATTTAAAAATATAAATACTTAAAAACATTTAAAAATATAAAAGTAATTTTTAAAAAAAAAAGACAAAGTGTTGAAAAAAATCCACGAACGGAATTCGAAACCGCACCCCATGACATGCCGGGTAATTTTTGTCCATATTAAGATTGCGAGAGACTGGTGCCTGAGCTAAGCGTCAGCCTGTCTCACCAGTATATTTAATTTACTTGAAAGTAAAATTATTTTTAAGAAACTACGTGCTAACATTGGATGTTCCGTCATTGATGCGCCTAACGGAATTCGTTGTGTGTCTAAAAAGTTTGTTTGATGATGAATGAATGAATGAAAAATGAAATGTTTGATGATAATAGAAATGAGAAATGAGAAATGATATACCCCCCAACCCCTCGAATATCTCAGTAAAGATGTGGGGGCTTTACTAAGTCCTCGGGCGGACTTCTTGAGAGAATTTGAAAAGTGATGTTGCACTGTTTTGTTTCATTTGCCAACACTGATGCACGGTTAATAATCCACCATTATATCACAATTGATGTGAATTCGAAATAACACAAAATTTAGAAAATAAAACAAAACCGCAGACATGACTCTTTACTTTCCCGCCAAGAAGTCAACATTGATTTTCATTGAAACTTTACAGGATGATCGCTAAGGAGCAGGAAGTCCATATTCATTTATTGCTGATGGCTACAATCAGCTGCTGACCCTTATTTAGGTGGAACGACGATCTTCGCAAGGTGGCTGGCAAGAGCTGGATGAGAGTAGCCGCGGATCGTGCTCAGTGGCGTGCACTTAGAGAGGCCTATGTCCAGCAGTGGACGTGTGTAGGCCGATGATGATGATGATGATGATGACCCTTATTTTTAATGATGAAAAAAATGGTTCCTGTCGAACACCGGTGCCACTACCCTAACTAAGGCTTTAACAGTTTTAATTTTTTAATCAACTCCATAGGACGTTTATCAGTTAATTTTTTTTTTAATGTAACGGGCTCGCAATAATTTTCCATAGTCAATTGATAAGAGGTGGGCAACCTGTACGTTCGATTAACATTTAATACTATGCGTATGCAATAAATAATGAATAATTTATGTAGACGAAGCGAAAGTAGTTCCAAGTGCTGTTCCCTTCTAATTGCCACACGTGACGCCGAACAAGTTCCAATAAAATATTAAATTTTAAGAAAATTACTGTATAACCTATCAGTGGTCATAGCACGAACATCCATCGAAATGAGTAGCAACTTCATGCAGTGATAGTCATGAAAACGGGATAAGACAGGCTAAAGATCTCGACCACGAACTCGAGCAGTTTCCAACGAGAAAAAATATTAATTAGTGCATTGCGTGTTATCCCACGGAAGTCTTGATGCATGGTGATAGAAAGAACGCGATGAACTGAAAACGCTTACAACAACAATGCCACAGAAGCGGTAATTTAAAACTGTTAAAACGATACCAGTCGAGACCACATTGCACCGAACGAAGCTCTACTTCTACTTCATTTTTTTTAATATATTCCTTACCAACAAGACCAAGGCTTTCATCTAAACCGATGTTAAGTGACGATAAGGTCTACGCACTACACCCGAAATCCCCAAATACTGAGGCATTGGCTATCTCTCTTGCTGTCGGAATACAACAACGCTACAAACATTGATGTTATAGCGACACATTTAAAGAAGATGGTGGTAGCTTGTCAGTCGGTGAAACAAGTCATACCACCTACTAAACTTACCGAACCCGGGACCTCTGGATCTGAGAATGTTGGTCTTAATCACTAGACCATAGAGGCGGTTAAGTGCACCTATCGTGACTGCTTTCGAGTCGCCATTTTTAAATGTTATTTGACACTTTAAAAGCAACAATTTGATTTAGAGAGGCCTTTGTCCAGCAGAAAACGTCTTTCGGCTGAGATGATGATGGTGAGGGAACAATTAGTACCCAGTTTAGCCCTTGAATCGTCAACCGTAAACAGTGTGAACTGTAATTATAATCTTAAACTTTGTAATAATAACATATTCTCTTTTATACCAGTAAAAGTATCACATGAGCAAATACCTAAATTTACTCATGTGCTAGTATACCCTTGATATATCCTAACCCATTTATTCAAGGGTTTCGAACGGAATTCGTCGTAAAGCCCTTTTTGATGTCTCAAGTTTCTTGTTTCGGAACATTTCCCCAACTAATGATCACGGTCAGTTTGTTGCTATTAAAAACATTCCAAAATAACTCACAAAAAGGTTGGATTGCGAATTTGACCAAAGATATGATTTTCTCATTCTCATAACTAACTTGAAACTTGTAGAGGCACGCGTGTGCGGATTATATTTTTGAAAGCGAAATGTTTTCACTGAGGATGGATTTCGACAGACCTTTATTGTGATTTCAAGCTTTTCTTCGTTTCCGAAGGCACATTAAGCTGTGATTATTCCATTCAAACCTACCTACTACATATTTAAAGTAATTCTGTTGGTGCAGATTGAAGTGCTAGTGGGACAAGACAGTTCCGTAGTTTGAGGATGGCCATTGCATCCACAACTATCGGCTTAACAGTACCTTCAGTCTCATGTTCTGTTCACAACGGCTAACCCGGATGCGGCGTACCACGGAGTCTAAGATACCAAGATTAAGATTCCAGATCAGCCACGGAATATTGTAGCCCAAAGAAGGCTCTCGGCTGGAAAGACGAAATCTTTCTGGACTTGTATACGACGCCGAAAATCTCATATGGCCTGGTTATGGCTCATATACCAATTCCTTAGAATCTGATATAATTGAACGAGGAGTAAAAAAGTAACTTGCGGATCGACGAGGACAGCTAGAGAGGAGCAATTTTGTTACTGGCTGTCTTCACATCTGGACTCCAATTCTGCTTAATTTGCCTAGTTACTATTAAAAAAAATCTAACCCTGCGCGGAAATAGAACCTGCAAATACGGATATTATAACCAGTATTATACCTATAAAAACAACCGGGTCTCCCATTAAAGTTGGTCAATGTAGTACAACTACAAATTGTTTTGTTTGTAGATGCAGAAACTATCTTGCTGTACGTGCTAAATGCCCTGCAAAGGTCGAGGTAAAACGGGATCAGAATTTAGTGTTAAGAGGGCGTATAAACCTAGAAAAAAAAACAGATTCCACCCGCGCCCCTTTCACGCCCCGCTTTCGTCCGTGCGTACGGCGTGGCGGCCAACGCAACAGATTGGCAGGTCGCTCCCTCGTGTGTACTCGTGTTTAGTGCGATCGCGCACAGTATACCTAAAATAATCAGATAAAAACCGGCTAAGTGCGAGTCGGATCACCTAGCTGTACTTCGAAACACTAAAATACTCTTTGCTGGTGGTAAATAATACGCAAAGGTAAGTAATGATATCATATATTTTTATTATATATTGCTACTTTAAATATTTAATATTGTTTTATTTTATAAAGGCGTAGGTGCCATGAAATCTTTAAGCATTTTTGTATTATGTAGATTATTTTTTGTATCATGTAGATTATATTATCCCTTTCAGTCGCACTTTGCTATCGACAGAAGTAACTGCAACAGTCAGCGGTTGCTGTCGACACGTTAAAGGTCAAAGGCCTACCATCCGACGCTACAGTTACCTCTATTGATACCAAAGTGCTGCTCGTGTGTAAGTGCTCTTACTGTTATATCTCTTCTTCAAAGAGTGTCGACAATGTAAAAAAAAGAAGTCTAATTTTATTACAAAAATATCGCTTTATTTACATAGATTCATAGGTTTACATTTTTTTTTCAGAATTCGTTCCCTGGCTTGTACCTGTACTGCAAAGAACAGACAGAAAGAAGGTAAGTTAAAAACATTTTTGCATTAAATTATGTATTTAAGGTCTGTTCATTCTAACTTGTCTTAAAATGTAACAATCTTTATAGGACTTACTATTGAAATTTAATGAAAAATTTTATTGTTTTTTTAATGGTAAAAAAACTAAAATATTGTTTACACTTAAGATAAACAGACTTTCTGTAGTCAAAGTCAAAGTGTCAAATATTTTGTATTCAAATAAACTTTAGAAAAGTACTTTTGAATCGTCCAAACATTTTTTTTACCTACTACCCATTCAGGACGTCTATTTTTTAATTGTGGAGAAGAATGGGCGCAAGAAACTCCACAGTTTTAATATAAGTAACGACATTTACAAAATTATATGCCGTTATCAAGTTATACAAGTTTAAAATTACTTAACAATATTTTAAATTAGAAATACCTGTTGGGGTGATTGAAGCATTTTTAACCCATGCTGTTTTGTCTTGAATGTAATCAGACACTTTATAATAAGCTTTTTTACAAAGCTTTTCTTTAATGACGATTTTAAATTAAATCATAAGACAAAAGAGGAATTCTCTTGCAAAATGTTTGGTAATATTTTAAATAAATGTGTAATTAATTCTAAGAAAAGCCCGTCTCAACCTACAATTATTAAAAATGTTCAGTCAATCAGTATGGTTCACCAGAACATTCAAGGAATGATGGGCAAAGATCCAGAGATTGCATTGTTCATGAACGATAATAAAGTTGATATTCTATGTATTACTGAACACTGGCTTAAAGATCATCAGTTCATGTTCAATTTTAATAATCATTTGGTAGGTAGTTCGTTCAGTCGAGTAAATTCAATTCATGGTGGCTCCTTAATTATAGTTGATAAGAAGTTAAAATTAAAGGAAAGAAAAGACATAATGAGCCTCTCGGTTGAGCAAACAATAGAAATAGCTTGTGTGGAGCTGGAGCGACTTGTTGTATTAAGTGTATACAGGCCTCCGTCAGCATTGTATGATTATTTTGAAAAAGTAATGGATGAAGCATTATATAAAATCCGCAATGTAGGTAAAAAGATAGTTGTTTGCGGTGATTTTTATATTAATTTGTTAGAAAAGTCTACAGGTTCTATCAAAATTAAAAATTTATTTCAATCATATAATTTGAATAATTTATTTTTGGAGCCGACTAGAATAACTGCCACTTCGGCCACTTGTATCGATAATATATACACTGATCTAGTACCTCTGTCTAAACTCTTTATTAATAAACTAGACTCTGATCATTGTGGCCAAATGGTCAGCCTTCCACATCAGTGTCAGCAAGTGAAGAAACAGATTATCACTGTTGTACCAAAAACTGCAGGTCGTCTGGAACGCTTCAAAACAATCTCTATGATAATATATGTTATGTAGAATATAACGATAACCCAAATGAATTTTATAATGATTTCTTTTATAAATATTGTTTAGAATTTAATAAAACTTTTATTCCAAAGATGATCTTGGTTAGTGGTACTGTTACTTTTAGTGAATGGGCTACAATTGGTATCCACAAAAGTAGAAAGCAACTTTATGAGCTATATGATGAACGCAACTATAACACCAGTGAAGATTTCAAATTGTATGTCAAAAAATATTCTAAGTTATTTAAAACAGTATGTCGATTAGCAAAGGCAAAATTCCTGAGTTCAAAGATTAAGCTAAGTGATAACAAAATAAAAATGACATGGAATATTATAAATAGTGAAACTGGAAATGTCAAAAGTCGTAACAATGAGTACAAATTGAGCTTCGAAAATCAAATCTTAACTTCTGATGCTGATGTTGCTGCGGCATTTGAGAAGTTTTTTACTGATATTCCAGTTTCAACTACAAAGACTTTGGACTCGTCCCCCACTGTAGCTTAAGCGGTTCTAAAGGAAAATGTCAAACCTAGTGAAAACCATTTTAGTTTTCAAAAAATTGATTTTAGAGATATAATTAAAACTTTTAACACTCTTAATAAAAAAAAAGACTGCTGATTTGTGGGGTAATTCCGTTGACGTCACTAAATCCGTTATTGAGACAATAGCTTCAGTTTTAGCTTGCATATTTAACGAATGTATTGACTGTGGTGTTTTTCCTGACCTAATGAAGCACAGTAAAGTAATTCCATTATACAAATCAGGTAGCACATCTGACCCCACTAACTTTAGACCAATTTCTGTGCTACCCACATTTAGTAAAATATTTGAAAAGATAATTCTGGACCAAATTCAAGTTCATTTTTATAGAAATAAGCTTTTACATTCATTTTTCAGGTATCGCGAGGCATTTCATCTGCGAGCTCTTCGAGATCTACGAGATCTTCGAGCTGGATTGTACAGTCAGCAACGACAGACTTTTCATGTGTTAACATATAAAAAAATCAATATTATGTTTACATTCTATGGTTTTTATAAAAATAAATATACGAAGCTTATAATAGCTTTAAATTAACAACTGTAACGAACTAACAGAGTTGATGAGAGATTTTTGCGTACGAGTTTGACCGGATAGCATTCATCGGCTTGTGAGATATTACGACATTTACGAGCTGCAGCAGTTCTGAAATACAAAATAATTGTAAATCACAAGTTTGTACGGTAATATACGAAGTATGATACAATACTTCCAGAATAGCTAATTCAACTTAATTATGTATGTACTGTGAAAAAAAATTACTATACATACTGCCACCAATACGAGTGGTCAAAAGCATCGTTCTGTTTTGCATATACTATACCCGGTACCCGCGTCGCCGTCATTGCTTCAGCGCTTCTAATACATTGTATAGTGAGCTCTAAAGTTAATGCGTAAGGGTCGATATTTCAAGGTGAGACTACTCATCACCAATGAAAAGAAATAATAACAATATTATGATAATAATATCTTATTTTAACGAAATATTTTCTCGGCGCCCTGAGCACAGAAACACAGTCCTCTCGTCTCAACAGAGTGATCGCGACTAATCGATGAAACAAAACATGCCTGTTACCTCGGGTCAGGTGCGACAGACTGGAGCGTTCTGCACGGAATAAGAATGTCGTAAGCGCCGAATTAGTTTTAGTTTATTTACTCGTAAAATATACATTTTTTTTTCAAATCGCTAATACAGTCGCTCGGTAATATAATTTGATATTATGTGCTAAAATATTGGCTCAGTAATATGCGTCAAATTGAAAATAAATTGATTCTAGTTGAAAAGTAGACGTAAGTTTGTGATTTTATTTTATCGATAAAATTTTAATATATTATGTTTTCGCTTAAGCCAGTCCCTTTCAAGTATGCTGTAGTATCTATGATATTTTTTTCGGGTAAATCGTGGTTTATCTTCTAGTGTTAAAATCAAATCTACGATTGGTGATTTACCTTTATACCCCCTCTTAATAAGCCGTATGTACACTACTCGTACATGTCTTTCCCGGCTTCAGTTTCTAGATTTCAACGTGTTTATTGTCTTAGTTTTAATTAGGTTGTAGTTTTTATATTTTTATAACCACTAACTAATCAATTTGTATCTGTTTACAAGATTAAAACAATCAAAGAGTTGGGATAATGTTAATTATCTTTTCTTTATTTCCAATTGAATATTTCTGTCCTCCATGCTTAGAGGCACGTAAAACCGTTGGTCCCGGCTTCATTAGCAGTCGTTAACAACCACCAATGGGCGGCCAACCGCACTGGGACCACGTGGTGGTTTATGACCCGTCCTATAATAATAAGTTGGATAAGGATTATCCATCTATAGGAAAGGCTCGTGCCCCAGCAGTGGGGTTTAAGTGAGCTGGTGATGATGGTGGGAATATTTCTTTTACTGGAACGGTTACTGGATTTAAGCTAATAAGCTTTAACTTCTTGCTTTTCCTTGCTGCCCACTGGTTGGAAAATAAAGAATTGATGGAATTTATTCCTCAATGGCATGTTGGCTACGGATCTTGATTGCGACGGAAGGCTGGGGCGAAAACAATCTTCATAGATAGAGAGTAATTATATTGTTGAAATAGTACGACAGATCTTTTGAACAGTGTTTATTTATACTTTAGCTGGCAAAATATAACAACGTCATTTCATTATATTCATCATCACCAGTTCATTATATGACAACACTGCTAGGGGACCAGCCTTCCCTATGGACGGAAACCACAGGGAGATTCAACATATCATATTGACTAAAAAAAGGTAGTAAAGAAAGGAGTAAATGTTTAGATGACGGCTGAGGAATGGGGATGAAAACATGTAGCGCCGCCGAATAACAAATACACAACAAAATATACAACAAATACATAACAAATAAGATTGGGAACAGGGCAGGCAAATTATGATTAACTGATATAAACTTCGGGTTATCGACTTACTAAGTCAGCCCCAATCTTTTGCTGACCATTTTATTATCGATTTTGGATTTTTATACCTTAAGCGAGTGCTATCGACTGTTATGGTTCAACAACTTTTTATTAAATATATATTTTACGGGTAAGCATAGTTAGTGCCTTGATCTCACCTGATGTTAAGTGATGATAAGGCCAAGGATGGAAGCGCACTTCACCCAGGATCCTCAACTGGTGAGGCACTGGCTATCTTATCTCCAGCTGTCGCAACACAACAATGCTACAAACATTGATATTATAGCGACATATTTGGATAAGATGGTGGTAGCTAGCCAGGCGGACAAATAAGCCCTACCACCAACCAAACCGAGTACACAAACATGTACCCTCGCTGGGAATCGAGCCCAGGACCTCTGGGTCTAAGCCGGTGGTCTTAACATCTAGACCACAGAGGCGATTATAACTTTTAGAACATTACACTAAAATTGTAGTGAATCAGAAAAATGTATCGGAAATAAGTTAAAGTTGCTTTTGGCTCCTTCGTCAAATGTTGACGCTATATCACAAAGTAGCGTTTGGGTAACAGTCTATACATTTCTAACTTTAATAAAAATGCCAAATCAGATCTAACTTCAAAGCGATACCGTTTATTTTATCAAATTAAAACTGCTTCATTTTGGTGATCTAATTTCGTAATTTTTATTTTCAAATACTCCTACCCTAATTTATATAAGCCCGGCTAACATCGGCAGACAGCCTTCCAACGACCGTGACCAAATTAAATACCTACAGCAAGGCACCTCGATAACGAAGCTCCTTTTAAATTAAAGTGACACATTTAGTGACAGTAAATTGTTCTAGCCCTAGCGATGGACCGCGACTTTGTCCGCGTAGTCCGGCCTTATTCCTTGCTTACGTGATAAAGGGAACTTCTGTGTAAAATCTCGTTGTATATATATTTTTTATAATGCGATTGAACAGTTTTAGTAGAAGCTACCATTAGTGATTGGTAGCTGCAACCTTTATCTTTATATATAAAAATCTTCTGTGCGTGTGTATGTTATTGAACTCCTTCTAAACGCCTGGACCAATATGAATGAAATTTTCTGTATGTGTTCAAGTGGATTCGATAATGGTTTAGATTTACAATTGGATCCGGTAGGTGGCGCTGCTATAGGGGTCCATCATCGGATACGGGTGTTCAGTTCGGAAACAGTCAAAGCAGTACGAAGTCCGTCAATCAGCTAGTTTATTAATAAAATTCGACCTGTTAGTTTAGTTTGTCCACTGCGGGGCAAATGTCTCCATTATTGAAATGGACTCATCGCTACAGTAGATTGTAGATTACAGCAGATTACAGTATTGGCTTAATCACCACGCTTGCTAAATACGGGTAGCGATCACAAACCTAGGTTCATCATCATAATCATCATCATCAGCCTATATTAGCCCACTGCTGGGCATAGGCCTTTCCAAGTACATGCCACTGAGCACGTTTCGTGGCTAATCTCATCCAGCTCTTGTCAGCCACCTAGGTTATATGTTAAAATCCGAAACACATTACCCGACCTGAAAATTGAACCCAGGACCTCGAGATATTAGGACGAACGTTTCGCCACTCAGCCACCAAGGCATTTATTATTTGAGTCCAGAAAATATAACAACAACAAAGGTCTATGTCCGTTCAAATACAATTTATCATTTGGCACAAAAAGTGTCGCAAACGATTGAAGTAAGCTGATCCAGCTATTGTTAACGCCATAGAATGTCCTCACAGAGAATGCACAGACGGCGATGAATAAGAAACGAAAGAATAAAATGAATAACGTTCCCGGGGATTGAATATTAAAATATGTTTGAGCGCCGACGGAGGAGCGTGGGTGCGCTTGCTTATTTTCCATCTTATTTGTTTGAAAGAGAGTTTATTTTGGTACTTGAATGGAAGGACGTGTTGTGTTTCAGTATTATACTCGTAGTTTATACTTCAAATATATGTGAACAGTTAAACTATTTACTCCCGAAGAATGCATGATACGTATCTTCATTTCAAACTATGTAATGGAGATGTTATTTTTTTTCTAATCGATTAACTAATTGACTGACTTATTATAATAGCAGAAAAATTGCTGAACTCTGTACCAAATTTGGAAAATGGGATGATTTCGTAGCTTAGAGCAAGCTATAAGTTGTAGGCTTTTGATTATTAATGAATCATTAATTTGCTTTAAAAAATATTTTAATTTTTTCATTTCAAAGTTTTTCATTTTTTTCATTTTATAAAATACCTATATGTTAATCAGTTAATAAGCTTCATATCCATAGGAAGGAAGGAAGGAATCTATAAATATCACGTGATGCTTTTACATTTCAATAGCTTTAATGAAATTTCAAGAAAACATGTAATGTAGATAATTGTTACAGTTTTATTACAAAGTTATAAAGGCGGAAAAGCCATTAAATTAAAATGTAGGTACAAGGCACTTTTCTTTTCTGAATGAAATAAAACTTCCATTAATAAAATGAAACCTTATCATAGAGGATAATTATTTTCTGCGTTTCCGTCGCTTCCCGTGTCTTGGAGAAAAATAAATCCAGGCTTACCTTTTTACTTTTAAAATGAATGAGTACCTACAGTGAATATTTCTATTTAATTTGATTGAACCGGCAAATAAGCGAATAGTCAATTATTGGCAGTTCGGTAACAAAGAGCAATCTTTAATTAAAGTCAGACTATCTCAAACTCACACATAATTTCATTCTATCACGAAAATTACTTCGCCTGTTTCGGTCAAAATCGTATTCTTTTAGGCCTTTAATAGACAACACGGTATTATTTGTTACATGCAATTTAACAATTTTATTAAACATCGCATACGGCGAGTTAAAAGAACGTGTAAGACGCTAAAGATGCTTACAAAATGCAACACAAATAATTTATAGGATAAATAGTTATCTATTATTACAAGAAAGCTAATATGCTTGTGATTATGGTTATATACATTTTTACACAAATTTTGTTGTGAAGAAATTACAATTTGAAAAAAGACAAAGTGTTGCAAAAACTGTAATATGCTTGTGTAAGGAATGGGTTCACGTTAGTAGTCTATCGAAGACATTGGGGATTGAACCACGGTTTCTAGCATTCAACCCTGCTCGGGTTGAATACTAGAAACCGTAGTGCTTATTTGTAATTCTTAATGAGAATAAAAATGTCTTATACCATATCTTCTCTTGCGGGTACCGAGGCTTCATCAACACTTCGTTCTCAATCGCGCAAGCAAAGCGAGCAAGCAGTCCAAACAACAAAGTTGGCTGCAGATGGTTTTTACGGCATTACCGGACTTATGTGGGCGGCGAGTCACGAAAAAGGTTCCTCAAGCCGTGGTGATCGAATGCAAAGCTCAAATGTAATGCTCAGAAGGTTTATAGAGGGGATATCATCACGCTAGCGTGCACTAGATTCTCTTAGGTGTTCGTATCGAAATCGAGATTGAGGCCTAGGAATTCGGACGTCTGCTAGAAGCCTTAACCTCTCCGCTATGCTGTGTCAGGCCTAACATAGGCAACCAAGATGGCGGATAAAAATGACGATCGTCGGGCTTCCCGGCCGGACTTTCACAATTAGTTAAAGTGCTCCAGACAGCTTATCAGTAGGTAATTCAAAAAGGGGATATTTAACCGACAATTAAGGTGCCATATTAAAATTCATTCGGTGCATAAATTGATGAAAAGATGCACGCAACCTTGCCTTTTAAATTTGCTGATATCAATGATAATAAGTATTAACCTTAGAATAATAACGCCTAGAACGATAGTGTCAAACAAAGTTCGTCAAAATATTGAGGCACAAAATACTCCGTCGTGTGCGTCAGCAGCTTGTCATTACACACACAACCGTACGAATAAATGTTGCAAGTAAAATGGTAATTTCCCCAAACTCGGGGTAAATGGGTAAGTTACTAAACTCTTATCTTGTTTCATAGTTTAAAAATTGTATTGTTGTTACATATGATTTTTTTAATTACTTAAATTTTTTTATGTGAAAATAGCCACAAAGTCAATAGTCACAAAAAGAAAATTGTCTTCTATAATTATTAACTACATATTATTTTATTATATTAACGGCATACATTAATAATATTAACTGTTATATACATTAAGATGTTTTCATTTAAGTTTGTGATTATTATTTAAAAAAGTAAAAATTGTAAGGTACATACATACATAATTAGTCACGCCTCAATCCCTCAGGAGGGGTAGGCAGAGACAATGGACGGCCACTTCTCTCTTAAACTATTTGGAAGCATAATTTTATCTCATTATGCATTGAATATTATTTCGAGCCTTTATTTATTTTATTTTATTTATTTATTTATTCATCAACGTTTCAACATCATTTAACTAAACACAAGGTACAGATGATGTTAGATGGCGGTGAAGCTACGACTACCACAATTTTCATATCATTAGCTACTTATTTAAAGATACTTACATATAACACGAAAACATGTACATGTAATGTTATGTAAATGTAACAATGTTTGGTGATAAATAAGTATTTATTCATTTACTTTATTGCACAAAAATCAGTATTATCAGAAAAAAATACTGTTAAGACATTTTTTCAGCATGTCAGTTTAAAATCCTTGTAGCTGTAAATATTTTCTAAATAACTGGCGCTTTGATAACAGCAATCGTGATAAATTGTCTTTCTTGGACTCTAGACTTGGATAAAAACAACTCTAAATAAAAAAAACTCGAACAACAAAATGGGGTAAAAGTTTTCCTACATCTAGCAAAACATACATGGAATGACATATTACAAATTTACGAACATTAATATCGTGTTTTACGAAAAAATAGACATTGATTAGCTGTTCTTACAGGTGAAATGTAATCTTAGCATCCTTTTTGCTAGATTCTGACTTGTGAAAGCATCCTTTGATGGCACAATACGTCATTATAAACAAAAATTGCGGAGCTGCTTACGACACGACGTGACCTTGGATACTAGCGAGCCGTTCGGCCAACCAAGCCACATATGGCTTGGTTAAACTTGCCTCAATCGCCGTGCGCGTACTCGGCTTCTAGGCGTTATTATTCTAAGGTATTAACTAAATCTTGTCTTGTAAAATACGTTCGAGCCAATAGCGTAGAAAATTTTGAAAGAGTACGATACTCTTTCAATCTTGTTTGGCTTGACAGGAGGCGCAGGTTCGAATTCCACTAAATAACTATACTATAATTTTCACAATTTGTTTTTAACTGAAGATGAATAATTCACTTCATATAAGGTGATAATATCTCTAATCTTAAACCAGATGATAAACATATTTTGTTCTTAAACTCCAACTGTGTGTGGCGAATGGCGAATTTACACAAAAAAAATATATATTTAAAAAATATATACGAATACGAGGAGCTCGATGGCGCAATGGTTAACGCGCCCGGTTTGCGAGTGCTAAGGTTAAGCAATTTTCGCAAAGGTCGGTCATCGGATGGGTGACCAAAACTTTATCATTTCGAGCTCCTCCGTGCTTCAGAAGGCACGTAAAGCCGTTGGTCCCGGCTGTATTAGCAGTCGTTAACAACCACCAATCCGCAATGGGCCCGCGTGGTGGTTTATGGCCCGTTCTCTCTATCCATCCATAGGGAAGGCTCGTGCCCTAGCAGTGGGCACGTATATGAGCTGGTGATGAATTTATTTTCGTAATATGTGCAAAACCTGCAAACTAGACAGTAATAAAAGACAGCCATTATAGTTTTCGCAGACCTCTTGAACGAAGTCAGGGTAAGTATGGCCGCCGCCGCCGTACACAATGCGAACTCCGTCTGGAGGCTAATGCAATTGCACGGGCCCGCTCTGTCTTTCCGTATTTCCGTAGAATCTGTTTCAGAGCTATTTTTTATTCTCGAATCGTAACCGCATTGTTTTTAACTCGCCTGCAATTCTACCGTTTGTTTACATACCTACTCCAATTAACGTTTTCACTGGCGAGCATGAAATGCTGGGTGCCTACTACAAGCTACCAGTTGATTACGTTAACGAAAACGAGAATTTTAATGGAAATATTGCAATAAGTACACCTTCTCTCTCAACAGGAGGCGCTGCTTTTTATGCCAAACAGTAGTAAAGTAAAATAAGTAATTAGTCTACTATATGCGGTTTGACAGTTAGGCAAAAAACTCAGACTTCACAAGTCTACGCTTAGGCCACTGATACAAAGGGTCGATAAGGCCATAGGTAAAAGCGCGCAGAGCCATCAATTCTAAACAGATGTCACTCATCTGATGAGGAATTTATTACTTTCTCGTTTTTGTTAAATTTCGCTGAAGAACAAATAAAAGGTCGGCGGGAACCAAAACCATCTAGATCTAACGGAGAGTCAATGCAACTATATTTATTTTTATTTTATTTCATACATTATCATTTTTCTTTCTTTTATATTGGAAGACTGACTGAGAGACAGTTCAATTGATATGAGCCAATTGATATATTTAGAAGAGCCGGTTGTAGCCATTGTAGCTAATCACGCGAGCTCAAAAATTACTGATATTGTGTGCAGTACTGCGTAGACAGAACACTTTGAGCCACAATACTGGAATTAGCCATATTGAAAATTCCATAGTGGTTTTTTTTCTTACTACGAGTATAGCTATAACAAAGCTCTGTACTCTTTTGCAGGCTCCAGCTAAAATAAACCCAAGCTCGTTAAATATCGTGTGCTGCGCTGCTGTTTCACTCTCGCGCACCTAATCTCCGATCCGATCCGAACTCCTCGGGGAATCTAGTAGGGCACGGGGACACGCACTAGTGCGTGATGCCGTTCCCTCTAGAAAACCTCCGAACATGATTCGTTTCACACGGCTTGAGGAACCCTTTGAGTTTCTTGCACCCCCAAAAAAGCCCGGTAAAACTGAAAATGCCGTCTGAGGCAATCAGCAAACTCTCTCCAAAAAAAAACAATAAAAAAGCAACTTAATCACGGTGGAGAGAATGCTATATTTTTATATAATACTAGCTGACCCGGCGGACTTCGTGCCGCATTTCTTTTTTTTAATATAGCCTTTGTTATTCAGCCCTAATGTAGCATTCTAATGGTGAAAGAATTTTTTAAATCAGCCCAGTAGTTTTTGTGTTTATTCGTTGCATATACATACATACAAAAATACAAAGCTTTCCTCTTTATAATATTAGTATAGATATCTTTAAAGTAATTGTAAACGTAAATTGCTCGATTTGGCAACGACATACATTTTTCTTTGTATTTTCGCCCATTGAAGAATAGGTGCAAGAATTAGCTATCAAGAAATCCGTAACTAAAGATGTCCTGAAACCCCCCAGGGTTTAGTAGGTAAAACAATATATGAACGATTCGAAAGCACTTTCTCCACCTCCACGTTCGTGTTCCTCATTATTGTGGGTCGTGATTACCTCGATGGGAAGTTAATTCAAAAGCACATGAATAGTAAAGTTTGACTTTGGTCATGTACTATTCTATGTAGACTCCAGCTAATACAAACCGAAGCTCGGTAAACAACGCTGGCTGTAATGCGATTGTGCTGCGCTGCTGTTTCACTCTCTCGTAACCTAATCACGGCAGAGGGAATGCTTTATTTATTTCTTGTGGTTCTAAGTGGGATCCCTATACGATATCTCGCAAGAGTTTTCATTTCTCAATGCACTTGAAACATCCTGAATGTGACTTATTTTTGATAAATCAGGGGTGTTTGTTAGTGTGAAAAGTATTGTAAATATTACGTAATTGATTTTATTTTATTTATTATAAGTATGCACTTGCCTGTCGACGTGTACCACAAGGAGGGAAAAGGAAGGGTCCTCCAGACAGCGCAGATGGCGACAACAAACATCCGTCCAAACGAATAAGTAAACTCCAGCTTTGGCTTTGAAGTATTCTTCAAGCACAAAGCCCGGACAGTGCAGACAGGGACAGATTATTTGCGTCTCTGTCAAGAATAATATTGCTGGCCGTGCCGTCTCAAGATGGTGGTGTACGGCATTGAAGTTTGCATGGAGTCCGCGGATGTTAGCGAACTCGACCTCAAACGATAAGGTTGCGGTGGGGGTGTGCATCGCTGAAGTACCAGTTCTAATGTTATGCGCTGTCATGGTGTAAGAAAGGAGGGAGGCGTGAATCTACATAGGAAATGCTGCTGCGATGCGAATGGTCAAAGTGTTGCGGCATGTTTCACCAGAGATTTGCCTACAAAAGAGTTTTACTGACCCGCCGAACGGAAGGGCCCCCGAACCTCCCCTGGAATGGCCGCCGGGACCCCACCTTCCGGTCACTAACCGGCACGACGGACCACCCCGAGATTATGCGTATGCATGGTGAGGCAGCCTCACGAGCTGGTTAGGCTCGCTTGGGCCCCTACTGTACCACGGGCGGCCAGCGGGACAGCCGTTTCTACGGGTCTCCCTGGTCGACGGATTAACGAAATCCTCTTGGCACTGGTTTGACGGAAACCTCCTCAGACCAAATGCATCGCAGCAACATCCACTCGAGCTCTGGTTATACGCTGGCTGATCCCGAATCGCGACCGACAAGCGGTCACTTGACGGGTTTTACACCATGCGTACGGTGGTCACTAACCAGACGGACCAAGCCCAACCACTCAGTGGAGCATATGGAAGCTCAAAAATCCGTTAGTCGCCTCTTACGACACCCACCGGAGAAGAGGGGCGGTGAATAGTATTCTTTCTCCATCACCACACGGATAAATATATACGAGTATAAGAGCCGTATCGGTAGTACAACTGCGCATTGTTACATTTTGTCATTTAGCGTTATAATGTAATTTTCACAATCGCGTTATAGATTTTTCATACCACAACGGAAAAAACATCATTTTAACATCCAATAGTGACTGATGATATTTGTCTATCACTATCAACTACTGAGGAACTAGCTACTCGTTTCTCCTGCCTCAGTATAATAAGCAAACCGAACTGGAATAACAAAGTTTTCCGCAAAGTGATTTGCATGGCTAAGCTGATGGTAAACAGACAAAAAACAAAATGATTTATACAATAGTACTAAAACTGGACGCAAAAGGCTTAATATATCAAGCTATCTAAAAGCCGACCAGATTGATAGGGTTATCACGGCCGGCATACCTATAAGTGTTCTAGTTAAGTATAGGTAAAAGAATCAGAATTGAAGATGATGATGATTGGTCCGACCGATTTCGGTCATGGCGACCACTTCGACTCCAAAGTCAAAGTCAAATATTTTTTATTCAAATAAACTTTAGAAAAGTGCTTTTGAATCATCCAAACATTTTTGTACCTACTACCCATTCAGGACGTCTATTTTTTTTTTAGAATGGGCGCAAGAAACTCTACAACTTAAATATATTTACATTTACAAAATTATATGTCGTTACCAAGTTATACAACTTTAAAACTACTTAACAATATTTTAAATTAGAAATACCTGTTGGAGTGATTAAACCCATGCTGTTTTGTCTTCAATGTAATCAGACACTTTATAATAAGCTTTTTTACAAATCTTTTCTTTAATGGTGATTATAAATTTATTAATATCAAGTTTTTGAATATTACTTGGAACTTTATTGTAAAAATGTACACACAGGCCTCTAAATGAATTATTTACTTATAAGGTACTATTTTATTTTTATTTCTAGTGTTTACATTGTGAATATCTCTGTTTTTAGAAAAACTTTAAATATTTTTATAAACATACTTTAGGTTCTTGTAAATATATTGTGATGCAACTGTCACTATATTAATATTTTTAAATCTCTCCCTGAGAAAATTACCAGCTATTAGGTTATAAATTGCTCGAATAGCCCGCTTCTGCAGCACAAAGAAATTTAATAGCAAATTGATAACACTAAACCAAAGAACTATCTTTAAGACAGCATTGTTCACATCGTCATCAATCGGCTGACGTCGTTTCATTTTGAATAAAAGTGAGTTATCATCTGCAAATAATACTATTTCATGGTTGTCTTTTACAAAGTAAGGTTAGTTAAAGTAAGTCGTTAATATAAATTAAAAATAAGAAAGGACCACGAATTGAACCCTGTGGAACTCCCATTGTGAACACCGTTTCCGGAGATCTTTTACCGTTAACATCAACCCTATCAAATATGAGATAAGAAGATTCAGTGATGCATCTCTAAATTCATAGTGGTAGAGCTTCCTGACTATCGTTTCATGTAAAACACAATCAAAGGCCTTGGATAAATCACAAAAAAAAACCCTAAGGCGTTGTGTGAGTTCTCCCAGGCATTAAATATTTGAAGTAAAAGCTCAACACCAGCGTCCGTAGTCGAGCGACCCCTAGTGAATCCTAGTCGGAACAGCGATGGTGCACCCGAAGATGGCAAGCATAGCCGATCTTTTTAATAAACTGGCGAGCGCACTGAGCGCACGTAACCATCAGAATTAAGGTTAGGTTTAATACTTTAGAGTGAATATTGAAAATAGCATTGAGTATTTAGTTAGTATTAATTTAAATGTTCGATATATTCGCTATACAAATACAAGATAGATTTTACAAATGAAATTAAACTTCCCAATATTAAAGTTTCCAGCCAGAACTGATTAACTCGAGAATTATTTTATCGAAATAAAAATAAAGATTTTGTAGCTTTCTTCCGTAAAACATAACAACACCTTTTATAGGTGTGCTTTAGTATTTAAGTTTTACCTTCGGATAGGTAAATATATTATAAATATGCTAATCATGCCAACCCTAATGACCGCCTCTGGCCACTTAAATGTCACACTGCAAGCTTTGTCCACAAGAATCCGGTTCCACTAGCCGTGTTCTGAAGATCTAATTTGACACTTATTAACGAGGAGTTAAGTCTATAGCGGCGTGGACACTGGCCGGTGGTTGGGTCGTTTAGGTATCCACCGATGAATGTCAAGGGTAGCAACGCCTCTGCAGTCATGTTAGTTGGCTCTAGATTTTTGAGCGACGACGTTTAGATTCTTGTTAAGTGACCGATAGTTTATGTGGAATAATTTTGTGTCATTACAGTATATACAAGTAATACATACACACTCTCACGTCCTTCTCCCGAAAGGAGTAGACAGAGAAGCAAGATTTTTGAGTAAACTCACCGTTAGTGGCCTCAACGCCACATTTAGCATAATCAAAGTTGGGCTCCGAGGTGGAAAAGATAACATCAGTGATGGGTTGCTAGCTGATCGCCTGGTGTGCGAGTATCTTGGGCATCTTTGTCTCTTAGTCGGCTTTTACGACATGCACGAGAAGTTTGGCAGTAAAGACATTATTTTCATGTTCCGGAACAGCATGGGAAAATTATTGTAACGAGATAACAATTTAAACTATCATAGTCACTTGCAATAGAGTAATTATTAACGGGATTCTTACCATTCTTATTATTTATGAGTATCCGATATTTCGGCACAGTTGCATGCGCTATGATCACGGAGTTACTGGAGTTAATGCGGGTGAGTTCTTTATGAGCAGACAAAACGATCTATCTTCTTCCTTAGTCATTTTTTGCGCTCGATGCCCGTACCACCGATTCTAAGTCACTATTATTATCGGATACTCATAAATAATAAACATGGTATGAATCCCGTTAATAATTACTCTATTGTAATGAGGTTTCGTAAATAATGAAGTCGGTAGCCGAATGGATTGATAGTCGGGTTGAATGCGAGAAGTCGTGGTTCATTTTCTGTAGCCCAGTTAGACTACTGACGTGAACCTATTCCTAGTACAGACATATTAGCTTTCTTGGCGGATTAACATTACAGTATTATTAATGTGTTAATCAAAACTACATTATTTAAAAATCTATTTAAAAAACGAGTGAGGCTTATAATAGTCGCATATGATGTGTAGCATTTGACGTCTCACCTTAGTAAAAAGCAATTTTAATATTATATTCTGAAAAAAATAGGTCAGGTATAACATCATTTTATAACTATAAAATAAATGCAGTAAATATTTATTAGAACACATTTGACATATTAAAATGACCTTTGATAGTCAAATGCGATAGTCATATGCGACATATTGTGTATATGTCGCATATAATAATAATATGTCATGTTCATAATATCGATTTTAAATTTACAAAATAGCGCGCGCTTGCGCGCTTCCCCGACTTCCTGTTACGCTGTTACACATACTTCCGTTCCATTACACGAAATCTCTTCCACAAATTGCTTATATAGAAAGCGAGCAGAAAAATGTTACACATCAAAATAACATAAATCAACTGTTTCTAACCCTAGCCTTCCTGTACCCCGTCTGAAGGTCTACCACCCTTAGTTTATTGAGCATAGTACTGCAAAAATGTGTTCTGGTTTGAAGTTACAATAATGCTTGGCGATATTACCTATACCTAGGTAAGTATAAGTAATATCGCCATAGGACCTACCTACCTAGAGGTAATATTGCTTAGGTATAGGTAATATTGCCACACAACATTGTAACTATAAATGAACCAACTAAAACCGGATTAACAAAATAAAAGCAAACATCATAATTATTACAGTGTCAACAGACCGCTTGTAGACTGCAAACGCTAAAGTAAACAGAGATTACAGCGCGACATGTTCCGCATACAGCGCTAAGCCATCGCACGCGGCGACAGCCCACTACCTACGTTAAAGGGTTTATCATCGTCAGCCGGGCTTCCCACAGCTGGGCTTAGGCCTTCCCACATAAACAACAGCACATGAGAAGATCATGCCATAATAATAAATAATTAAATAATTAAATGTTTTATTATACTAAAGTTACTAGTTAAACGACTTCGCTACATGGGAAGACAGCTATATATCACCTCACCGATGTCACCATGCCGACCCGCAAGTTATATATAAAAAAAATATATATATATTTTTATATTTAACGGGTCAGCACAGTGCCTTGATCTCACCTGATGTTAAGTGATGATAAGGCCAATGATGGAAGCGCACTTCACCCGGAAACCTCAACTAGTGAGGTTTCCGGGTTTCTTATCTCTAGCTACCGGAATACAACAATGCTACAAACATTGATGCAATGGCGACATATTTAGGTAAGACGGTGGTAGCTAGCCAGGCGGACAAACAAGCTCTACCATCAACCAAACCGAGTACACTAACATGTATCCCCCGCTGGGAATCGAACCCGGGACCTCTCGGTCTAAACCGGTGGTCTTAACCACTAGACCACAGTGGCGGTTAATGTTCTTCTTTACACCTCGTTTTAAGGACCCATTGACTTAGGAAGAAGGGAATATGACTACGAATTTATTAAGTTTAAACCTAAAGGCCTTAACGATCACTGTTCAGCTCGTTAGCCGTGGCTGCGATTGGCGTTTATACAGCCGATCGTTGGGCACCTCGGAGCTGCAGCTTCCACTCACTCAAGCGCTGCTTAGATTATTAGTAAGAATCGCCGTGAATTTACTGACTAAGTAAGATAAATGTAAACAATCACGCTCATAATCAGCATTATGCTCTCGGCCAAATGTATCACTGACCTTTTTACATTGCTGCAGCATACATGCCACATAGTAAGACTTATTTTGTCATTTTTTATTTTATGCTTGTATCCGTTGTATTATTGTTTTATGTGTGTATTTGTGGTTTGTGAAATATTTATTTTATTATAGTATTATAGTTATCTATTAATCTATCTATTTATCATAATTACATCCCTAAGTAGAAACGTATACTTATTGGTGTGTTTTTTGAATTGCGGTACAGTTATGCCGGACGCTGCGACTGTTATTTATTTTGTGTTTCTAACCCAAACTTCTGCGTTTCTCCGATATTGCTTATCTATAATTTAGTTAGTTATAATGTTCTCATGATAGTGTCTTGTTGTTATTCTTAAAGAAAATAATAAACCTACAATTAAGTTGTTGTTGTTAACATAGTTATAAGTCATAATTGTTACTAACAAATAACTAATATGGAAATGTATATACAACTTATTCCGAAATAAATGATTTATTATTATTATTATTATTATTATATAATTCTGACACGCTATCACTGTAATTATTTGTTAAAAAAAATAGAAGGCGCTGTGACGTCATTGGAACATTGGAATACATGGCCTGAACAAATAATGCTTCTAATGCTAGTGGTCATGAAAGTTTTGACAAATTACCTATATTTTATCACAATAAAATACCAGCGTAGGAACGATTTAGGTATTATACCTCGGGTGGGTGACAGTTACCAAGAAAAAATATAGAAGTCATTAGAAAAGAGAAAACAATTCCGTTTAATATTTTAAATTCTGCTCCCCGTAATCATAGTAGAATAAAACCGTAATTACTTACGTAAAACTTAGTTGTTAATCTTTTTGTAAAGCCTTTGTTTAAAATAAATCATAACTCATGATGTATCTTATCTTATATCTTTTGACAATAGACTGTTCAAAATGTCCTTTACGACAATGCAGTAAATTACGCATCAGTTCCTTCAAACAACTTTAACAAAAAGCTTGATTGTACGTGACAGAACAATTGAACATTCATTACGTTTGCATGATGACAATTGATTGTATAATTACTTCTAGGTAAACAGATTAGCCATCCTTATATTATCAATAAATTATTATGCAGATACTTTTATACGATCTACTCTCTAAACACGGCATTAAAATGTATAATCACAGTTGTTGTCTAACCAAAATCCTACAATAACCTAACTTTCATATATAAAAAAGCACTGTACGTTCGATGTTTCATTAATTTCAACTTAATCGAATGGTGAATAAAAATAATAGATAATTAGTATTCTCAAAAATATTCAAGGTGTAGTTACAGGCACACTTTCAAAACAGTTTAAACAGTTGCAGTATATCAAAGTATGTCACATAGGTAGCAGATATTCGTATAACAAAGAAATCGAAAGAAAGAAAAAAAAACATTTATTAACAACACATAAATACAAAAAGAAAAAAAGAGGAGGCAGACAGTATACATATAGAGAAAAAAATAAGATTAAACAAAATGAGTAATAAAGAAAAAAATACAAACAAAGAGCACACTCTTTGTTTGTATTTTTTTCTTACGTAAGTTTATGGGCCCTGATATCAACATCTTACTCTGTATTATATGTAATAACAGTGAAGGAGCGGTATACAGGTAATAAACACAAAGGTATACACCACAGACATTTAATATCAACCACACCTTCCAACCTTAACACTATTCCGTATTGCGATTAGGCGCCAATCAAGCTAGGCACAATTTGTCGGCATTTATACCGACCACCATTACAAAATAACGCACATTACAACCACGGCCGAGGAGATCAGGCACAGATAAACAATAGTAATGTTCCATACTGTCACGTAAATGGGACCGCTTAGTCTAATATTATTGCATTTATAATGTATATTCGGTCAGGCATACCTTTTTCGCGCAAAAGAATGGGCCTATTCTCAATTCTCTTGTTCTATAATTGTCTTTGCGTAGGCAGTTCTCGTTTCAAATTGGACATTCTGTATTCATTCATCTGTATTTAATAATGGTAAATGTATTTATTATACGGGGTGGATAGGAAAGTGTAGACCGAAAGGACAAATCGGGCGCCTTGTGTGATATTTGCCGTTTGCGAATTAGGAGTATCCTGTTTCACAATAAAACCTTTTACTTATATTACGAAAAAGTGAACAATATCTATTTACTGTTGCGTACTCCTTTGTATAGTTTTTATACTATTTATGTCTTCTCACTTTATTTCCTTTTTGAATTGATTATCTTTCTATTATCTGTTATACTATATTTAACATTACTATACGAACTATTAATCTTATTTAATATTAGTCCTTTCGATAATAACTAACTAGCCGAACTAGCGACTGATCCGGATTGTCAAGACGGTGTGGGCCCAAACCCGGCTAGTTGAATTGGTTTTTAATACATTATCCTAAGCATTAGCCCAGCTAAATCAAAACTCAATTAGTGGATACAAAAATACTATCGGAACATCTGCCTTTCTAATGCTACGGCCCGCCCTACCCACACCCACAGAGACGTTGTTATCAGTGTCAGTTTGCGAAGCTCTGCCGACATAACACACGTAGTATATTGTCAAGATAGCTTCAAAAGCTTTGTACTAGCTGAAAGCTAGCTTTGACAAAGTTAGTCTTTTAAATGCACTAACAGTTATTTTATTAAATACAACAGCAGAGATTTCATTTAGTATAACAAAGCAAGTTGCTGTGATGTTTTGTTTTTGTTTTTAGCTGCATAATACTTTTACAGCGGCAACGGATGTTAACAAATGACTTGCATTACGAAAATTTTTTTCCACGAGCTGGATTTGAACCTGCTTTTGATAATGCGGGTCGGCCACCTTATTAATAAGGTTATCGTGGTTATATCCGTTCTTTGAGTATTAATCAAACACAAAAATTTATAATAAACGAGAGTTGATACTTGAAAGTAAATTTAAGTGAATAAAGTAATTAAAAGAAACTTAAATTATAATGATAACTTAAAAATTTTAATCGCCTCTGTGGTCTAGTGGCTAAGACCACCGGTTGATACCCAGCGTGGGGTACATGTTTGTGTACTCGGTTTGCTTGGTGGTAGAACTTGTTTGTCCGCCTGGCTAGCTACCACCATCTTATCTAAATATGTCGCCATAACATCAATGTGTGTAGCATTGTTGTGTTCCGGCAGCTAGATATAAGATAGCCAGTGCCTCACTAGACGAGGTTCCCGGGTGAAGTGCGCTTCCACTATTGGCCTTGTCATCATAAGTACCATCAGGTATAATCAAGGCAAAGTGCTTACCCGTAAAATATTTTAAAAATAACACTTTAAAAATAAAAATAAACATACCTACGGCTCACTCACCCCGCCATTAATCAAAAATGTTGCCAGGATAATTCTCCCAGACATTTCAATTTGCCACACGTCAAAATTGTGTTTCTAGCAAACACCTTTTTAGTATTAAGACATATTCATGAAATCTGTGTTTATTCTAACGCTTTGCAAGAAGCAATCTAAAAACCTAGCTAAAGCGCTTGACCAACAGTTAGCTTAAGGCTGTTTGCTCCACTTTGTTTGAGATTCATAAAAAAGTGTATTTCACGCAGTCGCGAGTGGGTGGCCGTAGCCGCCCTCGCGTTTCGATATATGGAAACTGTATCACTAAAGCGAACCAATATCGGGACATATCAAGGGCTTATGTTAATGTAAATAAAATGTGCCTCGAAATGCCACGTGTACAAGGAAGAGCGTGCACGTGCACCTGGGAAATATTAATAAACTGGGTGACTATAAATAGATTTTTTTATAAATCTAAGCACAGAGCCTTGATCTCACCTGATGATAAGTGATGATAAGGCCAATGATGGAAGCGCACTTCACGCGGGAACCTCAACTAGTGAGCCACTGGCTATCTTATCTCTAGCTGCCGGAACACAACAATACTACAAACATTGATGTTATGGCGACATATTTAGATAAGATGGTGGTGGTAGCTAGCCAGGCGGACTAATAAGTCCTACCACCAACCAAACCGAGTACAAAAACATGTACCCTCCGCCTGGAATCGAATCCGGGACCTCTGAGTCTAAACCGGTGGTCTTAGCCACTAGACCACAGAAGCGGTTGTGATGGACGGTTATATGAATGAACGTGTTGTAACATCCATAAAACGTTGTAACACTTATAAGCGAGTATCTTGTTGGCGAAAAATTATAAAATGTCCAATTTCACGGTCATATTTATTTACAGCGATGATATATTTCTTTTAAAGTTTTATAAACTAAATACACAAGATTTTAATAAAACTGAAACCAAAAGAGAAGACAGACATTTTTTTTGTATATTCTATCAGAGTTTCATTTTATTGTTCTTTTTAAAAGATGTGTTGACCTTTTGCAGCTTATGGCCTTACAGAATTATATGCGTTGAGAAACTTGAGTTTTCTACTAATTACGAATATTTGTTGATTAGCCCTATTTTTTTATATAAAGAAGAGTTGAAAAAAATTACAAACGTAATTCGAATCCGCACTTCACGACATATGCACTACCAACTATGCTATCGTGGCTCTGCCTGGGCCACCGAAGAATTAATACTGTCAATTCTTACTTTATAAGCCAAGGAGCTTTATTCAATGTCCCTATTTATTTATTTTATCCATTTGAAACAACAATCAATTACAAAATGTGTCTTATATCCTTTTTATACAGCTAACAATAAAAAAACCTACTAATTTTGTAACCAACAACGTAATTTACATTGTTCGAGGTGTATAATATATCTAAGTGTATAAAAAAGTTGATCTAAATACTTTTTATACATCTTTTTTTGCTCCGGTCAGTCGATCTAGCGAGACCACGAATAATGTTTGTGTTTTGAATGACAGATGTACCTGTATATCTTTGATTATATCACACCCACTATGATGACACTTCGACTATATCATTGTATGGTAATAGCGTGAGTCATTGGGCTTTCCCAACCTTATACGTGTGTTGTAGGATTATCATAATGAAGACTGATTGATATAAATAGTTTTATTACATTATTGTTATTAAATTTATGAATGGGAAGCATAGTAAAATAATTGATTTATGTCATATCTTTTTAAATTTTTCGATGTTTCATTGTGTGCATGTTTTGTTACAAATAAATGATTTATCAATATATCTAAATACCTAATTGAAAACTATAAAAATCAGTTTCGATACAAAAGGTAAATTTCGGAAGAGACCATACATTTTCTATAGTTTTAGTTCTAGTTATTCCTATGTTTGCGACGTCAATGTTATGTTTAAGTTAAGCACACAAATACTGACAGACTTAAACAGTGAAATCACAACGATAGTTTGTCTAACTATCGTTGTGATGTGAAGAAAAATAGACATTTTTATTGACAGATGAATATTGGATTGGTAAAAAACATATTTAATCTTGCAAAGGCAATTTAGGCGATATAGAGATTAAATTTTATTTGAGCAAGTATCGTTTCATCATTATCATCATCATCAGCTCATTTTATGTCCCCACAGCTGGGGCACGAGCCTTCCCTATGGATGGACAGGGAGGACGGGCCATAAAACACCACGCGGGCCCAGTTCAGATTGGTGGTTGTTAACGACTGCTAATGCAGCCGGGACCAACGGCTTTACGTGACTTCCGAAGCACGGAGGAGCTCGAGATGATAAATTTTTTGTCACCCATCCGATGACCGGCCTTCGCGAAAGTTGCTTAACCTCAGCACTCGCAGACCGAGCGCGTTAAACACTGCGCCATCGAGGTCCTCGAAAAGAGCTTGGTGGTTATTAACGACTGCTAATGCAGCCGGGAGCAACGGCTTTACGTGCCTTCCGAAGCACGAAGAAGTATCGTTTACAACTAGGTAGGTATATCTTCTTTTTCATCAATAAAATTTTATTCTAAGATTCGTGTCCTACCTCAAAAAAAATTTGTAAAACTTAACTAATACGTGTACGTACGCTTTACTGGCCTAAATTCTAGGCCGACCGAACTATACAAAAACTGGCGCTATGAAACAGCCGTTTCATAAATCAAGCATTAACAAAGTTTTGTACTGCGCGAATAATATATTCGCCGGTTAATTTATGTGACAGAAATCACACCTTAGCCCACGTGCATGATACCGTTACATACATTTTAGTTGAATTGCACAAGTCAATTTGCATAGATCTTTGAAATTAGATAGGGGGGGACATGTATATACTTTGCCATTAAAGTGCATAACTTTATTAAAGATCACTAGGATAGACTTTGAAAGTGAGCAAAAAACATATTTATGTCTCATTCTTTTTATAATGTAAAGGAGTATTTTCAAAATAAAATGTAATTGTAGTAAATAACTAGAATTATATTTCACAGTGCCTCAAAAGGGTAAAGTTGTAACAATTGTAAATCTACTTTTATTGTTGTACTTATATTTATAAATTCATAGCGAATAAACGAATATGAACATTATACGATCCAACACACATTTACATATTTCATCTTAGTGTCCACAAATTTAGAAAAATGATGTCCGAAAGCTACGTAAACCCTACGTAATTCTTACTAGCTTTTGAAATGAGTTGTATATTTTTTTGCTCAAATTTATATTGTTAAGTTGTTATTATGTACTAATTGTCTAGAATTTTTTTCCCTTCTTTAAAATGTACACAAGCTCTCCACATTTGCATGCCGTGGCGGTCAATAATGGAAGGCTGTTGTCCTTAATAAATAAACAAAGAAAAAAAATATAATTATATTGGAGGATAAGAACATTTATCAAACTTTATAAATCAAACGTTAACTAAAATCGTAATTGTTACCTTTGGTGGTGGTTTCCAAAGCTTTGAGTTATTTTAAACTTGCAACTTTTGACTCCATCTTCGTATTCTTCCTAATTTAATGACATCGTTTGAATAACATCGCAGATATGTTTCGGTATTAATGAACCAATCATTGTTCATACAGACACTTTTCTAAATTTAAGTGGAACTTGTGCGTGTGCTTAAAGCAAAGACCTGAGGCAAAGTTTCAAATATAATTTGGAAGTTTCGCCTATTCGTAACATGCTAAATCTACTATGCATCAATCAATGTCGGTGCTCGACGACGGACAGTGATGCCTTGTTATTACAGCTAGCAAAACGTACCCCTAAAAAATAATTGTTGCTTTACATTAAGCTTTTCATTTGACTACAAAACTGCAGTTGTATATTAAAGTATGCTTTTGATAGGCCCGTATTACTCGTTTAAGGATTAACTTTTTTCGATGAATGGTCAATGTAACAATTTACAATTGGTAATTAAATTTACTCCAAGCAAGACTGCATCGTAAAGACTCAATAATGATTTTTATTGTTTGTGGATTGTTGTGTAAGCTTGTAATAGACTGACATATGTCTATACTTTCGTCAATGTATTCTCAATGCAATATTTCAAGCTTTGTTATTCATAAGTCGGATTAATTAATTAATCTAGAATTAATAAATTAGACTGTTATTAATGGAATTGCACATCTAGATAATCCAGATAATCCATTTACCTAAGCTTCAAGCAAAGAATATATACACTACCGCGCCTCAAGTATATTAATTCAATAATTTCTCAATAGTGTTTAAGTAGTAGTCTGACAGGCCATCGACAAATTACGATTGTAGACGTTTTAAAATAGCAGAATCAAGGTATGATTGTTTGCTAGATCGGTGTCTAGTGCGACTTTTGTTTGACATTCGATCAAGTTCACGAATACGTAAGTTATATAGGGCATGGAAGCAGCGCCTCCTTAAATTCTCTAGTGCACTTTATTCGTTATTCGATCATTTTAGAAAAGGGGGTTTGTATGGCAATATTTAACTTTCCTTTTTTTTTAAAAGAGGTTGCTTGTTGCAACGGTAAATGAATTTCACTCTAGGCAGATATCAAACGAGGACAGATATGCCATGCACATTTTCGATGTCATTAACGTGATCGAGTTGCAAGTAAATCTCTCACAAGGCACCCAGATATAACGCATGCGCATGCGCAGGCTGAAATCGCGCCGTAGAGCGGTCTGCGCGCGCGCGCGGCCTTGCCACGCCCGCGCAAGTTGCAAGTTGCAACACACTGCACTGCTATACTACAATTTACGCTCTATGATACTTTTGCCTTTTGCCGCGCATAAGCAATGGCTGCGACCGAACCTTGGAAGTGACTTGTTATCCCTGGACATGTCAAGTTACTTTCATGTGTACCAATAATGAGATAGAATTAGAACTTTTCTTAATTAATGAATTTGTCGATGAAAGTTTCTTTGGCTTTTTTAATACGTTTTTACGTAATAGGCACCGAAAGAGCTTTACGCTTTCAGTAAAGACCGGCAGCACAGTTCAAATAAATCGCTGGAGATGTTAGAATTACCTACTAATTATCAAGAGCTGGATGAGAGTAGCCGCGGATCGTGGTCAGTAGCGTGCACTTGAATTGGAGAGGTTATATTCAGCAGTCGACGTGTGTAGGCTGATCATGATGATGATGAAGTTAGCTTGCAAGCAACATTGAATAAAAGATTATTTGTCAACGTGTTACCTTTCGACTGTGTGTTATTCTTCGTTCGATTGCTTAAAGTTAAAATCTTTCATTACCATCCAGGATTCGAAATACATATTATATAATAACAAAAGTCATTATAAATATTATACCTGCTTTACATTACGAAGTTCTGAATAAGTGAGAAAGCGCCATGTTATCTCGTGTCTGACACATTCCAATGCCTTCCATAACTGTCAAAATTACCTGTAACAAAAAGAAACAACATGAATATTTTATTCACTTAGATTGTAACTTGGGTCTGTAATATAAAATAGTGATAAAGATAAAGAGCCAATTTTGGTATACAATGACGGACTCTGCGTCATCACCTCATTAGCTCATTGTATGTCCTCACTGCCGGGGCACGAGCCTTCCTTATAACACCACCCCGAGAACAAGTAATAATCCAATACGCGGCTTCTCTCTTCAACACTATACTTTACGTGCCTTCTGAAGCATGGTGGTCAAGATGTTACATTTTTGGTCATCCATCCGATTTACGCAAGCTGCTTAACTTGAGCAATCGCAGACCGATCATGTTTAAATTATCATGTTTCATTATCATGTTTCATGTGGGGGCACTCCCGTGCCCCCAGATAATGATAATGTGGGTATAATTAAGTCTTGTTTCGGACCAGCCGGTAACTATAGCTTTATTTTATAATTTATTTATTTATTTATTTAATCTAAGACACACCAACAGAACAGATATTGTTAATAAAAGTAGCAAAAACATAGCGGATATCTGCTCCAATTACAGGCGCGTACAACATTGATAAATTATAAACTAAAATTTAAAATTAAAATTAAAAAGACACGTTTGAATAAAATAAAAAATAATTAAAATATTGACAAAAAAAAACTAACAAAAATAAAATAAAAATTCATGATTTAATTGTAATGGTATCTGGGACGCTTGTATTTGTATTGTTTACCACTGCGCTATTGAGCTCCTCGAGTCTCCGCCTATGACATAGGTATTGTTTATATGGGGAGACCTGAGACGAGAGCAGTAAGGGCTTTAATAGATTGTTGTATTTCCCATCCTTAGCTATTTAACTCAATTCTAGAACTGGCGTATTAGCTTTCTAGATTGGTTATATGATTATAATGAATGTAGATATTACCGTCGCATCAAAATGAATATTCAAGAATTAAATAATGAAGATGGACTCTTTGACCTGGCTTATTTCGAAACAAAAGTTAGCTGATTGACAAGCGTAATTCGACGCTTGGGGCAAATTATTGTTTAACAGACGGACCTTTCGTCCTCGGGCTATCTTTTAACTGTTAATTGTATGTTAAGTATGAAATAAAGGGTGTGTAAATGTCAATAAAGGAAAATATAATCTACACTTTATTTTTCTGTAAACATTACATTTTCTATGTACACCTAAAAAAATATACATTTTGTATTTTTTTGTTTTTATTATTATTTTGGTTTTAAAGACATTTAATCATTAAATAAAAAAAACAATTCATCTATATTGAGAAAATGTATAGTTTGCTTTACGCAGTTTTTCTATTATATATGTTCTAAATTTACTTCAAGTACGAGTAGGTGTAATGATAATTTTGCGTTTAGTTACTCTTTTTCTAACGTCAACAACATGTCGTCAAAGCTATCAAAGATGTCTACAGGAAAATAAAGCTCGTGACGAAAGTTAACATGCCAGTGAACAACCCAACCCCTAATCTCGACTAACTTTTGACTCCCCGAAGACCCGACAGACGCGTAGGCCACCGCCTACCCAACGTCAAACGATGGAACTCGACTCGACAGAGTCACGGCTACCCGATTCGTTATTAAAAATGCTCCATAATAAATCGTACGCTTCGATATTTGAAACGCATGTACGAGTATATCAAATCGCGATATTGGATACATTCCCGGTGACTTATTTGTACGATTGGATGCTTCGAAAAATGTTTCTCTTAATACCTAGCAGCAACGGCAGCGCCGCGCCGCGACAAAATGTGATTTAAATTTTTAAATATTTGATTTATCCGTTCTGTTGAACGTTGTATTGATACAAATGGTTTTGTATTTACTTAGCTGTTTGCTATTTTGTTGGATTCGTTCTTGCAAATTAAATCAGGGTTTAATTTAAGCATGTAAAATACTAAAGCAGCTTTGATAACTTGGTTCTATGTAAGGAGACTGTAAAAATGCTGATTGACATTGACATTTTTACAGCTTATTGGTAAGTAACTAGTTCACGTGGCTTGGTGGTTACAAAAAATAGGTTTTTTTTAATTTAGTGTCTTCATGAATTATTGTGTTATTCGGGTACCAACCACGTGCATAATAAACAATATAATAATTTTTCAGCAATTTTAACGCAGGTTTAAATCCTGCTCGTGGAATTTTTCAACACTTTGTCGAAACGTACTATGGAAGTGGATGCGGGTTATTTTCCCTCATTTCATCCCAATTTTGACTTGGTAGGTACTTCCTTGTTTCTATAGATTTTACTGAACCAGTCTTAACAAATATTTATTTTGAAATAGCATCAGTCTTATTCTAGTCACGAAATCTAATTGGTGGCTTAATGAAGACTACGTGTTCCCAGCCTGAATGTGAATGAAGGGCACTTTGGTAAATATCAAAAACCTTGGCTATTAACACTGTTGAACAAGTGACCTGTATCGTAGAGGGGAAGTTTTTAAATTTCAGTATACTAAACAGACTTCAAATTCTTTCAAACTAATACGGCAATTTGAATGAAACTTTTTATTCTTAGGAGATATAAAAAAAAATTATTTTCGTAGAGATTAACTAACCACAGCGGCAGTAAAAATTATATGTTGCTTCGCCAAAAGTTGCTTTTTTTTACAATATCTGTTACCTTGTCAACTTTACCCAGCAATCAAAGGGATGCAAATAGGTGGTAGCGTATCACGGCGATCGAAAAGGGTTAGAATGAGGGAGGAATAGTTAAAAGCCTGACTTCAAATAGACCCGGCACCTCTCTAGCAAACTTTTATGAATTTTAAAACATAAAAATAATTCTCAGTCGGTACTGTCTGTGGTTTCAGAGATTGGTCCTCAGGTTCTCTTTATATCCTACTCGTATTCAAGATACGGGGGACTATTTGGCCGAATATTATAAATATTCTCGAAAGTTTATTTACAACGTTCGGACTTTTTTGGGGGCGGCGAGAAACTTAAAGGGTTCCTCACGCCGTTTGATCGAAACACCGAGAGAGGGTTTTTAGAGGGAATGGCATCACGCAATCGTGTCCCCTTTCTCTAATCGATTTTCCGAGGGGTTCAGATTGGAACGGGTCCTTTATACGTTGTGTATAAACAAATGTGTATTTAATTCAAAACCTTATACTTTACACATCGTGAATATTTTTCTTTTTTATGTTCAAGATCACCTGTGATTCTTAAGTCGCATTTCAAGGTACTTTGTAAGTAGCAGCACAGTATTATAATTACCATTTCCGTAAGAAACAACAAAGTTTTCGAATATCTCAGCATTAATGAAGACAAACCTCATTTTCAAAGACTAGAACACGCTTCAGACGCTAACAAAGTATCAAACCTAATTAACATATTCAACAACTATAATTAAGTAAGTAATAATCTGGAAAAAACAACACAATATCAAATCAATTAATAAAAACACGATTAATACAGTTCAATCTTCTGATAGACTATCAATTGATTGGTGTAATGAGACGTCTGTAATTGTCGACTTACTTTCCTGTAATCAGCCGGCCCACTCGCTAATTCCTTGTGAATCCTGCGACCAACATAATTGCACCCCGTGACAATCAACACGATCGTAAACGAGCGCAGTCTGCGTCATGGTAATTGAGCGGGGTACTCACTGGTCAGCAATGGTCTCTCACAGAAATAGAAATAATATTTGTTATTGTATCATCATCTTTAAAGCCAAAGCTAGCTAATGCCTTGGTGGCCTAGTGGCAAAGCGCTCGGCCGGATACCCGAAGGTCCAGCAAAGTTTTGGATTTTTCGATGTAGGTACAGCCCGGGTTTGTGATCATCAACCCGCATTTGGCAAGCGTGATTAGACACCATTACCCATCAAGGCCTTTCGAAGCACGGAGGAGCTCGAGATGATCAATTTTTGATGAGATTGATGAGATGATCAAGTTGCTTAACCTCAGCACTAATGCGTAATGCCGTTCCCTCTAGAAAACCACTGACGTTTCACACGGCTTGAGGAACCCTTTAAGTTTGTCGCCGCCCTTAGAAAAACCCGGTGAAGCTGAAAATGCCGTCTGAGGCAATCAAACGCAAGCAAACTCGAAAAGCAAACTATCACAAAAAAAACTTACGAACCAGGGCGCTTTGACTTTTATAAGAGCTCAAATGTAGTAGGTATACATAAAGATTTTTTATGTAACATGTAATAAAGTTCCTCATGCATATAATCTTTATTTTTATTATTTTATATTATTATTAAAGCAGAACTTTTTGTAAGATCAATGTTATACGTACATAATTTGAAATCTTAAAGGCAGTCCGCTCGTGAACATCAAGCTTAGCTATAAACAAATAAGACATTTCTCATAAGCCAACAAACGTGAGAATTTTCTAGAAAACAATTTGTATAAATCAACCGCGTTACCGAGAAAACTAATCGTCCGACCATAATGAAAGAAAATAAGTAATTACGATTGATTTTTTTATTGCTCTTTTGCATTTACTGTATTTGTATCGAAACTGAAAATAGCACAAGGACTAGAACCCACGACCTTATTACCATAAATGCATCCTTATCCTAGGAAAATTCGCATCCGGATCATCCCGCGGGGCTCCAATTCCGCGGGGTATATGAGGGTCATCATCATCATCACCAGCTCATTTTATGTCCCCACTGCTGGGGCACGAGCCTTCCCTATGGATGGATAGGGAGAACGGGCCACAAACCACTACGTGAGCCCAGTGCGGATTGGTGGTTGTTAACGACTGCTAATGCAGCCGGGACCAACGGCTTTACGTGACTTCCGAAGCACGGAAAAGCTCGAGATGATAAATTTTTGTCACCCATCCGATGACCGACCTTTGCGAAAGATTCTTAACCTCAGTACTCGCAGACCGGGCGCGATAACCAATGCGCCATCGAGCTTCTCCATTATATAGGATTACCCTGATGTTATGGCCGACCCACTAAAAACCTAGGGCACCTGTCTACCGCTTGGGCGGGATCCCGAGAAATCTGAGGAGTCGGTGAGGACCCGCCACAGTGGTCCGTTTAGGCACGTCTCTTAGGACTTAACCCACCTAGAAGCTAATATGCTTGCATTAGGCATTCGTTCAAGTCAGTAGTGTATCTTATCTTATCTTAGTGGGGCCTGCTGAGGTTTCCCTCTCCTAGTAACACTTCTACCCATAGGAATCTTATGTGCAACCCCATCCTTAAGTCAGTAAAAAAAAAGTTAAAACCGTTTAACTTTTTAGTCAGTAATGTAACGAAGCTATATGGATTGAACCACGAGCATCAATTCGTTCGGCTACCAACGATGCTTTGATCTACCAACACATTAGTTTCTCTATATTCTCCGACCTTTGGCACTTAAAAGTTTTTTTGAAACTGTTATTTGTGTTTGAGGAAATTTTACTGATTTTCGTATTAATTGGGTTTGATCTCTTTTATATGCCTTTACGTCTTTGATTGCATATAAAAATAATCAATATCAGAAATAGGACTAGAACTCATACAAGATCGCTTGGCAACAGACTGTCGAAATATTTTTCACATTCAATTAACACACGAAACAATTTTTAAACGATGATTGAGTCATTATTGCTCACCTAGCTTATTGGTGCGTAAACTGAACGCTTGTGATTATGTAGATTTACGTTTCGTCGGGAAATTTTGTTTATACATACTTAATTCGGATGTATGCAACGAATTAATGAGATCAAATTGGTAATCATAGGCGTCGATTGTATAACAGGTTACCGGATGTTGCTAACGATTTTATTCAAGAGGAAAACCTTTGTGCATCCGCATTGTTAATAAAGCCTTTTGATTTAAACAGCCCTTGTTTCCATTTTAATACATATACATAGTGTTACAAATGTCTAATTGAATGTAACATTGTATTAACTTATAATACCTACTGTTATTAAACCGTTAAAGTTGATTTATTTTAAAATTTTATTTGAAGCGCACCTATGGGTGTGCTTCGTGGAATACTTTAGGTGTGCTTCGTCTGGGTGTGCTTCGTTTGGGTGTGCTTCATGGAATACCTCATCCAAACAAACTAAGCTTGTACAATAGGTACTGTATAACAGACTAGCAGTATACCTGCGAATTCGTCTGCGTGGATTTGAGAATTTAAAAAGAAATATATTTTCTATCAGTGAAAGAATTTTTGGAAATGGACCCGTAGTTCCAGATATTAGCCCCGACATACAAACAAACAAACAAAATCACATACGTTACCTCTTTATTAATAGTATAAATAAAACATGCACAAAAAGTGTATAAATATCAATGATTCAGGTATAACCATCACAAATATGTTCCTCAGGCAGAAGAAGGTTTTGTATTTGCGGGTCGGCGGAGAGTTGAAGACGGCTAGTGAGGCACAGTCCTGCTCCACCAGCTGTCTTCGCATCTGGACTTTTTTAGACTGGACTGGCGCACTTCACCCGGGATCCTCAACTAGTGAGGCACTGGCTATCTTATCTCTAGCTGCCGGAACACAACAATGCTACAAACATTGATGTTATGGCGACATATTTAGATAAGATGGTGGTAGCTAGCCAGGCGGACAAACAAGTCCTACCACCAACCAAACCGAGTACACAAACATGTACCCCCCGCTGGGTATCAACCGGTGGTCTTAGCCACTAGACCACAGAGGTGGTGAAACCTCCGCTAGTACAGTATTATAGTTACAAGATAAAATTTTAATAGAAAATAATCAACTATCCTCAGGACGCTCCAGAAGACTCGTTGAATTTCTCTAGTTTAAAATTTTATAATCCTTTATGTTTTTTGAAAAACTTATCGTTAACGCACATACCCACTTTGAACACATACGCAGCACATAATTCACGTGTACTCTCAGTGTACCGTTCTGTTTGTTCCCACTAACCAAAGTGGCATAACGATGCCCGCTCCTTATAATGTATTTTATTTTTTCATAACATTTAGCTTTATACCAGTGTCATCTGTCATCCCGACGACTACTCCGCGGCTATTACTCTGCGTACAACACGTAGCGAAGTCCAAAATCATTTTGAACCGTGCTAACAAGTATTAAGAACACTTTTGGGATGCCAACGAGAGTCCGCTACTGTACAACGCAATTACGGCTCATGAATTCTGCATCAGCCACCGTGAATATTCATAACGAGATGTATGGTGAATTTCGTTTAAACTGTATAGCCACTACGCATTGCTTACTTTAAACAGAAAACAATGATTTAAGATAAAGAATTCCCACTCACTTATGCATTCAATTGTAGCTTAGCATCACATTTATTATTTATTGCTATTTTGCGTTCTTAATGTTAATTTTATTTATGAAAAAAGAACGCTTGTCTGTGATGGGAGTCCATGTTACATACCGTCCAAAATTTGTCATTTTGACTTTTACATGTCATTCGATAGAGAATAGAAAGACGCACCTCTAGACCAACCAGAAACAGGGATTTTAATCAATGGAAGCGTTTTAATCAATGGAAGCGTTTTATTTTGAAAACAAAAACATAATTATTATGATCGCGATATAGAAAAAGGCACGATATTTTTGCTCTCCTGAAAAGTTGTAATTTTTGACTTTCGCGGTGTTAGAACTTAAGCGACGATACGACCTTTCGGATTACGAAATCTTATAGGTAACTAATATTTTGATTGAGTACCTAGACAAATAATGTGTTGCTTCACGCAATACATTATTTGGTCTTACCTGTTATTCGATTAGGTATAACTAACTCTATTTATTTATTTGAGGAGCTCGATGACGCAGTGGTTAACGCGCCTGGTCTGCGAGTGCTGAGGTTAAGCAACTTTCACAAAGGCCAGTCATCGGATGGGTGACCAAAAATTTATCATCCCGAGCCCGTTGATCCTGTCTGTATTAGCAGTCGTTAACAACCAACAATCCGCACTGGGCCCGTGTGGTGGTTTATGGCCCATTTTCCCTATTAATCCACGGGAAAGGCTCGTGGCCCAGGATATAAAAATGAGCTGATGATGATGATGATGATTTATTTATTTAGATATTTCTTTTAATTCCTATTCTTTTTTATAGATAAGCAATTACTTATACAATTCTGCACAGTGTTGGCTAGGACTAAGCAATACACATCTCTGTCACTCCACCGGCGTGTGACCGCCCAAAGAGAGCAAGACTCCTATTCTCCACGTACCGAAAAACGCAGTTTGGGCAAGCCTGCCCAAGATCCAAGATCATCGGGACCACTTCGTTGAAAGCCTTCAACGAGGTGGTCCGATGATCTGGTAAAGGTCGCGTGTAGCCGCTGGATGCGGGCAGGACAAAACCAGACGTTGTGGTGATCCTTGGGAGAGACCTTTGTCCGCGGCCTTTCGAGCCGCGTTGGTTTGGAGGAGTGAGTGAGTGAGTCACTCGGCCGTGGCTGAGCGATTAGCGACCGAGGCTAATAGTATGCGAAATAAAATAAATCTAAACAATAATAATAATAACATTGTCTGGTTTTTAAAAACTATAATTAGCAAGTGTATACCGTAGCATCTCAGGCAACCACCTTCGGGCTTGGAATAGACCAGTATCTCGGATGATGGGAAGCCATCGTTCCTATGACTAGCTTAAATTAGCTTAATTACAAGCTTAATCGAAACAATAGTATTTTAAACAAATTGTAAATAGTAATTCCCAAACTAGAGTACCTATATCTTAATTTGGAAGTCCCCGACACTTTTTGTGTCTATTTGTGCGTGCGCGTTTGTGCATAAGTGTATTTTTTGCGTGTGTATGTGTGATAGCAATTGAACGTTAAGTTGATAGTATTTTATATAAAACATTAACCATTTCCACAGTTTTGATTGTAAAGCACCACAGGTTTGGTCCTGTTTCGATTCCCCGCAACGCCGACGAATCCTAATCAACTTGGCTGATATCAACCCGTTTGCCGTTATGGCAATCATTGGGATCGGTTATTATCACTATTATTATAATATTTCATCTAATTCAATCCTCCGGCTGTCCGTCGGTCTGGCGGTATCGCATGCCACATGCGCCGCTGAACAATGGACGCAATTAGGTTTGTCACAAAAAACCTGATCGGCGGCGATTACAGGCACGACCGGCTACTGCGCATGCGCATGTTCCTCGAGCGACCTTATACGCGACCCAGCCCTTATTTATATTTGCCATTTATATAACCCGATACATTCTTCTGTGTCCTTATAACACTACTGACACTACTTTTCTGTAATCTCAGAACCACGCTCTTGACGGTGTAGCAATGTAATGTAGTGTAGGTTTTCCATTCTTCTTTGTCAATCAGCTTATTGATATTAATGATTATCTTAGGAGTTCGAGCGCGCGAATACCAGACACAATAGAATTTTGATTGTTATCGGCCACCTGGTGGTCGATCGACGCTCAAGGAGCTAAACTAATTCTATTAAGTACTTATTCTTCTAATAAAGCAATAACACAACACAATAACACAATGTTAATATTATTTTTTATCAATCTGATGCTACGGTTTCAGTTAAGAAGGATAGTGTATTTAAGTATTAATATTTTAAATTGTGATATTACTGTTAAACAAATCAAAATATATTTAAACTGCTATTGAAACTCAGCAATTTAAAGTTTATTAAATATCAACAATGGCAACATAATATTTTACTAATAGATCCATTAATGTTTGCTCTGTCTTGTACAATCAATCCTTCATCTGTTATAAAATTCGTGTAATTAATGTTATTGATTTAACAAATAATTTTTCAGGGTGTCCTTTCCTAAATACTCGAGAAAAGGTTTCAAACAAACATACTTACTGTTGGCAACCAACCTGTTTTGCTTTCATTGTCAATTTTTTTAATAGATTTTATTGTGTTTTTTTTTTTGCTTTTAGTTGATGGCTTCGTGCGATTAGCACATTTAGCCAGTGTCAAAGTAATTTTTCTAACAAGTATAATACTGTTTCTTTCCTATATGATAATGATGAATGATAATAGAAATGAGAAGTGAGAAATGACATACCCCCAACCCTTCGAGTATCTCAGTAAAGATGTGGGGGCTTTGCTAAGTCCTCGGGCGGACTTCTTGAGAGAATTTGAAAAGTGACGTTGCACTGTTTTGTTTCATTTTCCAACACTCATGCACACTCACGAACACTTAACGGTTAATAATCCACCATTATTTCACATTAGAAAATAAAACAAAACCGCAGACATGACTCTTCACTTTCCCGCCACTAAGTCTTTTTATTGTTTACTTGTATACTTATTTGTTTTCTTTCTTATCCGACTGTCATAGATTTTTCAGTGTCAATATAACCCATTTATCATACCAGCACCTTTAATTACGATTCCCAACACCTACAATACAAAAATCCCTAACTGCGCATTTATACAACGTGTAACAGAAGGTGTGGCCAACATGAAAAGATCCAAAGTGTGTCCGATCTAAATCTTGAATCCGTTACTGAGACATAATTATTAACTTTAGTTTTTCATCTAATTGTAAACTAAATACTTATATTAGTGAAATCATGCGCGTCAGGCGCGCATAAGCAAGCAGCAGTGATCATAAATGTAAGTACACAGATGTTACTAAACCACTAGGGCTGTGACTTGTTTATTTTGATGTGACGTCACAATAGAAATATGTATTTAATTAAAATTGTATATCAAATTAAAGTAAATAGTTATGTCAAAGTAACTCTGCATAGAAGATCTAGATCGGATACTCTTTGGATCTTTTCATTTTCACCACACTCTTCTGTTACACGGTGTATATAATGGTTGGCAAATGACTCTGCTCTACCTGATGGTAAGCAGAAGCAGAGTCCAAATACTCCACAAGCAGTGGAGCAGGATTGGGCCTCACCAGCCGTTTTCACGTTGCCGACCCGCAAGTGGCTTCTTCACACCTCGTTTAAAGGATGTTTTTTTTATATATTAACGGGTAAGCATAGTGCCTTGATCTCTCCTGATGTTAAGTGATGGAAGAACACTTCACCCGAAATCCTCAACCAGTGAGGCACTGGCTATCTTATCTGTGGCTGCCGGAACACAACAATGCTACAAACATTGATGTTATGGCGACATATTTAGATAAAATAGTGGTAGCTAGCGTGACGGACAAACAAGCTCTACCACCAACCAAACCGAGTACACAAACATGTACCCCCCGCTGGGAATCGAACCCGGGACCTCTGGGTCTAAACCGGTGGTCTTAGCCACTAGACCACAGAGGCGGTTAAAAAGGCGGTGGTGTTGTAGGAAGGAGGAAAAACGTGTGCTTATTATACAAGCAGGTGTGTTTTTTTTTAAATAAATAAATAGTTATAACCCTCAACTGTCCATTCACGATGACAGATCTAACTTATTTCACATACGAGTATATATTACATGCACGTAGAATGCAGATGAAAAATTCCTTTCACTCATATCTCGGCCTCGCGACGTTCAGGCATACATTTGTACACCGCCACACCTGCTGCCTCATTACGTAACATATCATACTCGTATATGTACGCCGAATTATTGCGCGTCTTCATAAATCGAACCTCTAATTATTAATCGCAGGATTTATTGTGAGACAGACATGTTAGATAAGAAATTTGAAATTGATGCATGCTATTGCCAAATAGTTAATGAGCAAAACGATCATGCTAGTATCAATCAGTTGTGTGAGGTCTAATGATTTTGACAGCGCTGGTAATAAGGATTAGATTTTTTTTAAATGACGTTACAGATGATTTATATTAGTTTTTTTTTTCAAATCAACTGACAAAGACACACATCTGTGAAATATATGTATATGTCTCAATTAATAAATAAAGTAGCTATAAGCAGTAATAATTTAACCCGAGCATCTGTCGGTGTCACAGCCATATATATAATAGTTTTCGAAAAAAAAAAACTTTTATGTATAAATGAATCAATAATATATAAAATTAAACTTGTAAACTTATTCAATCATACTCGTAGCAAAGATTAAAAACCAGTTACTATTATACCAGATACTTTATTAAGGTACTCATGATGAGTGATTCGTGCAGGTGCAACCAACCTTTCAAATATCCCAAGAGAACCTTAACAAGGTTATCATAGAAAATAAAAAAATAAAATAATTGTATTTATATATGAAATGGCGAAATAATACCCGTATGGTCGGTGCGTAGAAACAGGAGAGGCCCTGGGGAAATCTGTCGCGCTCTCATAAGCCCGGCAAATTGAATCACGGCGTGTAACGAGGAATTTAGTGCAGCAAACAATACTGATTGGAAGGAGCCGAGTGCAGAGCGACACGGGACATGTGTCACCGCACTGGCACACGTCGGATTTTTCAATAGAAATTGTAGGGGAATGGAAATTGTGACGTCACAATTTTATTCAAGTTTAGGTCAAATAAAAAATTGTTTTATATTATTTTGAATTTTGCATTTACAATGCTTTAAATAGTTACAATATAAAATTTTACCAGAAAAAAATAACCAGCCTCAGGAAGCTCGAGTGGGAATCGAACCCACAACATTTGGATAGCCGGTTCAATGCTCTGACCGCTGAGCTACCGAGACATTCGGTCACCGAAATTCTTTTTTCTTGTAAAATTTTAAATTTTATCATGTTAAAAAAAATAGGTTAATGTTTTAAAGAACTGATTCATGATTTCATGACACGTTAAATGTTCTGGAAATAATATTTTTTTTGACAACATTCCTATCAAAGTGTTAAAAATAGTATATTTCTTATATCTTCTGTACCTTTAAAAACCAAATTAGTTTAAAAAATTTCAGTAAAGCCGCTTGTTGCATACATAGGTTGACCATTTTGTACGGTTTAAAACGAGACAGTTAAAAGTCAGTCGAAACCTAGACGAAAGAACGATTGGGAGCTATTTCCGGTCGGGTAATCACGACTGTCGTCACACCCGCCTGACGACGAGCGGTCGCAATACCGTGTCGCGTGGGCTGTTATCTGAGCTGCTCACCATAACTTCAATATGTGACTATGTTTCCCTACTTACAGTTACAGGTAAATAAGACTTAGTGGTTAAGGATTCCGTGTAAAGTGCGCTTCTATTTTCGGCCTTATCGTCATTGACAAGTTTGACAACTTTGCGAGCTTAAGACTAGCTGAGTAGCCTGCTTTTCGTGGCGCCGAGCCACCTCCGTTTTTAGTGGGTATACCCCCCGCCACTTCGTCTAACTCTCATAGTTGTGCGGAGAGCAGAGAGGAGTGTCCCACATAACTCGCGGGTTGCCCCAGACCCGCGAGTATGCAAAGCAATTCATTTTTCTTGCAGTAAAAAAATGAGATAAAGACAAAGCCCTTCCCCATCGCGGAAAACTATCAGTACCTAATAAAAGAGCATACGTAACCGTTCATATCTTCCGTAGATTCTTATTCTTTTTCACATTCCTAAGTTCTTCTAATCCCTTCAACAATCAACGCATGTTTTTTTATCAGCATCGCTTAGATTTAGCACAATGAGCCGCGATACTGTCACAGATTCCCATAGCCTGCATTAGCAAATCGCCGGTGAGGCAACGCGCCCGCGGATCTACTCACCAATTAACTTTGGATTTCAATCGATGTTGGCATAGGTATTTGCGTTGCTTTCCCGGGGTATAATTGCTACAAGAGATTTATGTATCAATGGTTGGCCCGCGACTTCGCTCGCGTGGATTCTGCAATACTCGTATTTGCGATCATATTAATATCATTAATCTTTTTATACCCATCTCGGTAGAAAATCTTCAGTTTGTTGGGTAGAACTTCTAGTTGTACAAATCACAACCAACCGTTTAACTTAAAAAAAAATTAAAATTTTTTTTATTTCAAGTTTTTAGTTTTTTTATAGTGTTATTTATTCTACTTGTCAAGGCCTTTTATTTGATACCTATATTGAAGAGGTTGTGAAAAGAAAAAAATAAACCTGCCATTTTGTTGGCGGCCATATTGAATTTTCATTTTATTTTCATAAAGAACTATTCTACTACTAATCAAGCCCTTTCATTTGATACCCATATTGTCGATAAATAAAATATATGTAACCCGCCATTATTTAGCGGCAGCCATCTTAGATTTACAATAATACCAAATGTATTGAATCATATTGTCATCAGAACTAAAGGTGTGTATAAAATTTCAGATCAATCTGTCAACAGGAAGGGAGTCAAAGACCCAAACAAATAAACAAATAAAAAAACAGGGCAAGCTAAAAAAAACTGTTTAAAAAAATACTGTTTGCCCATATTTGCATGCCGTGCCAACCATTAAGTAAAACAGCACATAGATTAAGTCTGACATGAGTTTCTTTTTTATATTAACTTTATTGATATACTACCACCAGACACCCTTTAACTGACGTATGTTTAGTCTGTTGTCCTTAGTAAATAGGTAAACAAATGTTCTGTTCTGGAAACTTTTCTAATAGCAAATTCAAAACACAAATATCATTCAGAGTCTGCAGCGTTGATTGACGGCTGGGTATCGTAATCGCAGACTATTGTCTACTTTTCGAGGACCAAAGATTGTTATCGAGTTCGGGTCTGTGGGAGGTAAATAGAAAAGCAATCTTTACAAAATGCTAAAATGGGAACTCGGATTTGGGGAAATTGTTTTTTGCGTTTGTTAAGTACGGTTTTGTTGACGGTATAGGGGTAAGCAATGTAGAAATAACGAACCAATTTGGAGCTGGGCTTTTCAGCTTTCTGTTAGCGGAATTGGATGAATGTATCTACACTAATTATATTTGATTATGTTTTTACATATTTAGATAGATCATTAACATATTTTATAAAAATTTCTCGGTGCTTATGAAACTCAGTAAGAAGCGTATTAGCTTTCTGCGGACTATCTAATACTATCAATAAAGAGGTAAAGTTTAAAAAACGTTTCTTTTTAAAGTCTCAAATCCATGCGGGCAAAGACGCGGAAAAAGTGCTAGTTATTAACGTGTTATATTAGCACATTATTATCCATTTTTATTATTAAAAATTTGGACGTTTCGCCAAAAATTTGTTCTTTTTTTCGATATATTGCTCACCTAACTAAACAAATGTCTAAGGCAGTTTGTTTAATTAAAATTATAGTAATTCAGATTGACATGCGAAGTCCGGCAGGTCGTGAACTGCGTGACAATAACAAAAACACAATGTTGAAAACAATAGTTCGTTGCCATGTTTCAGAACAAGCTTGCGTGCTGAATCGACTGATCTATCTAAATAAGCAGAATTCAGCAGGTTTAAAAAAGAGTTTCTAGTCTCTAGGAAATGATTGTATTAATTATTGTATAAATATAAATATTAATGTATTTAATATGTATAAAAATGTACAAATATATACTCAATATGTACGCAAAAGGCGATAATCAAACCGGTAAACCAATATTGATAAAACAAAAGGTTTACAGGTTTTATTTAGGTTAGGTTTAAAGGTTTACTAGTAGTACTTTGCGATGCTGAGATTTTTTTAAATAGGATAGAGGCACAATTTCTCGACACAGTTTTTAACGCCAAAAAATAACATTGATTTTCGTTTTAAATTTTACGAGATGACAGTTAGAAAGCAGGTTAAGAAATCACATACTCAATCATCGCTGAAGTCGAAAATTAATCGCTATTCTAATCCCTATTCTAATGATTACAGGAAAAAAAGTGTCGATCAATGGTTTCTGTCGAAAACTAGTGCCACTAAAAACAAACTAGTCCTAAATGTTCAATAATTTTTAACGCAAATTTTGTTGCGAACAATCCTGCTCGTGGAAATTTTTTCAACATTTGTGTTTTTGTAAACTAGTCCTAATTCAGTTCAGTATTTGATAAAAATCGAACTATCAACGGATATGTAAGTTTGTTTATTGTTACTTATTACGAAACGACTACTAGCTATTATGTGTTACGATACTGAGTGACATACTTTTCCGTCGCAAATTTAGGACCTCCTCTGACAAGGTACATGAATAATATGGTAATCCATGAAGACGCAATCTTGTTATGCAAATACACAAAAAAAGATTTCCCTCATCCTAACGGCCTTAGAAGAAAAAAAAACGGAAAATAGCCGCCTACACCATGTCTGACGAAAGCTAAATTATTTTGATTTAATGAGAGAATTTACCATTTTACGTAATTTACCCCCTCCTGCGACGCAAGGAATCCAAGTCGAAGTAATAAGCCAGATATCTGATTCGAACACCCCGAAGAATCTAGAAATCTAGAAATGAGGACATGCTCGTTATACCCGTAAACTCAACTGCCTTTTTGGTCGTAATACATCACCAGTTTCAGACCTAGTGGTCCCGGGTTCGATTCCGAGTGTTGGGTACCTCCATGTTTGTACTTGGTTTGGCTGGCGGTAGTTTTTTTTAAATATGGCACTACAACATACAGACAACAGACAGATACGGATAGATAACTAGTAAAAGTTTGAGGAGCTCGATGGCGCAGTGTTTAACACGCCCGGTCTGCGAGTGCTGAGGTTAAGCAACTTTCGCAAAGGCCGGTCATCGGATGGGTGACCAAAAATTTATCATCTCGAGCTCGTCCGTGCTTCGGAAGGCACGTAAAGCCGTTGGTCCCGGCTGCATTAGCAGTCGTTAACAACCGCCAATCCGCACTGGGCCCTCGTGGTGGTTTATGGCCCGTTCTCCCTATCCATCCATAGGGAAGGCTCGTGCCCCAGCAGTGGGGACATCAAATGAGCTGATGATGATGATCAAAATTTTTTAAATATCCAGGGTTTGAACAGTCACAAAGGTTTGAGGAAACCAAGGCTATGCCAAAACCCAGGCTAAGATGTATCGGATAATCCAAAACACTTTGCATGGACCGAACTTTTTGCTCCCATGCCACTGAGACGGAATTTAGGTTACAAAGTGTATTTTGTAATTGTCATGAAACTTATTGTCTCGTCAAAGTTTCACCGTCACGCCATTTGTGTGCGGCGAGAGGAGTATTTACCGACTCAAGTTTAGAAAATAAAGCAAGCACTATGACGGCAGCCTAGTCTATGGGTCGGTGAAACAACGGTGGATAAGCTATGTTATACTATGTTCAGGCAATAATACCTCCTGCCGCTTAGTCCGGCGATGCAGGATCGATCTGGGTCCGATTTTCTAGCGATAGGGCTGATTGGAAGAGGGTTGGAGATGAGTATGTCCTGCAGTGAACGAGAATGCACCGATGAAGAAGAAATTTAATGATAGTACCTTCCTATCTTCAAGTTTGATAACTTATTAATAAACCTAAATCGTCATCATCAGCAGCCAGCAATAAAATAGCAATAAATTAATTTATTATTTCTAAAATGGTTTGTTTAAAAAAATGTAACACTAAATGAGTGCAATAAATGATTTGATTTGATTTATATTTTTTCTTTACGAGTACAGTGCCTATATTGTTATTTTTTCATTCCATTTTATTATCTATACTAATATTATAAAGAGAAAACCTTTGTATTTTTGTATGTATATATGTATGTATGTATGTATGTATGCATGTATAGAATGCTACATTAGCGCTGAGTAACATAGGCTATATTTAGAAAAAAATACTAAAAATGACAATTTAATTTACCAATACAAAATGATTTGTTTGTTTTTTGTCATGGAAATCATTGATATATATTTAACTCAATGATGGAAACTGTCAAAGCGGTACGAAGTCCGCCGGGTCAGCTAGTAGCCTATAAAAGCCCAATGCTAGGCGTAATATGCAGAGATCGGGACATAATCCACCACGCTGGGCCAATGTGGATTAGTGGGATTTAATGACTGCCATCTCACAGCAACAGCTTTGCGTGCCAAGCACGGAGGAGCTCGAAACTCATCAATTTGCTCACTCATCTGTTGACTCGCCAAGCAAGTTGTTTATTATTCGAGATCTCAACCTAAAAGCACCAGCCGAAGTGCCACGGAACGCCTTTTACTAACGTTATTTCCAGCTATAGTCGTAATAATGTATTAATTTCATACTGACTTTAAAGCTACCATATAAATAGAACCCTAAAGATCCTAAGTCAACTAATTATCTTCAATTATTTCTGATTGAATGCTAAATATTAGATTAGACTGACTAATCAAGGGCACATGAATTATTTTTTTGCATAGCATTAATTATTGATGCTCGCAGCTTTTTCTATATTAGAGCCAAGTGAATTTAATTGGGCATTTATCAAGAATTTGGGTAAGGTGAGTGTAGCTATGCGTAAAATTTGCCGGAGTTTAGAAAATGCGGATCCAACACCTGATATAAATATAAATTCCGGTAGGTTGCATTGTTTAGGTGATTAACTAATTAATGTATAATTTTGTGCTAGAAACTAAATTGGTTATTTGTTAATTTGGTACAAATAACAAAGGTAGGTAAGTAGTACGTTATTAAAATTAGCTGTGGTCTCCTTCTGTAATTACGCACTCTATAAAGGGTTTGGAACATCAAGGTAACATTTAAATAAAATAAAGGATCCGTATCTCCTATTGATTTTAATTTTTTTAAAGTTTGATGTTTGTATGCGATTCCAAAATGTATATGGGCTTTATAAAAAGTTTTTACAATGTGCTGTAATTATATATCACACTAGTGTTCATTACTTACCAAACGTTTACATCACCATCGCCATCCCTTTCCCAAAACACATTAAAAGTTTGATTAATCTAGTTTGTAATGTTTTCTGCCATTCCTCAAGGGGTTCAAACTAGGGTGGACTGGCCTCACGAGCCTTTTGGCATTTTATGTGTCGTCATCAAAAATCATTACACTTCTTTCATTAGGGTATACCCACAGGCTTCGGCAATTCTATTTTATATGTAGGTCTACCTCTATTCAAATTAATAGATTACTTTTTTTTTTACAGGTTACAGATTACAATAAAAACTCAGCATTACTAAGCATACTGTAGGCAGTTAATTTATTATACTATGTGCCTTTACATGATACATGTATAATGATAACATAGTTGTAGCTTTGGCATCGCTGCCACTATACACAGTCTTATCAACAAAGAAAGGCCTTTTCTCAGCGCGATCAGCGAGGTCGCGGCATTTGCAACCGACCTTGCGGTGGTTTCAGGAGAGCGTCTTTCATAAGCACCCACAGCAGAGATGGAGCCTTATGCGGAAGGCTTAAAGTCTACATTGTTAGATGTGTAAAACAAGCCATCCGTGCAAAATGCTCTTGCTAAAATTCGACCTTCGCGTTCTCGTTTCTCAGCCGGCGATCACTTCCTTTTGCTGATATTAGCGCATCAACTTACGAACGTTCGGTACAGTTTTAACCGCCTCTGTGATCTAGTGGTTAAGACTACCGATCTCAGACCCATAGGACCCGGGTTCGATTTCCACAGGAGGGGGGGGGGGGGGGGGTACATGTTTTTGTACTCGGTTTTGTCGGTCAGTGGTAGGGTTTGTTTTGTCTGCCTGACTTGTTATCTAAAAATGTCGTCATAACATCAACGTTGACAGCATCGTTGTGTTCCGGCAGCTAGAGATAAGATAGTCAGTGCCTCATTAGTTGAGGATTCCGGGTGAAGTGCGCTTCCACCATTGGCCTTATCATCACTTAGCATCAGGTGAGATTAAGAGCAAGTGCTTACCCGAAAGGAATATTTAAAAAAAACTTTTCGACTGAAAAGGATTATGCACTTAATGAATGTCATTTTCTTAGAAATTAAGGTTTAACATTGTCAAACAAAAGTGCAAAACTTTTTCAGGTCCTTTCCTGACTTGTTTATCTGAAACACTTAATGCTTCGTAGTTTTAATGAAACTCTCAAACCATCGGAAATAAGTAGTTAAAGTCTTAAACACGTCAATTATGGTAAAATATGCGTTCATAATGAAGTTGTAAAAAAAACAACGCGTGCGCAATTACCGCTTAAACGTTTGAAAATAGTTAGTTGAACTTTGCACTGTATTTCGTTTAAGGTAAAATTTACAATTAACTAAACGTATTCGTACGTATTCGGAAGGATGAACTTATTTTAAGCAATTTCGAAATATAATGGACTGTCTAATTATCCTGTTTCACCAAAGAAAAATACATAAACAACTTACTTTAGTTGATTGGTTTGATAGAATTGACGACAGATTTTTTATTTGAATAAAACACCACCTATGCGTTTTATTTCAATAATATGTGTGATTATAAGAGACTAGCTGAACCGCATTCCTCTTTTTTTAATATAGTCTATGTTACTCAGCGCTAATGTAGCATTCTAATGGTGAAAGATGTTTTTAAATCGGTCCAGTATTTACTGAGTTTATTCGTTGCAAACATACAAAAATACAAAGGTTTCCTCTTTATAATATTAGTATAGATTAACAAGTTAACTGCCAAAAGTGGAGCTCAGTTGGTATGAAAATTATCTGATTATATTACTTATGCCCTCAGATAGGTAGTTATTGAAAGAATAATCACCATCTTTTTGTGATAAGGCTGTCCATTGTACATCAGATGCTGCACATCAACCTATACAAAACTGTCAAATTTCTTCAATACATTTACAACTATACAACGTGTAACAAAAACGAAAAATGAAAAGATCCAAAGTGTATCATGTATCTAGGACTTGTACGTGTTGTTATTAAGACATAATTATTAACTTTAATTTGGCATGCAATGGTTAATGAAATATTTATATTTGTGAAGTGATGCGCGTCAGGCGCGCATAAGCAAGCAAACTACTAGGGCTGAGACTTGTTTATTTTGATGTGACGTCACAATAGAAATATTAAATTAAAAATTGCATAACACATTAAAGTTAATAATCATGACTTAGTAAGTCTGCAGTAACTCTGCATACAAGATCTAGATCGGATATACTTTGGTTCTTTTTATTTTGACCACACCTTTCTGTTACACGTTGTATAAAAAAGGACATCATCCATTTTGGTCCAAAATCAAAAATGCCGGCCAAAAAAAGTGCTGTATTCCGATAGAACACGTCGGGCCTTAGCATTTGTTAATATGGCAACAAAACTGTAGCTTTGGTGCTATATTAAGAAATTATTCTTCTTCATGCCGGTTCTTCTTAGTACAAAGTCTCCCGCCCAGAGTAGACTTACGAACCGATGGCATAATGACGTTCATAAGAGCTATTTGTAGCCTAAACTGAATAAATGATTTTGAATTTTGAAATTTGATCAAATGAATTACCCAAAACAATGAGGTAAGTACCATAATATTTTCGATTAAATGCATAACAAACCGTAAATAAAATGTTCTGTTATGGTAGATTCCATTTATTTAAAACGCCATGTTCTGGCAAAAGATTCCTCTTTTTTTATAGTTAATAGTTTAATCAAAAATGTATAAAAAGACGGACTTTTAGAACTCAAATACTACGAAGCACAGTGGTGCTACAGCTTTGGTGCCATAGTAACAAATGCTAAGGCGCACGTGTTCTATCAGGATACACGATTTTTTTTGACCGGCACTTTTGATTTAGGATCAAAAATGTATGAAACGTGGATGATGTCTTGGTAGGTCGACGTGCTGGCGCGTGTACACGACTCTAATTTACTTTTGATATTTTGTGTTTAACATGTCTGTTCTTCTCTCTTACAAAAACAATAGCAAAATAAATCATCTGGCCATATCATACCTAACACATTACGCAATCCCAGAACAACAACAACAATTTTGGTATGTCTCCTCGTGACCTTAGAATCTCAGCGAACATCTTTTCCATTACGCCTAGTTTTCCACCCGAGGGAGCGCCGACGCGTGACGACGGACCGCCGACACGGGCTCGACGCCTCTGCGCACGTTTGACGGGCGACAAACGACAATGCGGATCTAATTACTGCCCACAGTGCCTAGTGCGAGCTCTATTTTTTTGTGTTTTTATTTGTGAAGGAAAGTGTTCTTTTATGATAGGGCATTTTCCAATAGTTTGACGTTGTAAGGGAGAAAAGAAATGCCTTTGCTGAGTTTCTTGCCGGTTCTTCTTAGTACAAAGTCTCGCCCAAAGTAGACTTACGAACCGATGGCGTAATTTCGTTTCTAAGAGCTATTTGTAGCCTAAACTGAATAAATGATTTAGAATTTTTTTGAATTTTATTTGACATTTAATCGTTTAGGTATCCATGCAAACTTCAAAGTTCCAATTTATACCAACAAGTCTGGTTGGTAATCAACAAATCCGGGCTATGTATCGAAAAGCGTCTCCAGATAACAAACGCGGTAAGCTTACGTTGTAATACGGATCAGTCGAAGGGACGAATAATTAACGCGAGATTGATGATATAAAAAGTTTCCAGTTACCAAACTGTAGGCATCTCCCATGAACATTTAAATAACAAGAATAATGAATAATCAGTGTCAACTAAAAGTTACTAATTTAAACTTGACAACATAATCATATTTGCGGCGCCAGACAACCAGGTAACGTCTTTAGGTATTATTTAATGGTCAATTGACATTTGGGCAGTAAATGTCAACTGCTTTGGGCAGTTTGTTGATTTCAATATCCATAGGGCATTTATTATATCATGATAGGCCTACAATGTACAAGTAAATGTACTTACTTCGCTTGCATGAATAAAATACCCGTATCGAGTGAAACCGAGAAAATGTTAATTTATCGTTTCTCAATAGATGTCAATGCTGTAAGGAAATTTTCTGTGAAACAATTTTATAGGATTCAAAGTTCCTGAGATTTCGTAATTAGTAGCCAGAAGACAAATAAATGAAGAGGAAAAAAGCCTTCTGAGGTTTTTGCCGGCTCTTCTCGGTTGAAGGTTCTCCCAAATCGGAACTGGGGGTAGATATTGAAGTTTAATTGAACTAAATTTTAGATTATTATTATTTGGAATTTTGTATAGTTATGCGTTAATAAGTATCTGTAAAGCTTTGACAAAACGATTTGACTCTGAGTATAGCGAGTGCTCCGCTAAAAAGCGTATTAAGGACACCTAAAAGCTGAATGTCCTGGTTCATTTGCTACTTCTTCATTTTAAACGAGACAAAAACGTAATGGCACATTACAATTCAAATAATTTATTTTTAAAACTGAAACGTAGAACCTTAATGCTAACGGTAAAAATATGAACTCCACATTTGCGGCTGACTAGACTCGAATAGGCAGTATTTTCGGGCCCGCATTCAAAAGTTTATCGTCGCGTCGTCGGCAGGGTGATACGTGATCCGAAAACAAAACACTAACGGGCCATACATTAACATTTTCAAGCAATACGAACCTAGAAGCCTATCTGGGGTCTAAGGGAAAATAATGATATGGAATAGAGATGAATTACTCAATGAAGTCTATTGAACTATTTTGATAAAAATAGCTAGGTGTAATTGTTAAGGCTCTGCAGATAAAGCAACTTTAGTTGCAGAAACTATCACATTAATAGAAGGAACTATCAACTCTTAAAAGTTTTTGTTCAAGATTGCCGGCTCCAGCAACAAAAATACCTAGTACGGTTGCCGCTACTTTCAGTGTTTGCCAGTTGGGGAAACCAGCAACTTGACACAACTAGTGCAAATTTGACACTTACTACTTGCGGCAATCATAAACTGATTCTATCATCGAGTGCAGCAACTGAAAACTCTTGTCAATCATCAGAACTCGCCACTAGACTGTGCCTATGTCTGCACAGTTGCAACAGGCAAGTTGCCTGTTGCCCTACCCGCTCAGTGCCTTACTTTAACAGAAACTGAGAAAGGCAATGGAGTGTAGAGAATTAATTAGATATGGAAAGTTAATACTTATTATATGTACAGAAAAGCGGAATACTAAATAAAATACTGATCCATATAAATTAAAACGAAATGGCGACAAACTGATAAGGAAATCTCAGAAAGCCAACAAACTTATTAGGTAGGTTTGTCTTAACATTTAGAAAAAAATAATAATAAACTCTGAGTCAAGACAAGCGGGGGGGTGTTCACGCGATTGAAGTAATATGAGTTAGTCAATATTATAATTATCATTATTTATGGTACCTATTATAGAAAACGAATCGAAATTATTTTAATTTGTTAATTAGCATTCACATTGCAGAACGAATGTACGAAAATATAACTTCGCCGAAGTATGATAAACGGCATTCAATTATGTTTCCAAATGTAATGACTAAAAAAACCTTAACTTAGACAAATCAAGATTTCAATCACGTTCCGATGGGGGTCAGATCGCGGTGGGTGGTCTAGGTCTTAGATATTGCAACAGATAAAGCAAGGATACTGTCTCATCGCAATCGACATTACCAAACGCCCAAATTGATTCTAAATACACAATACCACTTCGCACCTAATAGGGACCTCCATCACGGATTTACTAATTGTGAGGCTGAATTGACTAACTCCAATTTGATCGTCGTGAATTGCGAAATTGCAGTTATGTAAGCTATGATATTCAATTGACTTTCACTGTTCAAATTTTCTTGTCGGTAGTGAATTTGTGTCAATCAATCCATCTTTTGCCTATCAACGTTCTACACGTGGTTTCAGGACCTACAACTCAACGGAGTACACTAATAGGTATGCTGGGAATCGAACGAGACCACTGGGACAGGTGATTTAACCAAACAACCACTGAGGCGATTCCCATTTTTTTTTGCTACTTACGGGTAAGCTCTTCGCCCTTCATCACACCTCATCACACCTTTTAAGTGATGATAAGGCCAGAGGTGGAAGCGCACTTCACCCGGGATCCTCAACTACTGAGGCACTGGCTATCTTATCTCTAGCTGCCGGAACTCAACGATATGATTGTTCGAATGAGATGTTGTTTCTGAATTGTTCAAATGTAAAGTCTGATTTAAATGTAATAAATCATCACAAGGTAATTTAATTTTCTTTTTAATATAATTAATTACATTTAAGTTTCATTTAAGCCGCTGGATGCGAGCAGCACAAAACTGGTCGCTGTGGAGATTCTTGCCTTTGTCCACCAGTGGACATCTTTTGGCTGAGATGATGCTGATGATGATGAAGTGTAGTTCTGTATTCCTATGATAATAAAGTTTCTTTACACCTAGAGGTTAACACGAAACAAACATAATTTAGGAAAAATAAATGACGTACGTAAATAGTATAGCACAAAATTTACGTAAATAATCCAAACAATAATATGTCAATCAAACAACGTATGCTCATACGAGTATACTAACTAGTTAATCATTGCTCGCTACGAAAGCACATAATAAGAAGACTGTAGAAGATCGGATGTTGATGACGTAGTTGTCGACATTAATTGAGGCTCCTTTGGCTTACAAAGTAAAAAGTAGATAGTGTTGATTAATTTCGGCGAGTTGGATTGAGCCACGATAGCATAGTTGGCAGTACACCTGACCCGACACGCATGACATGGGTGCGGGTTCGAATCCCGCTCGTGAAATTTTTTCAACACTATTTTTTCAAAAAGACTAGAAGGTACCAAAGCTCGGGCTCGGTTCCGATCTGTTCTGAGATCCCGTGCCCGTGAGAGGCGTTGCTCGAGCGCGGTATGTATTAAGCTTTATTTGTATTACAAAATAAATAGTTGTAACGCAAAATTCCTATTTGGTCAGCAGAATTATACAATCGGTCAGCAAAAGAAATCATTACTGTTAGTTATGTTAAGTAAATTTTTTTTTCCCGAGCGAAGCGCAGCTTAGCGAGGGCCAGTCACGGAAGGGGGGAACGGCATAAGACTGCTGTTCAGAATGATATAAGTTGCAGACTGATTTAGAAATATTTGTTGAAATTTGAGAAAAGAGCTGGACACTTGCTGAGTTTCTTGCCGGTTCTTCTCAGTACAAGCCGCCCAGAGTAGACTTACGAACCGATGGCAGTGTCATTCACAAAAGCTACTTGTAGCCTAAACTGAATAAATCATTTTGAATCCATTGTCCTCTGTGCCCAGCCACCTGCACACTGGAAAACCTGTATGAGGCCAATAATGATGCAATAGCCGTGGCTACTTATTGGTCCGACAAAGTCTAGCTGAATCCGCTGACTCGATAAGAAGAAGAAGAATTTGAATTTTGAATTTTGACCATAAGTTGCTGCCCAACTAGCTGTTTTAGCTAACCGATTACATTTTTTTGCTAACAAAAATACGAATACTTTGCTAACCGTTTAAATAAAACCTTTAAGCTAACTTTCTGCAGTCTCATTATTGACGAAAGCAATTAACATGGACGGAGATGATGATGAGGGTATCATACGCACCGTATTTGGTTTGAGCACTATTCGGTATAATAGATCAATTTGCAGGACAGCCGCTTGACTTGAAAAAGCCCTCTTGGCCTCCAGTTTAGTACATACTACAGTCAAGTATTGGTTTATTGATGAACATACGAGTGTTAGGACAGTCTTTGCTAAATTAGCTTAACTTCAGATATCGCAGACCAAAAACCAAGCGCGATTATTTATAATTATGGATATATATAAATTTACGCAAATTTTATTGCGTTCAAATTACAATTAGGGTTGGAAAAATTTCCACAAGCGGGATTCGAACCCGCGCCCTCTATACGGGACAGATGCGCTTCCAATTACGCTGTAGTGTCTGTCTAATTTTTATTATTATTTACTTTTGCTCAGATTAATGGATTAATTTCCTATATCGAAACCATCCGTCTACCCATACGGGACTATGGACAGTGATTGAAATCCGGCCTTGTGTACGCAACACCTGCCTACTGTGAAATATCAAGCGATAGCACTTACTGTTGATTAGTCTGTTGCGAGGTGAGTGACGACGCTTGCTGCATTGTTTACAAATCACATTTTTTTCCGGGGTATGTGATTTCATGTTTTACCTTTAAGTACCAACGTGGGGCGCGGCAGGGTGTCGAATTTCTAGTTTTACCCCTTCCCCGTGCAGTAATGGGCCACGCTCGCTAGTATATATATAGCTGCGAGTTTAGTTGCGCCGACGCCGTAAAAGGTGAAAATAGTATCGGAAAACGTGATTTTGGTAAGTTATGTCGGTTTCAAATTAACGACGCAGCCTCACAGGCCCAACGTCGGTACTTACGTAATATTTTTTATATGGATAATGGACTTGGGAAAGATAAAAAAAAGAAGAAAATATTTATATGTATAGTAGTTTTAGTTCAAAAATTGAGCCAAAAATTATAAGGCATTTAACTTGAAAATTTAGTAAAGTTGATTATTCTTTTTACTATTTCATTGTCATTTATAGATCTAGACGCTAAAGCTAATTAGTAAATAACAGTCACATGAAAAAAATAAAATTTTTCTTACAAAACTCAACGCTTTACTTGCGGCCTCTCAGGCCCTACCTCGGTACTTGTGTTACAATAAAACCACGTCGGTTCGGAACCAGCTAAAGGTTTATAACATTCACACTAGGGTTCATCTGTAATACTATTTTGACATATATTTTTAACGATACATTGGAAAAAAAACTGTATAAATCTTAAAACCCTGCAAAGGATTAAAACATCAGGATTATTGATACTGTAAGTTTTTAAACCCTTCTCATACGTGTAAAATAATAGTGGATTATTCCGTGTATAGTGTTTACTTGAATGCGTTCTGTTAGAAAAATATTTAAGTAGCTCGTACTTGCAGAAGTTATTTATACATGTTTATACACTTGCAATACCTTAGTTACCACTTACGCCACCCGTAGGCAGTAATAGTGCAATAATAGGGCAGTAATAATCGTTATGATCAACCGGTCGAAGTATGTGAGCTCTCAACTCAGTTTTAAAACCTATTTTATTTGTTGTTCTTTTCTAAGCACCTTAGAAATAAATAAAATAAAATAAATTAATATTATTATTCTCTTTATTTATTTTCTTTCATAAAACTAAATTTTTACAATGTTTTAATATAAAAACAATAAAACATTATAAAAACCTAATCCTAGAGTACCACCAGCAGCGGGGCAGGGCCCAAGGTACCGGTGGTCAGGGCTGCAGAGTGAGGAACCTCCTGACAATACGTGCCGTGTCAAAGAGCACTGCTTTCTGAATCTGACTCTTGATCCAACCATCAAGCGAGAGCCTCTTAAGGTGTTGTTCGAAGCTCTTCGCTATCAGACCGTTCGCTGAAACGACTATCGGGACAATGATCATGATGATGATGATGATGATGATCATGATCGTGAGCCAAGTCAAGGTACTTGCTGAGTTTGTCCTTCTCAGCTTTCACGAGGTTCTCGTCATACGGGATGGTGATGTCAACAAACACCGTCCGACGTTAAGACCGGTCTACCACCACGATATCAGGCTTATTGGCAACAATAGTCCTGTCCGTGATGATTGACCGGTTCAAATAGAGCAATACATGACCATTTTCAAGAACGGGGGCCGGTGCGTACTAGTAGTACGGCACTTCAGACTCAACAAGGCCGTAATGAAGAGCAAGTAGCTGGTGGTATTCACTTGTTCACTCAAGCGGACGGAGTCGCGAGCGGGCCGCTAGTATTTCCATAATGAACATCTCTTGCATTTTCGATGTCGTATCGATACACCAACCAACATTGTTGTATGTCAGCGGTGCGGGGTTGTTGACCGGACATGCGGGCTGTAATGGCGTCCCGGGGCGATAATGAAGCGCTCCGAGTTATCGATAATCGATGGATGGAGTTGACTTGATGACGCGATCTGCTTATCAGTGGCGGTTGGTAACGACATTAAGCCTTAAAGTGGATTTTACAGGATATAGTTACATAGTAAAAAAATATTTTATCTTGTCGTAGCTGCTACGATTCAAAGTTTTTTTTTAATTATGGCTATTTTATTAATTAGATCGTACACATTATTCGTATACAATGAAAGTGGATAATATTTGAAGAACAAAAGTGAGTAAGAGTAGTAAATTTAAAAATATTTTTTTTTTAGAAAATTGAGATACTTATTTAAAGAGTTCGATGGCGCAGTGGCTAACGCGCCCGGTCTGCGAGTGCTGAGGTTAAGCAACTTTCGCAAAGGCCGGTCATCGGATGGGTGGCCAAAAATGTATCATCTCGAGCTCCTCCGTGCTTCGGAAGGCACGTTAAGCCGTTGGTCCCGGCTGCATTAGCAGTCGTTAACAACCACCAATCAGCACTGGGCCCGCGTGGTGGTTCATGGCCCGTTCTCCCTATCCGTCCATAGGGAAGGCTCGTGCCCCAGCAATGGGGACATAAATGAGCTGATGATGATGATGATGATGATTTAAAAATAAATTTTCTAGCAGACTATGGCAAAAGCAGATAGGAGCTCAGGATATTTTAATTAGGTCACCCATCTGGCGGCGTGGCAATGAGAAACTTGCTTAACATAATCGCAACTCCAAAGCCAAACGTTGTTCATTAAACTCCGCCAATATACTAAATTAAAAAATACAGTGTTCAACAAACAAATAAATATTATTTTACAAACAGCTGAAACCCAAAACAGCATAATAAAGCATCCACAATACCGAGAATAATTAAGCAACATTTTAATCATCCAACTTCAACCATCTGCCTCCTTGTTATTCCAGAATATGTTCATAAATAACACATTTCGCTATTTGCATGAGAAAGGTGAGATCACTTTTGAATGTCAAAACTTAAAAAGTTCTCACTAACAAAATGGCTGAATGAATTTCCCTGAAGCTCAGGTGGCTTACTATGAGCTTAAAGCAGTATTGCTGCGGTTGTGAGAACGAGAACGCGTGTAGCCTATAACCGCCTCTGTGGTCTAGTGGTTAACACCACCGGTTTAGTTCAGTAGTTGAGGATTCCGGATGAAGTGCTCTTCCACCTTCGGCTTTATCATCACATAACATCAGGTGTGATGAAGGCCTTCCCCGTAAGATATTTAAAAAGAGCGGCGTGTATACACGCGTCTCGTTTTCACAATTGATTGTGAGTTTATGGTAGGAAGGACAGGTTAGCGCATTATTTACGGCGGCGGCGGCGGTGCACCGCTCGCATTATCGTGGTCTCGCAGAATTGTCCTCCGCTGTGACAGGCACTCCATTATGTTGATATTGTGGTCAAAACTTAAGTTGAACTCGCTGTAAGTGTGAGAATACCAGAAAATTATGTATTTGAAGTAATATTTACTTTGCTGTGTACCTATTATGTACCACAGACTTTGAATACAGTTTAAAACGTCTTGGGACAGAAATTAAATTATATGTGAAATATGTTAATAAGCACAGGGATGAAATTTTTAAGCGATTACATGGCAGCGAAAATAATTCTTACGCTGTTATATCAATTGCGTGTGCTTCTTACAACTCATATTTAATGATACCGATGACTATTGTAATACTGAAAATTCTGGAACGGTATAAAAACATAACTAAACTGCAAATATGATTTTTCACATTCCCGCCAAGAAATAAAACTGAATACTACTTCTACCAACACATCATACAGTACAAAGGTAATAGCATGATGTGTAGTTATTGCTATCTGTTTAAGTTTAATTAATATTATATAATCGACAGCATCAATAAATGACATCACTACGAAGCCGTTTGATTGAAAAACCTCCCAGTAGGTTGCTAAATGATTAGCCGATGAGAGCTTTGACGTCGCATACATACAGTCTTGATACTTAGGATCTTAATCAAGTTACGTATCAATTTATCTGGTTTATATTTTTTTTATTTTTATTTAAGGACATCCAACAAAGCATACATACACCAAGACATTCTTACATTACAAACTCTATAACTATTACACAGGCGCTGCTTTAATTAAAAGTTGCCACAGCATGCATAATTTCAAACAGTTATACAAATTAACTTAAAACTAGAGATAACAGAGCATACTTATTCCGCATATCTTCTTTTTTAAACTTATTTTGGAACTAGACGTGCAGACATTGATCTGTGAAAAAAGTATACAAAACAGACTTGAATTTACGAATTGGATAAAACATGTCAGCATCAATAGTCACTACAGACGATCGTGACAGGTGATTATATTAGGACTGGATTCGATTAATAGTGAAAAGGTGACCTGAATATGTTCTAAAGCCTTTAGCGCAAAAAGTAAGTATCTTGAAGGTCGAGCTAGTTTGCGAGAGATATTTAAGTTTATCTGTTTTAATAAGTCGAGACTGTTGATACAACCATTATATTGATTGGTTTTTCGACGACATTCTAGACTGAGCATTTTGAAGTGCTTTAACCGTCACCTATATGATGGAACTTGCTTCGTTATACCGCATTGATAAGACAAATGCCACAAAAATGTCTTCAGAATGGATTCTAAACGTCGCGTCGTTTGTGCACTTCATAGTATGGAGACCATATCACACTGCAGTATTCCAGAGATGACCTCACCAGGGCACTGAACATCGTTATTTTACTGCCAGAATTTAAGGAGATATTAAGGTAATTTAAGAAATTGTAAGGAGTTTAGACTCCTTACAATTTCTTAGTAGAAAACCTAACAATTTGAAAGCCTTATTAGCAACTTTATCCATATGCGCGTGGAAGCGAAGCTTATTATCTATTTTAAAGCAAAGGTCGCGCACCACTTTAACTTCCGGACTACACAACCATTCAAACCATAATCTCGAAAGTACCGTGACTTTTGTTTTTGAGAAATGTATAAAACTTCATTTATCTGCATTAAGTGTCATCGCATTACGCTCGCACCACAACGAAAACCTGTCTTAAGTCCTCCTAAAACAAACTCCAACTATCAGCGTGTTCAAGCTGTTTCACTATTTTGAGGTCATCGGCATAGAGGTATATCTGAGAATGCAGAAAACATGATGCTACATCGTTAATAATAATGTTTTAAAAATAAGGGACCTATAGGTATGCGCGGAAAACCCGTCGCGCGACGTAGCCATAAACGCATCTGATGACAAACCATTCACTACAACTTTTGAAGACCGTCCGACAAGGTAAGATGCACACCAACAGATAATGTTTCCCGTAATAAACTGTATGCAGGTATATTGTGAATGTACCTGGTTAGATAAAGATTTTAAATAGCCATCTTATGTTGGTCTTAATTCTGCTATTTAAAACGTTTACAATGAGATGAAGAAAATGTTAGGATAAGGCAACTGAGAAAATTAAAACTTAAACACATTGCAGGAGGCTCATTCTCATCACCAACTCATTTTATATCCTCACTGCTGGGGCACGAGCCTTCCCTATGGATGGATAGGGAGAACGGGCTATAAACCACGCGGGCCGAGTGCGGATTGGTGGTTGTTAACGGTTGCTATTGCAGTCCAACAGCTTTTCGTGCCTTCACGAAGAAGATTGATATGATAAACTTTTAGTCACCTAAGATTCGATTAACGGGCTTTGCAAGTGTTAGCAATCGCAGACTGAATGCGTTAACCAATGCAAAATCGAGCTGCTCAAGTGTCAATAAATGTTTATTCAATTTATATGCTTAATATTACAAAATGCAATAATCGTAACGGATTTAACTACACAAATTGAAATTACTTACAAAACTAGCTACATTATAATATAACTGCTTCCATAATGACACTTAGACACATGCACCGTTAAACGGCGGACAATCTCAGTTAGCAACCGGGCAAACGGACAAAGTTGCAAATTGCGAAGCGCCTCTGGGACGGAGCAGTCAAACTGAGTTCTCTGTTAGCTTTCGAAAAGTTTTATTTTTTCATTTGCTTTTACGTACTAGTCGAGATAAATTTGTTAATAGTTTGCTTATTGCACGTTGATGGTTTATATGGTAAACGTTAAATGATTGGCGAAACTTAAAGTACAAGAAATGTAATTGAAATAATATGTTGTGTTAATTCTGCTTTAATTTATTAATTTAGCGAAATTAACACTATATATTATTTCAATTACTTTTTTTGTACTATGGATTTCAGCAAATTATTCCGGGTTTTGTCTCTTTTACTCTAATTTCAAATGACGTTAACATGAAAGGAACAATACACGAAATAACTATTCGGACCTTATTCTTCGTTTATTTGTAAAGGGCAAAGTGTTTACAGTTTATGTAAAAAACTAAAACTCGCTGTGCAGCCATCGACGAGTTCTTTACTCTATCTAGTTGGACGCGTAACTTTGTGATTCGTTATAATTCAAAAAATTACATATCTGGAAATAGCTTTTAACAGTTTTCGTCAACATCAATAGATATCGCACAAGCTGAACAGGCGTTTCCGCGGTAGTTTGCCCTCCAACATCAGATTATATATTCTCAGATTATACGAACAGTCAGTGTGTAAATGACTGTATTATGCTTTTATGTAACAAAATAGCACAGTATTTACATAATTATTTGCACAGAATAACAACTAAAGCTATTATTGGTTGCATGTTATAATTGTAACGTATCCTTCATGAAATAACTTTTTACATGAATTGAATATCTACTAGTATGCGTATGAGCTCGATGGCGCCCGGTCTGCGAGTGCAGAGGTTAAGCAACTTTCGCAAAGGCCGATCATCGGATGGGTGACCAAAAATTTATCATCTCGAGCTCCTCCGTGCTTCGGAAGGCACGTTAAGCCGTTGGTCCCGGCTGCATTAGCAGTCGTTAACAACCACCAATCCACACTGGGCCCGCGTGGTGATTCATGGCCCGTTCTCCCTATCCATCCATAGGGAAGGCTCGTGCCCCAGCAGTGGGGACATAAATGAGCTGATGATGATGATGATGCGTATGAAATAAGTCTGAATATTTTTTAATAAGCCTTGGTATATGAATCTAAGTGTAAAACATTTTTCTTGCGCACAGTACCGCCAAATAAATAAAAATTGCTCCATTAGGTATCATGGTAGAATTCAACAGATTTATTGCAGTAATTTAGCCGTCGATGGCTAGGCGTCGAGAAGCACTAGATCACAATCAACCAACCATTAAAACATGTTTCATTTCGATCCTCAACGCCGATAAGCATTGATAAATGTTACCTACCAGCTCACTTTAGTAACAACTTGTTGGATTTGTGCCTCCTTGATAGCGTTGCAGCAGTGCTTCTAGCGATCTTGCAAGTTAACCAACTTGCAAGATCGCTATGCTAGATCGCTGGAAGGGTTACCAATGGGGTTAAAAACTCATAGCTCGAAGTAGATGGAGTCACTGGCAGTTACTCGTCTCATGCGCCATTTTGTGAATTTGTTGTCTACATCTCTAAAGTTTCTCTTGTCGACAGGTCCCTTCCATGTCCATTCCACTATTTTTTTAGCCCACCTGTCCTCTTTCATCCGTGCAATAGTCGTCAAGAGAAACAGAGGCAGACGGGCGCGGGCGGAGAGGTGGCTCGATGAAATTTTAAAAGCAGCGGTAAAAGATTGGACAGATAAAGCGAATGACTAAGTGGAGAAAAATTGAGGAGGCTTTCACTCTATGGAGAGGTTCATAATAAACAAATTAAAATAATAACTCAAGTTTTAAATGAATTTAGAAAAAAAAATATAGGAAATATTTAAATCAATTATATTTTAATTTATTCTTATTATAGTAGTATATTTATTAGAGCATAAATGGTAAAAAAAACACTTAATATATAACAATGAACCTAAAACTAAAAACCTTAAACAATATAATACAATAACTAAAATAAATTAATAAAAGGAGTCCTTTTAGGCAAGGTACCGAAGATACTGGCAGCGTTCCCCCTTTGAATTGCTAGACTAATTCTTTGTCCGAGGTAGCTGCCAGCTCTTCGGTCTCCTGTGATGTCGACTAACCTTTTTGCTATTTCCTTAAAAAGCCTTATAGCGCTAGGACCCCACGGACCAAGGGTCTCGACACCGAAAGGGACAAAATCATATTCGGAGCCTAGACCCCTGTATTTGCATGATTATTATTATTATTATTAATTATTATTATATTTAATAATTCTTAACAAGAAAATAGTCTAATACAAAATGCATGTTACCAAATAGTGATACAGAAGCGACGTGACGGACCTACGCCAATAAAACGTTCACGGAACTTATAAATGAACAGTGCAATCTCAATCAAGATAAACAAAACGCATTCCCGATATTATACGAGTTGCCAAGTATGGCGCGCGTGACATAACGCTGCACTGCACAGTCAACAACTGTGCAGTGCAGTGCTACTGCCTGATATTGTCACTGATTATTTTTAATACATTTAAAACTACATATTATGCTGCCTCTGAGTGTGGAAAAAAAATGAAATGAAAATATTTATTTTTGACATTTACAATGTTGTACTTATTACTAATACCCTTACCCCCTTACAAATAAACAAAGAACAAGGTCCGAATAACTATTCCGTGTTTTGTCTCTTTTACTCTAATTTGAAATGATGTTTACATGACAGGAACAAAACACGGAATAACTATTCGGACATTATTCATTGTTTATTTGTAAGGCACTTAGATTATTACATGCATCCGAAAAGGTTGTTACATTCTAATACTAGTTAGAAGTAAAAGTTGGCGCCTACCCTCAGCGCTACTACTTAAAATTGTTTTGCTAAAAATAGAAGTCAGTCGGTTTTAGATTCAGAGGTCCAAATCCGTGTTGTACTCGACCTGGAGCCAATTTTCGCTGTCGCTATCATAGGCGGTACGAAATGACAAGATGACGTCACAAACGATACTCGTACCGAGAGCGATCTAGTTAGGCGGTTGGCCCCCAGATTGATGGTGGGACTTTATCTAGCTAGACATCATCATCTTATTAAAGTTTGTCACCATATCAATAATATTAGTAGGTAGCATTGTTGATATCAAGAGTTGATATGAAATAGTTAGTTCCTCATTGGTTGATAATTTCGGATGAAGTGTGTGTGTGTGTACCTTTGGACTATCATCACTTAGTACCTTAGTGAGATTAAGGTAAAGCGCTTCCCAGTTGTCGATTGAAAACGTGTATGGATATTCAATAGTTAAACGCAATACACTCGCATGTTTGTATAAACAGAAACTTTTCATCTGCCAAAGAGATGTTTCAACTTGTTTTCTCGCCCGATGCTGAGATTGCGGAGCTTGCTAAGTTTTTACGATTACAACCAGCACGTGTTAGCTACTCCTCTCAATTAATAGTAGTAAAGTCTTATAGACGGTTTTCTAATCAATGTGGGATTATGAAAATCAGGGTTGTTTAGCGTAGCGTGTTTAATACAAATATAATATAGCAGTAGGTATATAGCCTATAACTGTCCCACTGCTGGGCAAAGGCTTCCATCATTGAAATCAAGTCATCGCTACAATTGATGGGTAATTTAATCACCACGCTTGCCAAAAGCGGGTTGGTGTTCACAAACCCAGGCTATACATCGAAAAATCCGAAACACTCTTTGCCCGACCTGGCAATTGAATCCAGGACCTTTGGCTATCAGGCCAAGTTGCCAATAGGCCACCGAGGCGGTCAGAACACGTCTTTATAAAATGTCCCGTCCAGGCTCACGTCGGATTTCGTCTTTTATTCCCAAATCGCACTACACCGTCTCTGTGGTCTAGTGGTTAAGACCACCGGTTTAGACCCAAAGGTCTCGGGTTCGATTCGGGGGTACATGTTTGTGTACCCGGTTTAGTTGGTGGTAGGGCTTGTTTGTCCGCCTGGCTAACTACCACGATCTTATCTAAATATGTCGCCATAACATCAATGTTTGTAGCATTGTTGTGTTCCGGCAGCTAGAGATAAAATAGCCAGTGCCTTACTAGTTGAGGATCCCGGATGAAGTGCGCTTCCATCATTGACCTTATCATCACTTAACATCGGGCGAGATCATGGCACTGTTCTTACCCGCACAATATTTTTTTTTAAACTCTCACTCATTCATCCTCTGACATTCCTTTCTGACCGTCCACAGTCAACGACGTTTCGTTCTACAATCCCACATAAATAAATTCACTTTGAAACAAGACGCGATCCAGCTTTGGTATGTTGTTAAAATTCAGGGATGTTATGAATTCAATAGACAAGTTCAGCCGGGTGGGGGCTCGTTGTCCTTGTTTGCTAAGTTCCTAAGCATCGGACCCAAATCCCCAATTTAACTTATTACACTAGTTACCTACATCGTCCCCTTGCTAAATGAGATTAATAATGTAGTTAGAAACACGATTTTTTACTAATACCTCAATAGGATTATGCCTTCAACAGAATTATGCGACTAACTTATGTTTTGTAACAGGATTGTTTTGTTTTAATGAAAGATGGTGGCCGGTACTCACGTGTGTCAATCGTTATGTCAAGAAATGCTAAGCAAGTCTTATGAATGAGAATACCAAATTAAAAAAAATGAGAAAGTTGGACTAACCAGCCTGTTGGATTTCTTGGCGGGAAAGTGAAGAGTCATGGCTGCGGTTTTGTTTTATTTTCTAAAATTTGTGTTATTGCGAATATTAATTTAAAAAAATGGTGGATTATTAACCGTTAAGTGTTCGTGAGCGTGCATAAGTGTTGGCAAATGAAACAAAACAGTGCAACGTCACTTTTCAAATTCTCAAGAAGTCCGCGTAAGGTCTTAGTAGTCCCACATCTTTACTGTGATACTCAAGGGGTTAGGGGTACATATATCATTTCTCACTTCTCATTACTATTATCATTAATCATCACCATACAGGAACGAAATATTGTTTATTTATATGTTTAACTTGTAAGAAAAAGTACTTTGACACTGGCTAAATGTGCTAATCACACGAAGCCATCAACAAAAGGAAAATAAAAAACCAGCCTGTTTCGAAGTTCCAAGCATTCGTCTCTCATATTGCCTGTTGTTAAGTGAGATAAGACAAAAGCGCACTCTACCCGGAATTTTTACCTATTGCGAGCCATTAAATTCAAGGATCGAATACTGCTTCCATTTATTGACTGTGGACGGTCAGACAGGTCACGGGATTTCTTAATGTATTTTATCATCACCTCTGATGTGTTCTTATGTAACAAGATATTTATATGTACACACACAGCTTTACAACCAACTAATGTCGAATACTCCTTATGGTTTGTAATAGAGATGCGCGGAGTACCTAGATGTAGTATCTACTATATATCTACTCGTTGATGACTCGGTTCTTTTTCGGCATTTTTTCAACCCAATAAATCGGTTTAACTATAAGTTTATTTAGTTTAAAAACATAGTATTTTTAACACAGAGTTGTTTACATATTATTATATGTACATGTACATATGTACATGTACATGTGTTCTAAAATACAATAAAAAATTGAATATAATTTTCGATTTAGAAAGGTAAATAATGATTTGATTGTAGAATATAAGTAAGTGAACAAGACACTCAAGACAGTCATATATAAACCGAAATGTTTTTTTTTTAATTAAGTAAAAGCAGTTGACAATCCGGCACAGTGTCCGGTTATTTCTACCTGTCTGTTATACTCCTGACACAAAACATCGAGTGTCTAACATTGCAGTGTACCAAGTTTCACAGATATAAAGTACAGAAAAATCACTGAGCGTAATATATAGGTAACAGGTATAGGGCCGGCAATGCGCAGACCGCTTAAATGGCCGAAATCGCGACCTCGTCTCTTGCCCGTGTTCGCGCCATAGACTCACCTATACCTAACAGAATATTTCGGTCGAGTACTCGGTTTGGTAAACATGAAGCCGAATAATCGTGGGTATTCGGTTACTCGAAACAACTTCTAGTCGGCGCATCTCTAGTTCCAAACTACGAGTAAGATGTTAAGATTACAAATTTAGACTTAAGTATTAGTAAAGTTTATTTATCTGAAAAGATCGTTAAAATATGAGCGATGTATAATGAATAGTCATGAATGGCTATTCATTATACCTCATTAAAATAACACTTAACCATTTAACATAAAGATATTGATGAGAAAATATATTGCTAGACACACAGACAGCTGAACCGAGCGTTTTCTCAACAACACTTCAAGATTTATGTGTTTAAATTTGTATCCAATGGATGTATATCCTAATCAATATAATATAAATGAAACCAGCCATTATTTTACAACAGAGCCTTTTCAACACAATCATTTATATAAGAGTTGTAATAGTTATTGAATATTGTTTGATTACAATTGGATAAGAATAATGACATTAAATGTTAGCGTCATTAATTTTGATAGCATATCATGTCTTCACTTAAGTCCCATACTCGAGTTATGTTGGTAGATACAAGTTTTACTACGAAAACTTAATATAAAAAAATCGTTAACAAATAATCCGCAACGAAAGTACTAGGAGTGCATAACGCTGTAAGAAGTTGTGAGCACTGATACTTTTATAGGGAAATCCGCGCTCGGTATAATCTGCATATTTAATATGGGTCAGAAGTGAAGAGACGAACCAATAATGTTGTTTTTTAAATACTAATGCTATAAAGCTTTAACTCGATACTTTTCTAGAGCCAGGAGACCGAAGACAAGTATCTAGCAGGTCAGCGGGTGTCTCTACTAGTTATTTAGACTAGTACCGAAGATCAGCGTAATGTCCATTGAAAACTATAGGCCAAAGTAACCAACTTAACGTGCCCCACAGAACCGTTTGCCGCGGGCCATGTCTGGACCACTCTGAGGTACCTTTTGCTGCACACAGGATGAAAGCCCGGTCGACATCGACAAACTACCGAATAGACGAACATCCCTCACACCAAATCGAAGTCCGAAGCTTGCGGGAGCGCCAGCTAAGGCAAAATCAACGGAATGCCCAGATTCTTCGCTCACTACAGCTTGAAAGTCAAAGTCAAATTCTTTTTTTTATTTAAATAAACTTAAGAAAAGTGCTTTTGTATCGTCCATACATTTACCTACTACCCATTCAGGACGTCTATTTTTTAGCTGTGCATAAGAATGGGCGCTAGAAACTCAAGAAACTTGAGAACCCGGTTATTGTCAGTGACCAAAATATTCTTTCCTAAAGAAATGGGCTGATGTTACTCACCTTTATTCTAGTATGTAGTAGCATTTGAATCTCAGGCCTCCGTTTGCGCCTATCGAGCGGCTGGCATCAAGAAACAAGAAATCGTGACCCCGTACTTTACTCGCTACTTCGGGATGTTTGAGTCAGACTACGATGCTAGCTGACCAAAAAATGACAGAATAAGATAGCCAGTCCCTCAGTCGAGGGTTTGGGTGTGAAGTGCTCTTCCACCTTGGGACTTATCCTCTTTTTTACCCAGAGGAACTCGTTACGAGTACCCGACCTTGAGGAGGCCTAACAGTTCCAGGAGTCGCCTGTCCGCCTTTCCACAACCCACCAACTATCCGGAGACGCCATTGTCTCCAGTCGGCTGTTAAGGGAGAAGCCTAAGACCGGGAAGGGCGGAGACCCACTAAACTCTGGGGGACCATACTCCGATACAGTGAAGACCTAACATCAGGTGAGTTAAAGGCCAAGTGCTTATCCGTAAAAGATAAAAAAGTCACGCTACTAAAATAGGACATAGAACATAATTTTAATATAATTTATAAGATTTCACTCACTCAATAAGAGAAAACACGTATACATAAATGAAGGCAACAGTAAACCGAGATAAACGAGTAAAGTATACCCAATATTCGTTCGCTACCGTCTCGTCGTAATGCGTAATTCGAGCTGTTTTACTTACTTTTATCGAAAAACCGGTCCGAAAATAACTCACAGATAAAGGAAATTGCCTACGAATATTACACTTGCAAACAGGGACAAGATACAGCTACGTATACATATATAAGGTTGTTTGTATATATGTATCCGCTAAGAACGCGTTCATAGTGACGGTGACTTTAGTTAAATATTTCAATACATAATTATGTATTCTGTCGAAAGTAAATATTAGTTTATTCGAAATACAACCAATAGACAAACTGTAAAAGCTGGTTTAGTATGTTACTGAGTTTAAGACAACTATGAAACAGCGCTCACTGTCGATCTGCATACAAACAAAAGGGGTGCAATAGTGCGTGATCCACTGGATTCAAGTTTGGAAATCGAAAACGCTATTTTAATAAAATTTGTGTTATATAAAAAAATTTAACATTAGCGTTTTTTTAATAAGTAAAACGAATAATAAAAAACATAATCTATAAATAATTCTGCATTTTGGAAACCATTACATAGTGACAAGTAAAGTATGTTGTATACTTTTTATATAAAGCCTGCATAAGTGAACGCATTTTACAGTTGTCAGCGCTTTAATTTAATCAATATAACCTTATAATGGTGCTATATTTTAGTTATAAGGTAACTAAGTCCTGGGACTTTTTAAAAATTATATTGTTTTGAGTCCCGACACTTTCAAATTGAGACTCGACACAACGAAATTTAGAACAGCTTTATAAATCTTTGTAATTACCAAAATCAGAAATAGATTGTCTGACAAAGATGTGAATCGAATTGAAAAGTTTGATCCGGGACTTTGATCCTGGGTAGTCCAGTATCCCAGGACATTGAAATATCAATGGTAACACACCTTTATGTACTGAGAAACTTATTTTCAGCTTATCCGTACAGGAAGCGACAAACAATTAGGTAAGGTTTAGACAAGTTTGATAAAATAAAGATATTTTGTTGGTAAGTTAATGTTAAATAAATGAAATAAGTGGGTTATGTACAATGTGTTCAGATAATAAAACAATAAATTCTTCAACACACGATGTATAAGCTTATATTTTTAATTTTAGGGTTCTAGCAACCTTTACAATTGAGTGTTCTGACTTTTATCTAATACCTTTAAACGAGCATTTTGTGTAGGTATATATGTATATATATAATCAGAATCTCGGAAACGGCTCCAACGATTTTCATGAAATTTAGTATGCAGGGGGATTCGGGGGCAATAAATCGATCTAGCTAGGTTTCATTTTTAGAAAACGTCATTTTATTCGTAAAAAAATACCGAGCCAAGCGCGGTCATCCAGGTACTTGTTATTATAAAGATAGCACGTTACCTTTAAAGTATGTCCCCACAGTTGTACTTTAACTTAATTACCTGAAAAAGAAATAGAAAACATTATAAAAAGCACAACACACAGCATTTCAAACACAAAAACCGGCCAAGTGCGAGTTGGACTCGCGCACGAAAGGTTCCGTACCATTATCTATAAAAATATTTCAAGTTTCTACCTGTTATCGTTATTAAGACCGAGAAAACAATTGGAAAAAATAGTATTTGTTGTTATAGCGGCAACAGAAATATATCATCTGTGAAAATTTCAACTGTCTAACTATCACGGTTCATGAGATACAGCCTGGTGACAGACGGACTGACAGACAGACGGACGGACGGCGGAGTCTTAGTAATAGGGTCCCGATTTACCCTTTGGGTACGGAACCCTAAAAAGGCCATAGACTTATCATATATGTATTTAGAGGTGCAAACAAAGGAACTTCTATGAAAATAGTCAACGGTGGTATACCATATACTGAGAAGAACCGGCAGCAAGTTCAACAAAGAATACTTGGATATATCAAGGCATTAAAGCGGAATTATGTTTTATAGTGACCAAGTACAAGAAAATTCCTCCATTTTGTTTACAAGCAAAAGATTCATCAGTGTTCGCCTTGACCCCATTAAGTGCAAGTAAATAGGTCGGCCTAATAGCTTGTTCCAAAATGTGCCATCCAAATCATTAATATCTTTAACGACTGCCCTGATGAGTCTCGGCACTCTGATACACGCTTGGCCAGCTTAAGTTCTATTAATATGCTTAGCTACGTGTTCACGCTGTGTCCACTACTTTCTAGCTTCTTACTATTATGATTATTTACATATAATTTTACGCAAATATTGTTGCGAACAAATTATAATTTGAAAAAAGACAAAGTGTTGAAAAAATTCCACGAGCGGGATTCGAACCTACACCCCATGACATACACTGAATATGGCTCCTTTGGCTTATAAAGTAAAAGTAGATAGTGTTGATTAATTTCGGCGAGTTGGATTGAGCCACGATAGCATAGTTGGCAGTGCACATGATCCGGGTGCGGGTTCGAATCTCGCTCGTGGAATTTTTTCAACACTTTGTCTTTTTTTTCTCTTACTTTTAGTTTAGTACTAGTTTTTATAGCCGGGAACTAATGGCTTTACCTTCCTTTCGAAGTACGGAGGAGCTCGAGACAAACATTTTTGGTCACCCATCCGATGACCGGTCTTCGCGAAAGTTGCTTTACCTTAGCATTCGCAGACCAAACTCTTCAAACTATCAGATTATTTATTCTTATGCTCCTCCTTAATAACTAATGCCGTAACTCGAAGTGCAAAAGCAACATTGGTAGTAATATAGAATTTAAAATCTTGAAATTAATTAAATTTAAATTAATCTTACGATTGAAACAGCAATTTAACTAAGTACTCCGCGCATCTGCATACAATTGAGCGGTGGCTTAGACCGGGATTGTTTGTCTTACTAATTGTTGTAGGTACCAACCGTCAAGTAGTGTGATAAATGAATTAGAAACGTCTACACTTCGATGACTCATGGTAGCATCGTTTCATTGAGATTCATTGTTGCGCACTATGAATATTTTAATGAATTAACTTATTAAGAGAAATCTAAATGTTTCTCCTATCCATATCTTTATATTAGACGTAAAGCAAAACGTTCATGCCCCTTTTCAAGCACATTGCGCGCACGGAAGAACGTGAGATTTGGTATAGCTATAGTTTATATGGAGAACGAGCCTCGAAACATAAAATCTATGTACCTAAATATAATAATAATTTGTGTTACAATTATTTATTATGAAACAGACGAATTTTGACCATTGGGCGACCACTAGTATAAATAATTTTATGCATTGTTGTTGTATGATGAATCTACTCCTACATAGACACAGTTTTTACCTTAAAACTATGAAAGAATCATATGGGCGTGTAGTGAGGAGAAATGAAACCCATTCCCAGTAGCATCATCATCTCTATAGTAAGTATAGTTTTAGTTTTATATATAAACTAGCCGTCACCCGCCCGCTTCTTTGTGCGAACATAATGGATCAATGAATGCTAAATAAAATAATTATTAGGTTTACCAACATCATAATATATAGCCTATCATTTGCATAATCTCATGTTCTTACTAGATACACCATGTTCATTAAGATCGGTCAAGCTGTTCATACAGACAGACAGACAGACAGACAAAAATTTCAAAAATAGAATTGTTGTCAGTGATTCATAAAACGAATATTTATCCCAAAATTTGTCAAAAAAATTGTATGTACAGACAGAGCCTACAGATGTATATAGTAGTATATAGATATAGATTGTATGTATCTGTAAGGTCTAATCTATAATATGGGCCTCTATGTAACTTACCATCTATACATAATTTTTGCCTGAATTAAATGATTTCTAGTATATTCTATTACAGAAAAAATAAACTAATAAAACATTTACTTGGCACAAAAATTCAAAGACCACATACATACATGCGGGTATAAAATGTGTGTGGTAAAAGGCGCTAAGCTTCACTTACACAATACGTTCTCCTTAAATCACATTTTTCCAGCTAACTATAAAGTTTAACGCTTAATTTACGTGTTGCCAGTCGTTATGTGAGCTATGTTGCAAAGGTTAATGTAAGTACGTAAAGTTGCCCATCAAAGCCCAAGTTGCTAATAAGGTAAGGTTGTGCCATCTACAGCTCAAGTTTAACACTATTCTAAATTAACTTTTGGCAATCAAAACTATAAGACAGTGAACATACAGACTTACATACTATTATAAGAGTTTTACGCTAATTTTGTTGAAAACAAATAAACATTCGTAAAAAGTGTTCAACATTTTGTCAGAGGCAGAGATTTGAATTGAGATTGAGACTTTTTTATAACACTGTTAACTAAATACGTTTAGGGGTCTGTATCCGATAATATTACTGAGAGATGCTCATGTTTCATGTAAGAAATAGTGATTCCATCCCCTATAACAGACACCGTTTGCCAAAGGAAAATAAGTTATCTTAATGGGTTAAAGCTAGATAAAGGATCCATCTGAAAAAACATTGGTTAGCATCAACAACTTTAGCTTACTATGAACCTTACATTTTTTAAATAAAGATCAAATTAAGCGCTTATCGGGAATCTAGTACATAATTGATCGAACGTTAAAGAACTATTATTAATGTAACCTTAAAAAGACCTTCACGCTACACTAATGACAAACTGACACTTAGGTGAACCCCAAGTCCGCCTCTGGGGTCATACAGAAAACAAGTATTTTACACATAGAAATAAACTGACTCTCCCTGTGATCACAGACCCAGCAAACGGTTAAATATTCTGACTTCATAGCAAATGTGTGTAATCAAATATAGAGTAATTAAAACCATGACCTTACATGCTATGATAGTATCCATTAGTTAAGAATATTAGATAACCTTTAAGCTGTGGACTCCCCTATTAATACAACAAAACCATTTGGCCCTTAATAATTATTGGCCAAATCAAAATTAGATTCTCGGTAAGGTCTCAACTTCGTACCTGTTATTAGAGTTAGGCAATACATTGTGCGATGAACTTTACTTGTCGGATATTTAAGGCAAATCGCACTGGCCTTATGTTAAGTATCATGTTTATGTGTTTGTGAACTCTCATAATGTAAGCTTCATATTGATGGGCGTACATTAAGACTTAGACGCCACAAATATTGCGAATATTGTTAAACATAAAGATATTGTGTACTAAAGTTGACGGGAAAATATTGTGTTGAAATAAAGCACTTCTTACAAGTTTACTCGTGTGTAATTTACATAGTTTTAGTGCTGACTTTTCTAACTGAAATGAATTTCGATATCCCGTAGTAAACTCGGCACAGGAGTTTATTACGGGATATTGAAATTCATTTCGCCGTTTGATATAAGATCGGCAAAACATTTGGCCTTTCTGATACTGATCGAACAAACCATTGAAAATATATTTTGTCGATATAACCATTGACATTTCTATCATTGATCGAATGAACGTTTGGTCGAATAGACACTTGGTCGAATGGACGTTTGGTAGGTATAACTGTAAACTCCACTTTGAGAGAAAGCTGAGAAAATACTAAAGTGCATTGTAAAAATCTTTTTTTTTATATAGATACTTAGCTCGGCAAATGACTCCATCCCACCTGATGTTAAGTGGAAATGGAGTCCAGACGCGAAGATAACTGGTGCAACGTGAAAACAAACGTAGCATATATTTTATAATTCTGCTAATGACACATTATTAACAACTATCTACAATTTTATAAACTCCATTCAGCAAAAATAAAACAACTTCTACTCGCGTTTATTTTACACATTACTTTGTAATGTTTATCCTGACGTTTCAAACCCTTTGCAGGGTCCGTGGTCTGCGTCTGTGGGCTCACTTACATCGGGCAAACAAAGAGAAGTGTAGAAACCCGCGTTAAAGAACATACAGCCGACGTCAAGCATAGACGCGAAAATAAGTCTGCAGTATGCGAATATAACATTACATCAGATTTGATGAACCACAAATACTCGCTAGATAACAACGATTAATCCCTAGGATGATACGCGAGGCTATTGAAATTAAAAAACATCCTAATTTCAATAGAGAAGATGGTTGGAATCTACCACCAGCCTGGGATCCCATCATACAAAATATTAAATCCCAACCCCCAACACCATACTGCCAGACCAAAAGATACTGTAAGCTCTTTCTGCGTAAAACGAAACGCACCTGATTAAATTTAAATGGGGGTATACAAGCTACTAACTAATTATGAGATGACCAACACCTCAAAACGTCAACGCGAAACGTCAGGATAAACATTAAAAGTAATGTGCAAAATAAACGCGAGTCGATCCGTAAAAGTTGTTTCATTTCAATGTGTAGTGTTTGCGTAAACTTTAGAAAACAATATTCATTCAGCAAGTATGTACTATGATAAAAATAATAACCTAGCACAATATTCTCAATCCCCTCAAGAACAAAAGGTCTTAGATCTATTCGACAAGCAATAGAAAGCTACCAATACCAAGATACCAAACCTCCATTCGACCAAACGGTTATTCGACCAAACGTTCATTCGATCAATGATAGAAATGTCAATGGTTATATCGACAAAATATTTTTTGGTCAGTTGTTTGTTCGATCAGTAACAGAAAGGCCAAATGTTTTGCCGATCTTATGTAAAACGGCGAAATGAATTTCGATATCCCGTGGTGAACTCTGGTCATGGGGAGACTGGGTGCCTAGTGTGAGTTACATTTCAGTTTCATTTACCTCAATAAGTTCAGTCTTATGTAACACTAAACATTGACAACTCTTCAAATAAATTGAGAAACACAAGAAATAGCAAACATTACCTAATTACACATAACTACGCGCAGGCGAGGTTAACGTTGACAAGAAAATATACAACACATACAATTTAAACGCTAATCCCGCAAACCGGCACAGGCCGACAACATAACACGCTTTTACATATTTATATGACATTTTCACGCTCGACATAACAGCCAGTATATAATTTGCGCTATCTAAATTATCATAGTACTATGTCAAACCGTGGCCTACTTGTGTGTCGATGGGCGATATTACAATAATGCGATTTGGCGTGTCTTGTCAATAGGATGAACGACCAAGTGATTTTTGTGTAGACTGAGAGTAAAATATGAGGAAAATGTGGTTTTACTTTGGTTGGGGTTTTACCACCTTTATTTAAGTTATTTATCTAATCCTAGGCAAAACACTATACTGCAAGACCAAAAGACACTGTATACACTTTTAAACTTTCACGTTCCATAATTAATCAAAGAATTTAAACGGGTATTAACGCAAAATAATTAGTAGCCAGCAACCAGCCTACATGCCTTATGTCAAAGGAGTGACAGACAAGATCGGCCATATATTACGGGAGTACTCCATACCGACGATATATTATAATCCTAGCATAAAGGTGAGCAACATTGTGGGCACTCCAAAGGATGTCTTACCACTTCAAACATCAGGCGTATACAAAATAGACTGCAGCTGTGGTAGTTCCTACATAGGCCAAACAAAGCGGACTATACATGAGCAGGTCAAAGAACATATCGCAGCTGTAAAGAACAGGCAGTCTAATAAATCAGCGATTGCAGAACACCTACTTGAAAGAGGCACAAATCACTGGATTGAATTTTACCGTACGCAAGTCCTCTCCACAGATCGCCACTTTTATTTAAAAGTAGTGCGTGAAGCGATTGAAATAAAGAAGCACCCCAATAATTTCAATGGGGAAGACGGCCACAAACTATCTTCAGCGTGGAATCCAGTATTTGTAAAAATACATCCTCGTTTTTCTTCGCAGTCGGTAAACAACCAGAATAAGACTTGTATACGTAATAGGGACACCGTTAGTGTTGTGTGTGGCGGTAGTGGCAAAATAATATGACGGTGGATGAAGACTCTGCCGCGCAAACGGAGGCGCAACATCGCGACAGCAGGCAGCCCGTGACCACGGCCGTTGTAACTCGGTCGAAACGCCGGGTATAAAGAAGGTATGATACCTTTTTACTAATTAGTTTGCGTTAAGTAATACCCGTTTAAATTCTTTGTCAAAAGACACTGTATGCTCATTTTGCGTGAAACGGAAGACACGGAAAAATAACTGACGGTATGCAAGTTACAAATTATGAGACGACTAACACCTGTCTCCATGTAACTACGGACCACGGACCCTGTAGATTTTACAGTGTAAAGGGTGTGATAAAATTATAATGAAAATCTAAACGCGAGTACATTTGTAATAAGTGTTTCATTTCTATGTATAACGAATCTTTCAATTTTACTTTTTTGGAGTTTCTTGCGCCTATTCTTCTCCATAGCTAAAAAAATAGACGTCCTGAATGGGTAGTAGGCAAAAAAATTTTTGGACGATTCAAAAGCACTTTTCTAAAGTTTATTCGAATAAAAAATATTTGATTTTGACTTTGACTACATGTTATCATTTTATCTTGACGTTTTAAACCCTTTACGGTGAGACTGGGGGTTAAGTGTTAGTGTTCGCGTCAACTAAAGAATGAAAAAGTGTAAAAATCTATTGAAAATAATGTACCTGCTGTTATTTTAGTTGGGTATTCGTCTGGGTTATGTCATCGATTATGTTCGATGATGTTACTAACTAATAATTAACCTACATTGCTCGTATCAGGTAAATAAATAAAATTATTATAATTATTATTATTACATCAGCCGTAGCTGTCCCACTCCTGGGCAAAGGCCTCCCCACATTTTTTTCACACCTTCCGGTCCCCAGCAACATCACGCCATTCCTTCATGAACCCATCAAGGCTGTTCCGCCATTTTCGTCTTGATCTAACTGGTCGCCTTTTCGCATTATGTGGGGTCCACTCCGTTGTGATCCGCGCCCATATCTCGTTCGGCAATTAATAATATTAAAAAAAAACTAATTTTCTCCTTCAAATTAACTTAAAAATACTAGCAAAATACACCTAGCAATACAAGATAGATATTTAATAAATTTGGAATAGTTTCACTTTCCTTTGTCCATACAAAGTACGACAAAGCGCCAACGGTTAATAGATTATTAGGCACTGTTTAAACTACTACTAACTATAATATTTAAACTTTTATTAAATTCAAACTTCACCTACCTACTGCATATAGAGTTGCAGCTTACCGACCTATTTACCTATAAAGTGTCAGTCTTATAATAACTACCAAAAAAAATATACCTATCTACGCAGCCATTTTTTGTGTTCCTGTTAAGTAATTTGGCCGGTATTTTATTTTCGATTTGCCTAATAGCCTTTGCGGAGACAAGCGAGATAAAGTTTAATTGAATCGCTTATTTGAATATTCAATTATAGTTAATGGCACCACATTATTAAACAACTGATCCAATTACATTAGATTACGTAAGAATGACATACATCAATATGTAAAAATAATTGATTACTTAGGTCCACGGTCCAATGTGAACTGCCTGCTATAACATTAAATTGTTCACTGCCTGTTACGGTGATATACATAATTTTATATTTTTTGCTTTATCTACTAAAAATATTATAAAATTCTGTAAAAAGACATTCAAGGACGATTGATTACCTAATAAAAATAAACTAATACTTTTATTTTGCATTTTAACGGGTAAGCCTTGATCTCGCCTGATGTAAAGTGATGATAAGGCCAATGATGGAAGCGCACTTCACCCGGAATCCTCAACTACTGAGGCACTGGCTATCTTATCTCTAGCTGCCGGAACACAACAATGCTACAAGCATAATGTTATGGCGACATTTTTAGATAAGATGGTGGTAACTAGCCAGGCGGACAAACAAGCCCTACCACCAACCAAACCGAGTACACAAACATGTACCCCCCGATAGGAACCGAACCCGGGACTTCTGGATCGCAGAGGCGGTTAAACTATATACCTACTTCATACATCAAAATACATCATCATCAATGTTCAAATAATTTTTAACGCAAATTTTGTTGCGAACAAATTACAAAAACACAAATGTTGAAAAAATTTCCAAGAGCAGGATTTGAACCTGCACCCTTCTGACTTTCCGGGTCAGGTGCTCTTCCAATTGAGCTATCGTGGTTCTTTTTTTTCATCATCATCATCATCATCATCTACTCATCATAATTAGTCTAATGTATGCCACTGAGCCCTATCTTCTCTTCTCTTCCAATTTTTGATTAACATAATTGATCGAAGGCTGCCATACATAGAAAATAATGTCAATGAAATGACAGCACGTCAACTTTTACTGTACTTTTAATCGTAATATAAAAAATATGCTCTGAGAATATATTTGAATGAGGCCATAAGTACGAGTATAGTACAAAGAGTTTAAAATTAAGTAATTGTATTCATATAATCTCATTCAGTGGCCCTACTTGTTTTTGTATAAATCTAATGGAAATTAAAGGTTTGTTAAAGCGTAAATAATTAATAATTAATAAATTAATAAGTGTAAATTAAGTTAAAGCTATAATTCATTAATATTGCTGATGATCAAACACCCATGCATAAAATTTTTTATAACTTAGACCAACCTAGGAATTAAACAACTGCACCACCGAGACATGCGATAAATTAAAGAATGTAAAAAAAAGCTAATAACGTATTAACTAAAGCAAAAAAAAACTCACTATTGTACGAATGTTTACAAGTTTTTATACAACGCACGAATCCATCAAAAGTTACTGAAGCAGCCACTTAATTTTTATTAAGTCTCTCCTCTCCCCCCTGCAGCAGCTTAATGGATTTATTACCGTATAGTGCCTTACTTTATTGCCGATAGACCATTTAACTGGATCATATTGGTAACCTATTGATATAAAGAGCTGAATCGTTACCTAAACCTATGTCATAAAGACAAACCCCCATATTCATTAAAACTATTTAAGCATAATTTAGTTAATCATTGTTTTGTCTCTTTTGCTCAAATTTAAAATGAGGTTTGTGTGACGTTGACAAAACAATATTTAACTAAATAATATTTAAATAATTGTATGAATAAGGGGGTTAGTACCTTACAAATAAACAAAGAATAAGGTCCGAATAGTATTCCGTGTTTTTTACTCTAATTCGCCGCGTCTTTTCCGCGTCTTTTACTCTAATTTAAAATGACGTTTATATGACAGGAACAAAACACGGAATAACTGTTCGGAGCTTATTCTTTGTTTATTTGTAAGGGGGTTAGAAGAAAAGGATATAAAAAGAGAAGTCTTTATAATATTTTTACCGACCATTTTAGTGTGTATTTGTTATAACATATTTTTTAGTTGTTTTAACTTGATGACTAACAAGCTATGTGGATGTGTGCTAGTCCGAAAAAAACTTAATTTATTTTATTTTATAATCAGCCTAAAATCGTTGTGTACCGCTTTTTACCAGTATATAATGTGTGCAACCTTTTTTGTAAATTGAACCTTTTTATTTTATTTATTAAAATTGAATTATTGCTTTTTTTAATCTCTTTGCTGCTGCAAAGCTTGCTTTGGATGAAAGCAGCTTAAATGTCCCACAGCTGGGCTTAGTCATTCCCACATTAACTTGCAATCTTAACACCACTCACTTTTTTTTTGAACATACAAAGTTTTTGAACATACCGTTGTTCTTTGAAAACGCTACAATAGTAATCTAGGGTAAATCGAGATGAAGCCTCATAAAATTGGTAAGGGTTCTTTCTCCGGTTTTGTTATCGTATCATATTTTTTACCAACTTTTTATGAGTCATTCATCAATGAAGAAGTTTCTTCTTGTAACAGTTCCTTATAACATGTTTAATTAAATACAAAAGTCTTATTACGAGCCACCCGTTTTGAAGACGACTACCTATACATACGACTTGCACATGATGCTACGAATCCGTTTTTACAGGTTTTCAACTTGTTTGTTTTATTTTTACCCGACTGCAAAGGAAGGGTTATGTTTTTCGCGCCTATCTTGTATGTAATATTCTTTATTACCTCATATCTCCAGAACCGCTGAACGGATTTACATAATTGAGGTACCATTAGATTCATCTTAGCTGCCCAAATGTTCTTAGATAGATGACGTTAAAAAAAACATGGTGAAAAACAATTTTTTTTTCGAATACTTACTACATTATGGGTATAAATTATAGGGCTCAACACAAGGATTTCAAAAAAGTATATCATGAAATTTGTCTAACTAAAAAGACATAAATAAAATTAAAATTAAAAAAAAAACAAAAAACCCGCCTGCGTAAAAAATAAAAAGTAACTAAATAAAAAAATTATTAATAGAAATTAGAAATTATTTAATAAAAATTCAACTTATGCAACATCATACATAACACACAGTCGGAGGCACGCACAAAGTGAGAATTATTTTATTATTTTGATTGTAACTTATCCTTAAATTTTATACCTCCGACTGCATGTTATGTGTGATGTTGCATAAACTGAAATTTTATCTTGTTCCGGCCTTTGCAGTTGATTTTCTATTTAGTTACTTATTATTTTTTACGCAGAAGGGCTTTTTGTTTTTTTTTTTTTTAATTTTTAATTGAATTAATCTGCTACTAGTCATGATGTTGCTATAGCAAGTTGTTTTAACATTTCGTACTTTGCAAACTACTCTTATTTCTTAAAATATAAGTTAGTAACCAGTATTGTGAATATATACAAATCGTATTACCTTTTAAACATAAATGACAAGCGCAAAACTATTGATGCCACTGGTTATCTTAATAGCTGTGTTTAAGGTTCTGTCCACCGTACGCCAGGATGCAGTACGACCTTGCTTCAAAATGGCGGCTCAAACGTAACTTCCGGCGACGTTTCCGTGATTCAGAAGCGTGGAAATTGTTCGTTGATTACTCCCAAGCGTAATTATTGCTTAAGTTCACATCAACACATGATTTACACATTGAAAACAGAACACTATTATTAAACTACTCGCGTTTTATTTCCTAATGTTGTATACACTCCGCAGTTAGTTTATGTGGAGTAACATAATGAAATAATGTGTTAAAAAAAACATTTCTTTTTTATGTAAGTTTTGGCGATCCAGCCTTCGGATTACTAGATGGTCACCACCACACCACCACCACATCTACACCCATAACACCAAAAGAATCGCAGAAGTGATGCTGGTCTTTGCAAAATGAGTAAGTACCTAAGCTCGTTTCTTGATGGTCCCTAACAGCCGAAATTAATAACCTATCCTTAGCAAGAGTTAGGCCTACTAGGGCTTTGATGCTTAGTTATTTCTGTTAATTATCAGAAAATAACAGCGGTTGCTAGGTAACTAAACTAAGATAGGCCTATCTCTTGCCAGAGATAGGTTATTAATTTAGGCTGTAAGTCGTGCCGGTCCGGGAGTACCACCGCTCCTGTAACTCGGTTCTCGTCGATCGTGGTAAGAAGTTACCCACTTACTATTATCAAAACAGAAATTTCAACGGGGTTCTCAGTAAGGTCAGCCTGTGACCGCGGCCAGTGCAACTCGATCAAAACGTGGAGTAAAAATGTATGCCAAGGATAAAATATGATACTCATGTTAACATCATCGTCATCATCATCTCATATTACGTCCCCACTGCTGGGGGCACGAGCCTTCTCTATGGATGGATACGGGCCATAAACCACCACGCGGGCCCAGTGCGCTGCGGTGGTTATTAACGACTGCAAATACAGCCGGGACCAACGGCTTTACGTGCCTTCAGAAGCACCGACGAGCTCGAGATTAAAAATGTTTGGTCATCCATCCGAGGTCCGGCCTTTGCGAAAGTTGCTTAACCTCAACACTCGCAGACCGGGCGCGTTAACTACTGCGAGCTCCATGTTAACATGGAAGTAAATTGTTGGGGGGAAGCGGTTCTATCTTTTACAAATATAAGCAATGTCTTTGGACCATGTTAGCTTATCTACGGATTGATCACGTCGGGGTCACCAATGTAAATACCTATGCAGGTATATCTGGGAGGACCCTATGCGATAGATGAAGGTGGTTTACGGTATGTGCTGTCTTTATTAGGGGCGCGGGACGACTGCCGCTAAAAGTCCGGTTTTACATAATTATGCTTACGCTACGGGAAAACGACACCTCGAGTGTCTCCACATCACATTTGGGCGGCGCTAACTCTGAGGTCCCGGGTTCGATTCCCGTTCGATTCGAGTCAAGGTCAATAATTAACTTTTAGATATTATGTCGGGTGTGGGTAGTTTTGATACCGTTGTTGTTTCTGATTTCCATGATACGAGTGCTTAGCTTACCTTGGGATCAGAACAATGTATGTGATTTTTGTTGTCTAATAGTCTAATCCACAGACCAAATACAGGTCTGTGGTCTAATCTAATACATATAGAACTAAAAAGCTATTGTATATCATATTATATATACTATACAACGTGTAACAAAAAGGTGTCAAAATAAACAGATCCAAAGTGTGTCCCGTCTAGAACTTGTATGTGTTGTTATTAAGACTTAATTATTAACTTTAATTTGTCACGCAATGGTTAATGAAATATTTATATAAATGAAGTTCTAAGCAAGCAACAGTGATCATAAATGTAAGTACACAGAGGTTGCTAAATCACTAGGGCTCAGACTTGTTTATTTAGATGTGACGTCACAATAGACATATTTAATTGAAAATTTCATAACAAATTAAAGTTAATCATGACTTGGTAACTCTGCATACAAGATCTAGATCGGATACACTGTGGATCTTTTCATTTTGACCACACCTTTCTGTTACACGTTGTATATAAAAAAGAGATCAATCAAAATAAATGGGAACCTTTTTTATTGTATTTTAAAATTACTTAAATATTTAAAGAAAACTTGCGTATATAATGATATCTACATAGTACCAGTGTTTATTATCTAATGGCGTTATTGAAATTCCCGTCACAACCCGGCCGTGGCTTGTAAAGCGCCTTCGTTAATATTCAAATGAGGATGAACTCTAAAAGCCCTTAAGACGGTATATTTACAGGACGTAAAGTGTTCACACCATACCAATAATATACTTTCAAAATTACTATGCATTTAAGTGTACAGTTACGAGCATAAACACATGAACAAGTGCTCCAAACAGATGGAATAAAAGTCAAGTGCTAGGTACATTGTGGAACGGTGATGTGGTTACACGTGAAATAAAACTTTTTATACATTACTTACTATAATTATGAAATATTACTTTTATTTTACCGTAAATTTGATAGTAAATTAAAAATTAATTGTTAGACAAATAGCACCTCAATGTCCATGTGACCACGGACTCTTGCAAATGATTAGAAAATATTAAGCACAACAAATGAATAAAACGAACGCAAAAATATTCGTATACAAATGCTTCATTTGTTTTCTAAAGTTTACGCCACCACTTCATAATTAAAAAAGTACTTTATAAGCTTTCAATCTATTTCAGGGAGCGGTGGACACAGGGAGCTTGTTTCGGACTTCTCTACTTCAACTTTTCCTGTAACCACAGACTGTGCTGACGGTCCGAATCATCAGTTAATAAAATAAAAATAAACACAAGTACATCCAAATAACGTGTTTTATTTCGACACACACTTAACTATAAAGGTTTTTATAACATTTCCTGTAATCGTTATGGTATCGATTAAACGAGGAAGCAATCGCCAAAGCCTATCATAACGCAGCGTGCAGTGACCGCATTAGCGGGTCAAGGCCGCACAGTTATTTTAACGTCCGCCATCAAAACTTCACTTTGTACAACGTTAAGAGGCTTAATACATTTCGGTGTTCCATAAAACTTCGAAGGTCAATATTTTTTAAATAAATAAGCCTATTTCAAGTCTACAACGTCAAAGGATTGGAAAGTTTGTTGAACAAACGTTTTTCTAAATATTGTCTATTAACTTTCTAGATCTCCTTATTACCATTGAAAATGGTTATCAGATGCAAATCGCCTAAGACGTATTTTTGGTCGTAGCTCCGAGGATTTTGGGAGAATCGAGATGGAAATAGTACCAAGAGTTGAGGAATTTATCGAGACACGTGTAAGCGTTTGAATTTTGTAAATCAGCTAAAAACTTTTTTTGGAATTTTGAAAAATATTTAAAAAATCGGGTTTTTTGGAGGGTGTTTGTATACTAAATTGTAAATATTTCAAAAAAAAAACCGATTTAAGAAGTAATGAAAAAATAGGTCTTAGGGTATTAGTATAGCTACAAAATGGCGAAAAAAAAATTAATAATTGTGACCTGTAGGTGGTCCCTTCAGATTTGGTATTGTAGAAAAACGGGTATTTCCGTATATAAAAAAGTGATGTAGCTTCTTTGATTATTGACCGATCGTCATGGTGATGGTGTTAAAAGATGCGGATGTAGGCGAAAAGTGCATTCAAGTTGGAATTGTGTTATTTTTAAAAAATGATTTTTTTTTCGTAAATTGTTGTATTCATTTTCAATGCTCTGATTCTTGCGGGCAATGCGAAATCTGTGATTTTTTTTAAAGCATGGTTTCGTTTCAATGGACTTATTGAACTGATTATGGCCCGTTCTATCCATAGGGAAAGCTCACACCCCAGCAGTGGGAGCTGGTGATGATTGATTTAAAAAGTGTTGAGTTTTAAAGTTTGGAACCCCGAAATGTATAAAGAATTAAAGTGTTTTATGCCTGGAAATGAGGACCAGCGCTGTCTACTACCGAAGTATTCGACTTTTTGAATAAGTTCTATTGTTGTTGTTTATTTTATTTTTTCTTATTCTGTAACAATTAAATATATATTATTTTCTTATTTCGGCTCGTGTTCCATTCCTAGTGCTTCAATAAGGGCTTTTCCCAAAATGTCGCCCACAACAATATTATGGCATCGTTGTGTTCCGACTGTAGCTACATTTTCTGTAATTTTCATGACATTTACAGAAAATGTATCCAGTTAGCAATTGAGTTTTCTTTTATCTTCACCCTTGCCACCTTAGAAATAACCATCAGAAGACGAATGGCAGACGTTTTACTGATGTCATAACTGTTAACATAAAAGAATCTCTGATACTCATCTTATAAAAGTTATTTGTGTAAAGAAACAAAAAGCTTCCTCTATTAAACAAGCATGCCATAACCACCATCACCTGTTGTGGTTTAGTTTTTATCTCTCCCGTTGTTTTTGTTTAAAAAATCTAAAAGTAGTTTCTAAGTGCTCATAGAGACACTTACTTTGTTTTTAAAATTTATATTGTTAAGTTATAAATACATTTTATGTTGGAAGCGCTTGGCCTATCACCTGGTGGTGAGTTACGATAATGCCGAAAGTGAAACTTCACTATGAACTATTATCTATCTATCTGTATACAGGTAGTAAGTATCTATATGTTTGATATTATTTTTATCGACTGTTTACAGATTTCATTCCTTTCTCGTGTTGTCAAAAAAAAATTATCAGTTTTTTTAGGCATTATGTGTACATATTGCTATTTGTTATTAACCTAAGCTAGTTGAGTACATTTGTATTAGTCTTTGGCTGTTAATGTACTGATTAAAATAATATAATATAACCCTTTAATATTAAGAAACTGTATCATAACAGACAAACAAATGTACCAACCGCAACAATACTTGTTGCTATGACTAGATATTTGAATAGTGTTAGGTAGCCAGGCGGACTTTACAAAAAACTCGCCATCTACCATACCGAGTACGCTACTAAACAAGAAATTTATTTTATTTTTTTATTTTTATTGGTACAGGCATAATAACAATTAACTGACGGTTGTTACGTATTATAAAAAGATTTACATTCTAGATTTGGCAAGTCAATTAATCTAAAAAAATTATGCACAACATTAAAAAGTACTAAAAATAGATTTAACAAAAAAGAACAAACAAGATATGATTAATACTTAAATCTTAACTAAAAATAAACACATGCATGCAGTTATACAAGACTTATAAGGTTAAGACTAAGTTCTTAAACTGTTGAAAATTTTGATGGAATAGGTCAAAATCGGAGCCAAGATAGTGATATATGTATGCATGACACATTCTATATAGTGGATTATTCTGAGAGACATTATTATTTGCTGATGGTATGCTAAAGAGTTGTGGGTTACGTGCGGAGCGACTATTCACTTTAAACTTAAGGCAGTTCAGAAGATCTTCACCAAAAAAGCCATTGACAATTTTATGCAAAAGTAACAGACCACTAACTTGTCTTCTATGAAATAATCCAACTATATCTGTAAGCCATCCTTTGTCCCGTCATTAAGGAAGGACAAACAGCCAAACTCACTTAAATTATTAGTTACAAACTAAGGATTATGTTTCAATTGACCCCTTTTACCCTTACCCGGGAATATGAGCCAGTGCAATTAAAGTGAGGTCGAGTACACAACCGGGACCGACGCAGATCCGAATTATTACGCGGCGCATCCATTTCCACCCACCAGTTCGACCCAGGGCGATCATCCCTTACTTCTATAATTATGTCTGTTAACGTCATACGATACTTTCTCGAATATTCCACGAATAACCAACGAGATGAAATGAAACTATTAGTAATGCGACCTTTTTAGTAGCAATTGCTGCGTTGCTGTAGATTATTGTTGTTTTGTTTTGATTTCTGTGTGAACTTTATAGAGCTGTAAAACTATAAATCGTAAATCAAGTTACGTATCGTATCACACAAAAGTCTTTCTCCCATTCTATAATAAATTAATAATTAGGAAAAAGAGTAGTAGCAACTCTATATACTTCCAAGTCTATTGAGAGCGTCCAACCTGCACCAATTGCAAAGGGCAACTGTTAGAAATCTATAGATATTTAAAAAAAGAAGCACTTTACGTTGCGTTGATGTCTATGGTAAATAAATAAAACCTTTTTACTATAGCCAGCAACGCAGCGCCAGCAACGCAACGCAATCTTATTTAAATATTTTAAAGAGTGCTCACCAGCTAAGTATTCAACTGACCCTTTAACGGCTTTTTAACGGCTCTCTGGTGTAATAGCGTGACCCTGCCTACAGCTCAGGTTTTGGATTTTATTTCCGGTAGCTCCGATTTCCATATAAAAGTGCTAAGTACAGTCTTTAATGTAGTCAAACTTATTTATATAAGTGAAGATAAGGCCGCCATTTGAACTTCTTCTATTGCCCTCTTTATGTCTTTTGAACGCTGCACAATAAAGCGTATTTTCATTTCATTTCATTTTCATTTTATATGCATGTAGCCGTTATAACCGGCCAATCCATATTGAACTAGCGTTTAAACTCGATCCCATCATATGCCAAGTTCATGTAGGAAGGCTTGAGCCCAGCAGTGTGACCTTTATAGACTGACAAACTGCTCTACTAATTTAATCTATATTATTTATAAAGAGGTAAAGTATGTTCGTTTGTTTGTTTGTTTGAGAAGGGTAATTTCAGAAACTACTGGTCCAATTCAAAAAAATCTTACACTGATAAAATGCTACATTGCTTGCAGGTAACATAGGCTATATACAGGGTGGCTCATTCAAATCGGTCAGTATGGGAATGTCTGAAACTATAAGACATACGAAGATTTGTTCTTAGGAACCATGTCACCGATTTTGATAAAAAGAAAAACTGCATTCATACATTTGAAAAAAAACTGTACCCAGCTCGGGAATCGAACCCGGTTGTTTTGAAAAAATAAACTTACACTTTTTCTATTTAAATATCGATTATGTAGGTCTTAAGCTGTAAATGTCTCTAAGAAACATGATGTCTAAAATGAATAAAATGCATTGTTTTGACATACTTTAATTTATCATAGTAGGTGTTCGAAGTGACCACCGTTTTTTTCAATACAATATTTTAATAATTATTTTTTATTATTTTAATATTTTAAAGATTTAATGCAATGCTAATGCCACATGATAAAGTGTATGTAACAAGTAGAGAGGTACATACAAACAGCCATAGAGACAATTTTACATGCCTGAACTTGTTGAATATTGTAACGGTGGTCACTTCGAACACCTACTATGATAAATTAAAGTATGTCAAAACAATGCATTTTATTCATTTTAGACATCATGTTTCTTAGGGACATTTACAGCTTAAGACCTACCTACACAATCGATATTTAAATAGAAAAAGTGTAAGTTTATTTTTTCAAAACAACCGGGTTTGATTCCCGAGCTGGGTACAGTTTTTTTTCAAAAGTATGTATGCAGTTTTTCTTTTTATCAAAATCGGTGACATGGTTCCTAAGAACAAATCTTCGTATGTCTTATAGTTTCAGACATTCCCATACTGACCGATTTGAATGAGCCACCCTGTATATTGCACCTGATCCGGTATGTCAGAAGGGTGCAGGTTCAAATCCTGCTCGTGGAAATTTTTTCAACATTTGGGTTTTTGTAATTTGTTCGCAACAAAATTTGCGTTACAAATATTTGAACATTTTATATATATTTTATTAAAAAAATAGTTTCTTTTTAAAATCTCAAATCCACGAGGACGAAGTTGCGAGTAAAATGCTAGGCACTAATAAATGTAATAAAGGAAACGATTTGTAAATGACGCACCAAAACAAACACATGTTAATATCACGCGATAAAAATCACACTTGACTTTCACTCGAGAGCGATCCGTTACGTCATTGCACCCGTGACGCACCCGATGATTAGCGGCCGACTGTGACGCCCACTGCCGAGGACGCCCACGGCCGACGACGCCCACGGCTGGCTACAATCGGTTATATGTCAACGCGACTGGAACAACGACGATTAGGGTACGATGAAAGGGGGCAATTGCTTTTTTCTTATCCAGTCACCAGCCACAGGGTTGACTTACCGCTCAGCCAGGCGTTCTGCGACGCGGCGTGCGCATTTCTAGTTCATTGCGCTTTTTCCATCACTGTTGGCTATGACTGCTATAGTACACACGCACATGAGACTACCACAAACTGTCAAATTTCCTCAAAAGACTTTAAACTTTATGTAGATGCCATATGGTTGATTTTTTATTGAATAACTTTGACAGTTTTGGATAGGTGCAGGCGTTTGTACAACGAGCAATGAATCAGAAATCCGCTCGCCGCGTCGTAAGGCGGTAGACATCGTGGCCGAGGTCTTTCTATTAAAATAAAACATGGACCATTTATTTCACTTGGGAATATATTTTACAGAAAAGATGTTCAAAATAAAGCAATAGAATATATCCCCAATAAAATTGCTAATACCAATATATATTAAACATTTACACATAAACCTCCAAAATATCTGGGTACAATATCGGTCGAAGATAAAGTAGCATTATAAAAAAACATATAGGTAATAGGGGTATGTATGGGCTTTCCTTTGACCGCATCACGCGATTCGCGCTATACACTCACGATACATACACAGAATAGAATACATTACCACAAAATAAGGAGACGCAGAAGGTAAGCTTTAGTCAAACGCGCTGGAGCAATGCACACATAGACAACCTCTCACCGACACGGAATCTCGCGACACCCGCGCTCGGCCTGGGGCTCTATTTTTGATTCCTTCGCCTCGAGTCGAGCGCTTGGTTTCTACAGATTTTCGTTCGACATTTGACTTTCCATATTTATGAATCGCTCGACCGCAATGAGTGCCCTCACCCACTCGTTGCAGTCGAGCGATACAAAGCGATTGATAGAATAACAGTCAAAATCAATGCGTTATGTCAATGTCATGTTTGTGTCATTGATAGCCTTTTCTATTAAAAAGCAAAGGTTTTTTTGAAAAGCCAATAGAAACATGGATTCCGTTTTCATTGCGGTTGTTACCGGTTTTCTCTAAATTACGTGGAACGGATAACATCCAACATTTCGTATTATGTTTGCAGCACCGGAAATGTTTATTTAAAACATAAAAGATTTTTAATATTGATATGGTCACTATAAGATGTTGTTAGGTTAGCTAATTGCGTATTAACTTAAGACAGAAGGTCCCTTATGTAGGGACTGAATAAATTAACCGACTTGGTATTACATGGATCTCACAACTTTTTACGGTAGAAGAAATGAGTTGCAATACTTGGTTTTTTTACAAGTTTGTTTTGAGGGTATTATGTTTGCAGCACAGGAAACGAACGATTAAAAAATACGAAAAATCGGCGTCATGCGACTTGGAAGATGAGTGTGACAACACAATGTCATACGTGCCATTCAAAAATAGATTCCCTGTTCCGAAAATTGTCTTTCTTTGCTGACGATACTTCGAACGACATAAGTAGGTACATGGTGACCAAACACAACGAGAAATTCAATATACTGACAAAGAAAGCAAAAAATGTAATCAAAAACTGAAATTCAATAATAATACCACAAGTGCGAAACGCAACTGTGACGAAATCAAACGAAGCCCAAGATTCGTGTCCGTGCAAGGAGTCTATGTTAGCGTTGCTCTAGCGCGGATGTGTTAACCTTACCTTCTTGATCTCCTTATTTTGTGCCAGCAGTTTCACAGCCTATTCATGTAAAGGAGATAAGCACGAAATAGTGCCGACGCCGAGGAACACTTTATCAATTTGCTGCGCCCACTGTAAAAAGTATTTTCTTACATTTTTTTTCATGAAGAAAAAGGTTTGATGTTGGTTACCTTACTTATGGCGCGGAATACGTAATGATTGCTGGGGAAAGAGCACATTTTTTGCGATAAGCATGCTTCTTATTTGGAATAACAACACGTATAAAAATTGCAGAACGTTGCGCATTTTGTTCAAGCGCTCTTCTCTCATTCCGGTTCTAGTCCCATCTGAGGCAGTTTTAAGTTATTCTTATTGACATTATTTTGATTGAAAAAGATAGAGATTCCTAAATTTTTTATACCAATAGATATTGTAAGAAACCACTGAAGATCGTCAACAATATAAACTAAAAACGCATTAAACCAAGTTAGCAGTGTTAACTATACAAGTTCCTGCCTACAAGTATAATAAGCAAGTAACTTATTAACAATTTTAGCAAAAAGCTAGGGAGTATCTTGCGCCCATTCTTCTCCACAGCTAAAAAAAATAAACGTCCTGAATGGGTAGTAGCTAAAAAAATGTTTGGACGATTCAAAAACACTTTTCTAAAGTTTTTGACTTTGACTTTGACTTTGACTTTAGCAAACACTTTAATATCTATATGAAGACGAGAACTATTATATTTACGATATATTTTATTTAACTGAATAATAAAACTTAATAACCAGCTATAAAAACGATAATGAGATTATTGTCTAAGTGAGGTAGGTACCTATGTACTATAAATAACTATAATTCATAAAGTAAATAACAATACCTGATTACATTTCCAAGAAGAAAAGAAAACCACCACTGTTATTCATATACACGACCCTCGCAATTTTATCAGGACAACTTAAGAAAGAAGCGGGTGGAGCTCAGGTTAGCGGGAATGGACGAGACGAGTCAACTCAAAGTTCCGAGAATCTTGTTCAAAGGCGTGCTATAAGAGAGGCTTGTCTCACAATGTGCGGCTAGCAGCTTCTAATTTACTAGGAAAACTAGTAGCGATCGCCCGCCGGCAAAGTAGTTAGTACGCGCAAATATAATTTAAAAATATATTTTCTTAGGTCGTCTACGGCAAATCTAGAGTAAATAGAAACGCAAAAATAGAATTTCTAATTTTAAGTTATGAAGCGTCGGTAGCTGAACAGACAGATGCTTGGGTTAAATGCGATAATCGTGATTCAATCCTCACATCTCCGTTAGATTACTAACGTGTACTTAAATTTCACACAAGCTTCTTAGCTTAACAGAGGTTAACAGAATTGTGCATATATTGTGTTAACAGCTTTATTCATTTTGTTTTATTGTATTGCTTATTCAAAATCTACAGCTCTTTTTTACAGTAGTATTAAGTCCTAAATAACAGGTAAATAACAAAAAAAGAAAAGTAAAAAAAAAATAGTAGGCTTTGTTATTGCTGAGATTTCGTTATAAGGTTTTTTTTCCTTTAGTTGATGGCTTCGTGCGATTAAAACATTTAGCCAGTGTCAAAGTAATACGACATATTACAAAAAAAAAACTACACAAGCTCAGGCACCGAACTGAGCTTATCTTTTGTCAATCATTGCGTAACAAGCCACATTCTCGTTTAATATAATAATCCACGACAAAGTAGAGTAACCAAAACACCTTAATTTCCTTACTTCTTACTTCGGATAAATAACTGTCTGATTATTTTTCGAGATACCGATGTTCTACACAACACAAGACAATCGTAAATTAGATTTCTTACGTTGGCAAAACGTATCTCCCAAGCAAATACCGGAGCAATTTGTTTCTCGGGCCGGTAAATTAGAATTTGTGTCTTATATTAAATCTAAGTTAGGTCTTTTCTACGACACATGAATTTATATCCAAATAGGAAAATATATTTTCTTAACACTGAAGAAACTGCAATGAGATTTGTCAAATATTTTTGTAATACTGTTGAGAAAATAATCATATTTAAAAATAAGCAAATGTAAAAAAACTGTGCTTTTTCAATATTCTAAAACGAGTTAGCCTTGGCCTTTATGTACCTGATGGTAAGTAACGATAAAGCCGAAAGTAGAAGTGCTCTTCACCCGGAACCCTCAACTAAGGATCGTATCGTATTTATTGCTAAGGCAACAAAGCGTTTTTGTAACTAATGAAGCACATTTTATATATATTTCTGCTTAAATACAGATGTAGTTGACATATCATATGACAAACCTCAGTAGTTTAAAATATATCAAAGATGGGTTTAACCCGAGTTCTTTTCGTGGTAGCACGTGTTGTGAGACTCCATTTTTAATTTAATCTACCGTACAATTCTTTTATAATAATAATACTTCTTGATACTGACTTAATGCTAAACGCGAAGCCATTAATTAAGACATAATAATATCAAATATGTGATTGTATTTTTTATTATTCAATAATAACTAAAATACCTAAATGTATACTGTTTATGAGAAGTCTTGAAGATCGTTCAACATCGTTCAACAATAACGCTGGCCGTAGTTTGCTGGCAGGTCCCTTTCATGACATAAATAAGAAAATAGATGGGCTTTCAGAATTCTCAAGGATTCACAGGATAAGGGTGTTTTCGCAGGCAAAGTCGTGGGTGGTCACTAGTACACGGTATTAGGCCATCAAAATTCTAATAACTCACTTTGGTAAACATGGGATGTAGTGCAAATTCGATAAAAATCTAATTTTAACGCTGTCTTTGTACGGAGGCGCCTCTTGGAGGCGTGAAGGCGTCTGGCGCCAGCGAGGCGCCCCGTTGTTGCTACGACGGCTTAGGCACAATTTCTCTAGTCACAGTCAATAAATACCTAAATTACGTTTTTTTTTTGTATTGACAGTCTGCAAACGAGCAAGCGGGCCGCCTGATGGTGAGCGGTCACCGCCGCCCAGGGACATCAGCAACTCCAGGAATGTTGCTTTTGTGTTGCCGAAGAAGAAGAGAAAAACCTCTTTACACCTCTTTTAAAAGAGTCCATGTCGTAGCTTAATGGGAAAACCTCGGATAAACTCAAATAGTGTTTTAGTAAATATAATACGTTATTTATTACTACACAACGGGGAAGCCTTCTCACTTAATCGTAAATGAAGGACGATTGACGTAAGCGCACTCTGTCCGAGACCTACAACTACTGTCTTGCCAATATTATTAATCATCATCATCATCTCAACCAAAGACGTGTTAATATTATTAATATGGTGACAAAATTGGATAAGATAATTAATGGAATCAGGCGTTATATTTCGGAAAACCATAAAAAAAACAATAAAACCAACAAAACTATGATGCATTTAAATAATATGTAGTGTAGTGTGTGGATAAGACAGTGGTAGCCAGTAAGGTTCTGCAATAGAAACCTCCTCGAGAGACCGCTTCCCACTTGACAAGTGCCATACGACGGGCACGAATGGCGAGGATAGGACGGTGTACCTTGGGCCCCGGTCACAGTACGGCATTCCGGGTGACAGATTCAGGATTACCGCAAAGACGGAGCAGCAACCCTTTTTGGGAAGAATGCTATGGATGGAGCCTGGCTTTTTTTCGAAGGACCCCTGCTAGAACATGAGATACCCTCGCTATAGTGATATGGGAGTTTACTGCGGTTAAAGTTAAAACATGGAATTATAGCCTGTCGATATACACCCATAACGTTTGCCTATAGCGACGCGTGATCACATAGCAACTACTTTTCTTTATTACGGCGCAAAATCAAACGTATGATTATGTCCGTCGGATGAAGTTTTAATCAATTAAAAGTGTGGAATATTGTAAATGTTACTTTTCTATGCAGAGAACATAATTATAGGTAACTAAGGAAAAAAATACCTAAGAATAAACCAATTTCTTGATAGACGCAATAGGCATTAATAAAAACATTAATTTAAAACAAGCCAAAATTGCAAAGCTGCTGCTGTTTTGTTGTGTCAAGCACAGTAACTTACAACAACTTACAGCGTCACACAGTCAATAAAGAATGAACCAACAACAACACAGCACAAGGTATAGTGTGAAACAAAGTTTTACTTATTAATTCATAAATTTACTCATTACTAGCGTCCCGCCCTACGCCCGCGATTGCGTCCGGTTTAACTCGCAACTCCCAAGCGACATTTTAAACAGAACATGTAGTTTTCTTTTAATAAAAGACACAAGTTCAAGAGAGAAAAAAACAAACGCAACTTTACCCATACGTCCAAGTGTTGTAGATTAATTCAGTACGCCCACGATGTAAAAATAAAAGCCTAAAAACAAAATGTCCTTTACGCTGAACACCCCAGCAACAGGTCATGCCAAGGCGGGCGGGCCGCGCCGCGGCTGGCGCCACGCCGGCCGGCCCTGATTACAGACGAGCCAGCAATTAACTGCTAACCGACTATGGTTTAAGCCGTCGCTACGGCGAGCCTTTGTCGGCCGTTTAGGATGTATTAACGAGACGAAAACATGTCTCGAGATTGGGTAGTCGATTAAGGTGTTATTACGCATTAAAGCTAGTCATATAACAATGACATTTAATATAAGGTCCCTTTCAATCAGTTGCCTTTAAAGGTTGTGTGTATGTTGTTCAGATTGTGATACTGATTAACTTTTTCTTGGACGTTAACTTTAACTTTAACTTTTTTTTTTGTCGTCCGACAATAAAACAAAAATATGTATGCAAAACATACAAAAAAAGGAGCTATAGCGTTTGGCTGGCAAATTCGGAAGTTAGTCAATGTGGACAACTACGTCATCAATATCCAATTTAATCTTTCTGAAATCTACTAGTTATCTGGAAAATATCACTTTATAGCAAGAAGATCGCCAAATTGTAACTTTGTATTGTATGCTCAATGTATTTTTGTATGTTTGCATTTAAAGTATAATTTATCAATCTATCATAATTCATAATTGAAATCCCGCTCGTGAAACCACATGTTTCATAATTCGGAAAACTGTTCACAATAACATTTGCGTCACATAAATTATAAATTCCCATATTTATATTGTATCTAATTTATTAATTAGATCATATTTGATGTATTGACTTATTCAAGACTCTCTACAACACAACACTCGTAACACTCTTAGCAGTATATCTATGCAGTAATATCTCAATCTAGCAAAATGGTGTAATGGAATTAGGTTGGGTCTCTGGAGCACACTAGCGGCATCTCCCGACGCTTCAGACTGACGCATGTAACTATTCCAGTTAACGCTAAATAAACATGCTAGTCCAGAATTGAGACATTTAATTAGCCGTTTCAGTGTGCGAGATTAATTATAATAGCCATGTATGTGTGTATTCTTACATATATGTATGTCACAAAACCTCAATACTTTTGATACCGTAGAATGGAGGCTACTTTTGAACAAAGTGTAACATTGATTGATTGATTGCCAATAAAAAAAATAATGTATCAGTTGCTTTACCTCTCATGTTTGTGGGGGAGCGTATTTGTCGCAAAAGTCGACTAAGGGGCAAGGGTTCCAATGTTATTCGCCAATGTTCCAATGTTCCACATCAGGCGATCGGCTTGCAACCCATCATTAACACACGAATATACTGAGGCCTAATGGTCATAAAAACTCAGGAAATCCACAGGTAAATATTTAATCGGGTACATTTTAAAACTAAGGAGAAAAGCAATAAATTGGTATCAAAAAGTCTAAGCCAAAACGTTACTTACAAATATTTCTTATAGGATTCAAATTACCTGTTTATTGATACAGGTTTTTCACAATTAACATTTTAAACAATAATAACTGAACAATCGATGATACTATTAAAACAATGTTGTTATACTGAAGAATAACACAGCATTTATTAGAAATTAGCGGCCCGCCCCGGCTTTGCACGGGTGTACTTTTATTTTTAAACTTTTTTTTAATATAGCCTATGTTACTCAGCGAATGTAGCATTCTAATGGTGACAGAATTTTTAAATCGGTCCAGTAGTTTCCAAGTTTATTCGTTGAAAACATATATAGGTACATACAAAAACACAAAACTTTCCTCTTTATAATATTAGATATGTATGGTTGTAAATTTTTACTTTATTTTTATTTTTAAGTGCTAATTGTTGCACTAAAGCCGAGTTAAATGATTTTTTCACTGTATTTTATAAATATTTATGTATGGTTGTGTTTAAATAATTAAATTGTTGTGGATCTTGGTCACTAGGAAGCGCTGTATCGTTACCATACAAACTATTGTTAACTTTTCCCTATTAAATATTGAAAAGTACTCAGAGTAGACATAGACACACAAATCAACTAACTAGTTGGCAGCCGAAAAACTCTATAATAATCCATCTCGCTGTGCATATGAGCCGAACCCAGCTGAGAAATCAATCACTCTATCACTCAACGGTATTCGCTCATCAACTCAACAATCACAGTCCAACAAACATTTCTTTTGTACTACAGAATGCACACTAATAACAGCCGTTGTTTTTGGTTGTTTTTTCCCACAAAACATAATTTTGTTCCATTAGCTGTCTTCACATCTGGACTTTGCTTGTGCTTAACATCGCATGTCATTAGCCTTTTTTTAAAGATGGTGGTTAACGCGCCCGATCTGATTGCTAAGGTTTAGCAACTTTCGCAAAGTCCGGTCATCGGATGGGTGACCAAAATATGTATTATCTCCAGCTCCCCCGTGCTTTGGAAGGAACATTAAGCCTTTGGTCCCGGCTGCATTAGCAGTCGTTAACAACCACCAATCCGCAAAGCGTGGTGGTTTTTGGCCCGTTATCCCTATCCATCCATAGGGAAGGCTCGTGCCCCAGCAGTGGAGATGTTGATGAGCTAATGATAATGATGATATTGCATTCCATTCCTTTAAATAGTATGTTTTTTTCCATAGTTAGTTAGTACTGGGCTTAGGTATTTGTTAGTAGCGTTGCCGTTGTCTATGTTGTGTTAGTGACTTTTTTTTAAATATCTAAGTAGTACTATTATCATTTCTGTGGTTCTATTCGTAGTTGGGAACGTACCTACACCACACGGTAATGATTTTCTTAATTAACATGCATGTTTTGTAATGTGGATAATTTTCATTTAATCATCACGCAACATAACACACATGCATACTTAGAGGAAAAATACTGTATTTTTTAATCTAAGCACCTATACGTAGGTTTTGTATCCGCATCTTACTCCAGATGATGGAACAAAGTGACATCCGTATCGCTTTATTATTTTTACACAGTTATCACATTTTTTATTTTCTTTTAGTATCGCAAATATAAAAATACAGTTCAAAAAGTGACCTTAGGTTATTTTATGAAGGAAAAAACTTAGAAAGAAATAAAAATCTCTAAGACGGTAATTGCTGTCCTCCCAATTGAATGTTATGAGTCTTCACTTCATTAGGTAGTCGTCTCAACAATAGACATTAATTAATTATCCTATTCAACAACAATATTAAGATATTTACCCAACGAATGAAGGCCATTCACCTCCAATACCAATGAAGGCCAATTATCTCTATCAGTTTCCGTAGGTTCAGTGAAATACTGCCGCCGAGCCAATATACTGTTGGCGGGACATCTCGTTTTTCATTGTAAGGCCTCGACCACAAGCACGAGCGTCTTGCGACGCGGCAAGCGAATTTCTAGCTCTAACCCAAAGCAATCAATGTTTTACAACAAACATTGGCCGACCACATCAAATAAATTTTAACATATGTACTTCAATCCATTTTTCTTGGATAAAGTATTATTTGATAGTTTGTATGTATGTAAAAGGTAAATAAAAGAAAATGATAAACCAAACTGATTCTTAAAATTATTTCAATTACAAAAAGCTAATTCTACCTCAGCGTAACGCAACCTTTCATTCTGTTACAGACCGAATTTTACAAGCGGAATTTATTTTGGTTTAAAAGAAAGTAGTTAAATCAGCAAAAAACATAAAGCCAATTACGATAGTAATCCATAAGAAGAAAACAAAAAATATGTATGACTGATTTGAAAACATACCCAAAACTCGTAACAACGAGTTTTTTAGGAACACACTTACCCATACACCCTTACACTACACGCACACCGTCAATAAAAACGTAGCCTTATGAAATGAGCGGAGCAAACTATCGGAAATTTCCCCGAGATGATTGTTTCAACATCGTAAAACACGATACACTGGCAGACTGGGGGATTCGTTGGCACATTGCTCCATATTCGATGACACTCAACAAGTAAAACGATATTTTTGGTGTTCTAATGATACCTATTACTATATTGTTTTATAAAAACTACGCGAACACTACATGATACCTTTAAAACATACAATGATATCACTATAAATACACGCAAATAAATAAAAGCGAAGAATGTAAAGAAGGATTACAAATCTTTATAATATAGCACTTAAAGTACTTATATGGTATAAACATGATTCAACATATTGTAATAATAACCTACAAGGTAACTTAATAGTCTAAAATTGGCACGGTACACAAAAAGATACAGATACCTTAAGTTACCAATTAGCCAGAAATGAAATTAAGTACCGTCTAGTTCCCAAATTGAATTCAACATTAAAAGTACAGTCACGCCTAAAGGTCGCACTCTAAGGCATTACGCGGCCCAAGGAGCCCTCCAAATTAATGTAAATAGTTCGGCACAATGGCTCCAATAGATGAAGACAAATTAAGTTTGACAGACCGAGATGCTCACTTCATAGCCCGTTATAACGTTCAAAGAGTTAAGTTGTATTAAAAGACATCGTAGTCGAAATAAATTAAGAGACAAGAGGGCCGATTGATAAGTCTACGAAACAAATAAAAAACAAGAAAGGAACAACTCGCAATACTAATTTATTTTTTAACATAATTTTCTTATATGTACTTTCATAATAAGTGTATTCTACTACATACTAGGTTACTGTTTCTCAACGGTTAGCATATTGTGCAAGTAGTCCAGACACTTTAAATGTTCAGAACTGCGACCTTCTAAGATTCTCAGTAGGTGGAAAAATTTAATCACCATCATCATCATCTCAGCCAAAAAGACGTCCACTGCTGGACAAAGGCCTCCCTCAAGGATAAATCATTTTGAGGAGAATTTGCCATAATCGCCAAGCTTGGCAGGCGGGTTGGCGATCGCAATAAGGTGAGAATAATCACAGAGAGACGCTACTGCCCATCCTCTGGAATGGTCCCATAGTAGCTTTTTACGACACCCACGGGAAAAGACGGGGTGGTGCAATTCTTTACCCCCGTCACCACACAGGGGCCACACAGGAAAAATTTGAGTTCACCTAATTACTTTTTGAGATTGAAATAAGATTTTTATTTAAATATATCGCCAATCACAACCATATAAACCTTTGTTCAATCGTCGTTAAAGTCAAAAGAGTGTCGATAACTGGTTCCTGTCGAATACTAGTGATATTCCTTCCCATTTCCCAGTAATACTCCAATTCAGCCTATAAATAGTGTAGATGTCGTATTTTCATTCTGTTATTTCTACCGCTCATTCCAGCGGGCGATGTACATCATAAAGAAAATCATTTATCATCTTAAATGGCTGCCAAATAACAAGATTAAAGTGTCGACGGTTGGCAACACTGGCGGCTCGTGATTAGGGCTGCTCCGGGATAATACCCATTGTGCTATATTGGACGCGTAGGCCGTACCTTGTGCGTAGCCCGGTTCCAAGCAACCTTATTTCTATTTTCATCTCAAATTGTTTCTTTCATCGATCATTTTGTAAGGGAAATTACAAAGGCATTGACAAGAATACTTTTAGATTACAGAATGCTGTCAGAATGATTATTACCTATTGAATTATTAGAATTCATAATTTCATTACAAACCGTTGAAGTTTACATAATAATTGTTAGCCTAAAAACGTCCCACCGCTGGGCTCACAGAGAAATCGGGAAATAACGCGTTTTGGTGGGTTATGACATTTTTATGACGTCCGTTCGTCTGTAACAAAACACAATACACATGCTACACTAAAAATGCACACTCGCATAGGCCCAAGACACCGAACTCCGTTTTGGGGGTTAAAGTTACTCGCGCCCGTAGGTTTACCGTTGAGACCCTACACGTGACCCCTGGGTGGTGCTAAATGAAAATGAGTGACACTGTCTGAGTGGTAGAGCCACGCTGCGTTGCAGCACGAAATGGGCCGGCTCGCCCAGCGTAATACCACCCTCTCACAGAATATCGGCGTGAAACAATGGCACTCGTTGCTGTTGTGTTTCGTCCGGTGAGTGAAAGTACTGGAGGCCCATCTCTCATCCCTCCCCCTTCCCAATTCCTACTCTCTCCTCAAGATCCAACTCCTTCCTCAAGGCCGGCAACGCATCTACGATTACTTTGGTTTTGCGGGTGTCCATGGGCGGCGGTAATTACTTTCCATCAGGTAACCCGTCTGCTCGTTTGCCTTCTTTTAACATTAAAAAAAACTCATAGAACAAGAGTACAAAGACCCGTTTACACACGCTTCATATGTACAGACATGTATCTGGATGATACAAAATAATAGTTTCATAATCCTTTTAAATAGTACACCCCTCATAGTATAAAGTACTACCTCTGCTGTTAAGGCAAAAGCCTCCCTGCTATACTCATCTCTATTCCGGACCATCTTATACCACAAACAAAGTATAGGTAAGTATTTAATCATTTTTTATTTCATTGTTTTGACGGCGCAGTAAATAAATCTTAATTAATAGATGCAAGTTTATTGCGGATCCCTAAAAAGATACACTGCCTTGGCTACCCTCTGTTTTGCTATAAGTGTTCCAACACTAATCTTCATCAACATTTCTCGCGAAGCAAACCTTTTCCCCTGTTTTCAGTGTAATTATGAAATGTTAATTTGTCCCTTTTCTCCAAATATTCAAGTTCAAGACCTAAACAAAACCTGAAAGTAAAGGTGAGGCATTTTTGAGTGTAATTTATGCCAGTCAAGTGACATAACTTAATTGAGTAAGGAAAAGATAATATTTATTCACTGGACCGCAAAAAAAAAGGGTCGGTTAGAAAATCTTCAATATATTCAAAAGTACCTGACCTATCTTTACGAAATAAAAACTAAATTTAAGAGCATTTTAATGTGCTTAAATGAAAAAAAAAAAAATTTCAAGCTTTTTATTTTTTTATAAATGTAAAATAAATAAAAATGCGTAGTTCTTCGTAAATGTAGATTGGTTACAGGTGTGCCGTTTTCACGCATAGTACATCATACGTACGTACGTACGTTTCATAGTACTTTGTGTTGCCTCCGCGAGCTCGCAATACTGCTGTTATGCGATTTGGCATACTTCCTTCCTACTAGGTTTTTGAGACGATGTTGCGGAATTTGTATGGTACTTTTTCTTCTATACATGCTTGGTTTTAGCGCTCTCCCGGCCTTCTTTACACTATTTTCCTCCCGTCGTGCTTGTATAAACGGAATCTAGACTCGTCTAAAAACAACTTTTGACCAGTCATCCAGAGTCCTATTCTCGTGTTCTCTACCATAACTCAAACTTGAGTTTCTGTGATGTCTTTTTAGTTTTGGGCCATTTGCAGGTCTTAATGGCTTTTAATGTGCTTCAGCCAGACGCCGCTTGACTGTATCCGTACTCAGATTGTTTCCTCCAGCTCGTAAATGATGATTCTTTACTTCAAAAACCGTAAGAAAGCGATTTCTCAAAATTGTTGACATCATATAGCGATCCTCCCGCACCGTCGTGCACCTTGTTCGGCCTGTTCCTGGTCTTCGAAGATTGGATCCAGTTTCATGGAAACGCTGGAGTACTCGCTGAACTGTAGAAAGAGTCACACCAACAGTTCTCACTGTATTTCGCTGACTGCGCTCATCTTCAAGCATTGCCAGGATCCTGGTACATTCTTCAGGGGTAACGACATGATGACTTCAGAATAATAAAATTTAAAAGGTCATATTTATAGCATTTTTATGTCAAAACAAATTTCAAAAAAGACCATCATTTTAAATTTTCAGTTTTATATAAAATTATCTAAAATAAATAAATACTTTTTATATATTATTTTATGTGGCATTAAATGTTCTATAATTTAGTGTTTATTCACAAAGCTAGGTCAGGTGCTTTTGAAGTTATTGAAGATTTTCTAACCGACCCTTTTTCTTTGCGGTCCAGTGTATTTATAGAAAATGCTTGGTGGCATTATTTCGAGTGGACCACCCTAATATATATTCATTTGCACCTTCGATATGAGATTATATTGGTTGTTTCCATTGTACTGGTTGTCGAAAAATTTTTTTATTCTTTCAATATAAAAAAATAATGTAAAATCCGCTTTAGAGCGATAAGACCGCAATTTTTTTGTAATTAGCTCAAGTTTTATGTTCAATGTACATTTTTGAGAAGTTGCAACAAAATTATTATCTATATGTATATATCATTATAATAATCTATTTAACCATCTATCAATCCCTGCCGCCAAGCAGCAATGTCTCCTGTAGTTGTGTTTCGTTTGTAATCCCAAAAGTGTCAAGTAGTTTCCTGAACAAACTAACTTGAAAGTTTTCTTGACTTTTAGCTTAAGGTGCCCCTGCCTACACACAGTAATGGCCTTAAAAACTTTTAGTACCGACTATTTAACTTTAACTGTAAGGTGGCATTGTACCTTGGCCTTGTAAAGCTCATTTACGCCTTAATAAAAACAAGATTCCAAGAATAGAAATGGTTTTCGTGAAATCAACGACTGCGAGTTACGACTTAGTTACCGAAATACAGAAACATCATACATCAATTTAAAGGGAAGGCACCACAATTAAATAATCACACTAATATTTTAAATACGAAAGTTTGTGTGTATGTGTGTATATTTGTTGCTTCCTCACGCTGCAACGGATGGATGGATTTGGATTAAATTCGGCATATAGATAGTTTATAACCTGGATTAACACATAGGATACTTTTTATCCCGATATGCCCACCGGGAACGGGATCCACGCGGGTAAAACTGCGGACGGCCGCTAGTAGTGAATATATGTTTACTCGTAGATTGAGCAGAATTTAAAGATTTGATATCTGCAATTGCTGATGTTAAGAAATTTTCGCAAAGGCCAGTTATCGGATGGGTAAAATAAATAATAATAATAATATCGATCAACACCTAGAGAGGCTCTCGCTGAAAGGTTAGGTTAAGGGTCAGATGCAAAAGGCAGTACTCCTTGACACGGCACGTATTGTCAGAAGGTTCCTCACTCTGCAGCCCTGACCACCGATAGCTTGGGCCCTGCCCCGCTGCTGGTGGTACTCTAGGATTAGGTTTTTATAATGTTTTATTGTTTTTATATTAAAATATTGTAAAAATCTAGTTCTAAGAAATAAAATAAATAAAAGAGATAATAATAATAATAAATAATAATGACCAATAATATATCATCGCCCTGCTTCGGATGGTACGTAAAGCCGTTAGTCTCAGCTGCATTAGCAGTCGTTTACAACCACCGCACCGCACTGGGATCGCGTGGTTGTTTATTGTCTATTCTCGCTGTGGTGTTTTCATTCATAGGGAAGGTCGTGCCCCAGCAGTGGGGACATAAATTGAGCTAGTAATGAAGTAGAATTTCACATTGCCTAGTGCTAGTTTCATTTTCCATCACGTAAACACGTAAACTCTCGTGAATTTGTATGGCATTAAAGCAGAAATGGTAGTAAACAAGTGAGTTGCAAGTGTGCCATACATGCTTTCGATTTTGTAAACGTGATCGAAAAGCCAATACACACAAAGCACAATTCATTATCATCATCATCAGCTCATCTTATGTCCCCACTGCTGGGGCACGAGCCTTCCCTATGGATGGATAGGGAGAACGGGCCGTAAACCACCACGCTGGCCCAGTGCGGATTGGTGGTTGTTAACGACTGCTAATGCAGCCGGGACCAACGGCTTAACGTGCCTTCCGAAGCACGGAGGAGCTCGAGATGACACGTTTTTGGTCACCCATCCGATGACCGGCCTATGCGAAGGTTGCTTAACTTCAGCACTCGCAAACCGGGCGCGTTAACCACTGCGCCATCGAGCTCCTCAAGCACAATTGTTAAAAACATAAATTTATTATTATTATTATAATAAAAATGCATTCAGCAGTCAGCAGCCTATGCAAGCGACACGCACAAAATAATTAAAAATTGTTTAACTCTTTTTGTACTAATCTGTGATTTAGCAAAATTTAACATGTACTTATTATTTAACCCAAAGCAAGAGATAATTGGGTTTCTACCCATTATTGATGTAGCTTTTATTTTCTGGACCAACCCACAAGTTCACTAGTTTATGATCTTTTGTTACTTGTAACAGCTATTTTACGATAGTTGGAACAAACATTTCGGTTGAAAGTCGCAAATGGAAAAAGTTTTCTATTTTATGGACACAAACCAGCTTTTCCATGCTGATTTTTATCACACAGAAATGTGAGTACTTCAACAATTGTTATTATCATAGTACGGAGAGTTTTTTTTCTGGGAAATTACAAGATAACGTCATCAATAATATGGATTAAGCGTTTATATAAGGAGAAACGATATTTAGCTACTTATTTTGCACTTAAAACTATTAAGATATATAATAACTGTTAGAAATTATTTGTGTGTGTGTGTGTGTTATTTGTGTTGTTCACTGTTTACAAGTACCTAACATATATAAATATTTTTTCAAAAAAATAAAAATGCATTAATCCGAATTCCAGAAATAATTAAGTCTGTGTGGTGAATCCATGCTAACATTGCAAAAATATATAAAAACAATACCTACTCCGATCCATGGTTATTATTTAAGCTGTGACTTGTAGCTTACTGTTTGTATAACGGTCTGCTCCGAACAAAGCTTTTATTTGTTTAAGAACAATCGTGGGTACACTCCAGGAGAAAGTCTTAATTGGGAGTAAAGCCTCCCAATAAACAAGGCTTCATCTGCGGTATTAAGTCTGCACGTGATCAGCTAGAAGTGCGTCACACTCCCCGCCCCATGCTGCGAAGTCTAGAACTTATCAAATAGATACGCGAACAAATTTCAATTTGAAAAGCAAGTGTTGGAAATTTCCACGAGTGGGATTCAAACCTGCACCACATGACGTGCCGGGTTAGGTGCACTACCAATTATACTATCGTGGCTCTCCAAACCGCCGAAATTTACCAAAACTATGTAATCTTACTTTGTAAGCCAAAGGAGTAAATTTTTTTCAAATCTTGTTTTCATCTGTCTATCAACAATTTTCTTCTACAGGATATTCGTTGGGGGTATCATAACAAACACGATCACGTGGATTAGAAGAGTATATTAGTAATTATCTACATTTATTACCATGTTGTTTGTTGTGTATGACAAAAAACAAAGAACATGGTAATAATAGGTACCGTTAATAATAATTATTCCATATTTCTGGTTTCAAAATAAATTCCTAGAGATGAAAAGGCATTATCTTTCTAAGCATGTACCTTAGCTCACATCTAGCTTACCAACAGGCAGGTTGGTGGCCAAAAGCTAAGACCGTATACATAAAAAAGTTACCAAAAGACTGTATTGCGCATTACGTGGTATATTTAGTATTTTTATAATTGTCACTTTTGCTTCTGTTAACATGTTATAACATGTTTTTAAACACAATCATAATGTTTTTTTTGGCCGACACTGTAAATAATTTTATTCTACAACGGGGAATAGCTCGGCTTGTATTTCAACTTATTATATCGTAGTTGAGTTCCATATTAGACTTAACTAAGTATAATAACTATTTTAAATTGTATTCCATGGTCGATAAGATTAGTTTACTGAATTTGAGCACACAATTTAAAAGCAGCCATGTTTCCAAGAGGATTAAGGCGAAGATCTCACTGTAAGCATCCGCACAGGTGTTACAATACATCTCAGCAGTGTCCCCAGTACACAATTGACAAACACAATCGGACAGAAATAGACAAACAGAATCCGGGGCCTTAACAGAATCGCAAAATAAGGAGAAGGTATCTTATCTTATCTTAGTGGGGCCTGCTGAGGTTTCCCTTTCGCAGTAACACTTTGACCCATCGGGATCTTTTGTGCAACCCCATCCTTTCACTCTACCTCCTCTGTAAAGATAGATGCCATAAGTTTGGCAACGTCCATAAGAGCGAAGAGCCTAGAGATAGGCCGACCCCAGGAGTCCCATTCTTTTTCTAGCCAGAGAGTCGCAGTCACACAGTAGGTGATGCATTAACTCCGTTTACTCTCCACATGCCTTACACAGGCTATTTGTTGATAGATGCATTCTGTGGAGCATTTGTTTTGTGACATAGTGCTCTGTCAAGACACCGATGGTTAATCGGGCCTGCCTTCTACTGCCTCCGCATATGAACTTACGCCATACTAAGGCGTTTTCGCCTAGGAAGGATTTGGAGTGTTTCATAAGGAGAAGGTAAGCTTAACACATACCGCGCCCGAGCAATGCACACATACGGAACATGGATCTCGGAAAGCTCGGAAAAGGGTGCCTAGTGTGATTTTAATTTGACATTTAATTCATCATCATCATCAACTCGTTTTATGTCCCCACTGCTGGGGCACGAGCCTTCCCTATGGATGGATAGGGAGAACGGGCCATAAACCACCACGCGGGCCCAGTGCGGATTGGTGGTTGTTAACGACTGCTAATGCAGCCGGGACCAACGGCTTTACGTGCCTTCCGAAGCACGGAAGAGCTCGAGATGATAAATTTTTGGTAACCCATCCGATGCCGGCCTTTGCGAAAGTTGCTTAACCTCACGTAACCTTAACCTTACGTTTACGAAAACGAAAATTAGTATGGCACTGAAGCAGCGCTTCCTGGCAACTTACGGGAAGAGTTAACATTTTGCCATACGAATTCTCGTTTTCATTAACGTGATCGAATGAATACGGATCGTAAACAAAACTCTCACTAGGCACCCAGTCCGAGCGCGACTGTTGCGAACGAGAGCTTTAAATCGCTTCTGTGGTCTAGTGGTTAAGACCACCGGTTTAGACCCAGAGGTCCCGGGTTCGATTCCCAGCGGGGGGTACATGTTTGTGTACTCGGTTTGGTTGGTGGTAGGACTTGTTTGTCCGGCTGGCTAGCTACCACCATCTTATCTAAATATGTCGCCATAATATCAATGTTTGTAGCATATTTGTGTTTGTAGTATTGTTGTGTTCCGGCAGCTAGAGATAAGATAGCCAGTGCCTCACTAGTTGAGGATCCCGGGTGAATGCGTTTCCACCAATTGGCCTTATCATCACTTAACATCAGGTGAGATCAAGGCACTGTGCTTACCCGTTAATTTGAAAAAAACAAAAAAAAAGGTTGTTTTACGTAGCGTTGCTCGCGCGTTTGTACGAAGCAGAATGTTCTGAAGGCTCAGCGGAAGGTTCGCGTGGCAAGCTTCTCTTTGATCGACCTCCTTTAACGCCTAAACATATTTTATATTTAATTTATCTCTTTCATGAATATTTAGAGCGCGTCTTCGACCTTTTTGGAATTAGCGGGGGCTTGGGCATAATGACTTCGGATTTTGGTAGTTTCAACTTTTAATGGCCCACGATTTCGTAACGTTTTGCTTCACAACAACAACAACATCTGAGCGTCGTCGTTGGTACCAGAACAGAGAGATGTTCGAGCCTAATGCGAGAAAACTTGGTTCAATCCACATAGTAGAAAGCCAGTGTACAAGTTAAAATAAAATTGTCGTTATTTTATAATAAATGATGTTCATAAGCGATGATGATGCCTGACATTTAAATATAACGAGTTACAGTAAAGTTTCGCTAAGGCCGGTCATCGGATGGGTATCCAAAAATTTATCATCTCGAGCTCCTCCGTTCTTCGGAAGGCACGTAAAGCCGTAGGTCCCGGCTGCATTAGCAGTCGTTAACAACCACTGCACCGCGGGCCTGCGTGGTGTTTTGTGGCCTATCTCCCTACTACCCATAGGGAAGGCTTGTGCCCCAGCACTGGGGACATAAAATGAGCTGATGATGTTACTACAATTAAAACGCATTTTTTCAAACAAACAATACTGCAAACCTGACTGACTGACTCTGCACTCAGAGTCAGTCAGTACAATCGGTTTTATGTAGTTTTTTTTTTCTTTTTGTTGATGGCTTCGTGCGATTAGCACATTTAGCCAGTGTCAAAGTAATTTTTCTAACAAGTAATACATAAATAAAAATATTTCTTTTCTGTATGATGATGATGAATGATAATAGAAATGAGAAGTGAGAAATGATATACCCCCCAACCCCTCGAGTATCTCAGTAAAGATGTGCAGCTTTACTAAGTCCTCGGGCGGACTTCTTGAGAGAATTTGAAAAGTGACGTTGCACTGTTTTGTTTCATTTTCCAACACTCATGCACACTCACGAACACTTAACGGTTAGTAATCCACCATTATTTCACATCAATATTCGATATAACACAAATTTTCGAAAATAAAACAAAACCGCAGACTTGACTTTTCACTTTCCCGCCAAGAAGTCTCTTTATGTAGTTTTGTAAGACGTGACGTTACTTATTCATTTGTTTTAGTACATCTGCCACCGGGATCCAGCGTTATTATTCATACATCTACGAGTAAATTCAGTAGGTGCTTTCGCTGACACTAATCCACAATCCGCACATCTACCAGAAAGGCGAAAAAGAAAACGACTTACTTTTCTCGTAGAGTTTATGTTCTTTTCTTGATGAAAGTAGTGTTCGTATTTACAACGACGCCTTACCTGTAAGATAAAGAAAATAAAATGTTAATAACGTATTTCTCGTGTTTCCATTTTTTTATTTTATAATATTTGGTTTCAATGACTTCAATATATCTTGAGCCCAATTCTTAAGTCGGGCAACGTGTTTCGGATTTTCGATGTGTAGCCTAAATTTTTAATTACCAACTAGCAATTGAGGAGCTCGATGACGCAGTGGTTAACGCGCCCGGTCTGCGAGTGCTGAAGTTAAGCAACATTAGCAAAGACCGGTCCGATGATAGGTGACCAAAAATGTTTCATCTCGAGCTTCTCCGTGCTTCAGAAAGCACGTAAAGCCGTTGGTCTCTTTACAACCACCAATCCGTACTGGGCCCGTGTGGTGGTTTATGGCCCGTTCTGCCTATCCATCCATAGGAAAGGCTCGTGCCCCAGCAGTGGGGACATATAATGAGCTGATGATGATGAACCAGCAATTGGCAAGCGTGGTGATAAAGCCGGCACCCATCGTAGTATTGTAGCGACGCCTTGATTTCAATGATGGAGGCTTAATATAGTAGCAGTATTAAAGTATTACGTTTAGTTTACGGAAAAACATAGCTGAACTAATATCACTGTACAGTCTAATGTTAGTTATCATAAAAGTTTATCTATACTAATATTATAAAGAGGAAAGCTTTGTATTTTTGTATGTATGTATGTTTGTTTGCTACGAATAAACTCCTGGACCGATTTAAAACATTCTTTCACCATTAGAATGCTACATTAGCGCTGAGTAACATAGGCTATATTAAAAAAAAATTAAGATAAGATAATTATTTTTTTGCATTTCGACATGGTATAAAGATGTTACAATATAAACACATAGATCACATCGCTCATTTGGAGTTACAAAGCCATAACCCATATTGTGCAGTTTCGTCTTTGTTAATTAATTCATAATGGCATGCAAACATACATTATAATACACATTATTACTCCGATAATAATTAACTAATTAACCTTTATTCTCAAACTTACGTTTGAAATCTGCACAATTGTTGCCTTAACGGTCAACGTAAGTCGATACTTTCAACACACTCGTACGAAACCAAACTCCCTGGCGATTTGTCAATTGCAACAAATTAATAATCGGATTGCAACGCGATACCCAAATGCCAGTTTGCTAATAGAGCGGCCGAAGGCGTCGGATCGGTTAACCGTCAGACAGTGATACCCGAACCACATGAGTGTGCCAGAACCGCCGAACTGGCGACCGCAGAGCCGCAGGCCTACTACGTATACAGGTTACTGGTCTCGAGAAAACGCGACCAAATTTATTTATTTATTTATTTATTTATAAGTTCTGCCAAAAGTTTTAACTTATTCAGTAAAATACGATTTTTTTCTTAAATAGTGCAAAAATGAGGAAGGCACAAGATCGAAGAAAATGGAGTGTATTAGAGGAGACCTTCACTCAGCATTGGGTGGATAACGGTTGAGAAAGAAGAGAGAAGAGGAAGTGCGAAAATAATAACAGGTAAACACAGCATTTGTAATAAATAATCTGTGTACAAATATACAAAATAAGTAGATCACGTATCTGACTGGATATAATTTCATAATTCATTCAGGATAATAAAGAGTAAAAATTGAAAATGTTTCCTTAGTTTAATATATTCCTTAGTTTTGTCTACGGGAAGGAACTGGCTTCAGTTCCACAAGCTTAATTTTTTAGGTAAACATTAATGTGTAAATTTGTGTAATAATAATATTTTTAAAATTTTTCAGTATAATAAAAATGCGCTAATTTATGCTTGGAGTTAAAGGGGTATGCTTAGAGTTTCTTTTAGGGTATCTAATCCGGAACAAGGGGATCCGACGGAGAACCAAAGTAATCGACATAGCCTACCGGGTCAGCAAGCTGAAGTGGCAGTGGGCCGGCCATATATCTATAGGTGTAGACTATGGGCTTAATTAATATAATTAAAACACACAGATTATGGCGAAAAAGGTAATTTTTACTGAACTTACTTACAGCACAGGAAAAACAGTACAAATACAAACTGAAGAGAATTAGAACTTCAAACAATGTCAAACAAAAATAAAGATTAGTAACAATAGGTAACAAAAGAGTTTTTAACAATAAGTTTAAATCATTAAGCTTTTTTCCCTGTTTTCCCGCTAAAATTTCCGGTGAAGGGTCTACCGGGATTTTTTCATTGACATTCTGAACCGGATTTGTTGTTTGTAACATAATATTTTAAGACTCATACTTGTAATAGTTTTGCCTACTCAATGTTAAAAGATACATGCATACTGAACTCCTTTTTATTATCATATACTAGAGGCCCCGGCGGACTTCGTTTCGCTTTAACAGTTTCTATGACAACAAATCAAACAAATCGTTAAATAGTTTACGCGTGAAAGCGTATCAAAAAACAAACCAACAAAAAAACTAACTTTCAAATTTATAAATTTAGTTAGGATTTATAGTTTAAATGTACCAGAGTTAAATTCTATTACCAGAAATTTCGCATTGACGACCGGTCGCTACACTACGTAGTCAAAGAGCCGGTCTCAGTGTGCGGCTACCATTACACCTTTCGCATACTTCATCTGAGACAGATAACCTTCAAAATTATATTGAAACTTTGTAGGCTTAAACTTACTTATTGTTTGTTTATTTATTTTTATAGAGAAGACGCTTTGTCTTCATCTCCCCTGATGGTAAGTAGTGTTGATAAGGTCGAAAATAAAAACGCGGAATACTCGGAATCCACAACTACTGAAGAACACTACTAACAGTAGTCTACTGTTGATAAAACGAATTTTCAATTAGATGGTGATGTTAGCGAGGCGCACTTTAAACAACTAAACCGCATAAGTACAATAGCATGTATCTCCCGGTGAAAATCGAAGCTGAACATCTGAATTTGAGACCGAGGTGGCTTAACCTACTTCTAAAACCACTGTACTACTTTTACTAGACAGAGTACAGAATCTCTCTTCTATGATACAGATCTGTGCTAGAGACTGATAGACGGCGAGAGTAGTAGAGACCTTCATTCATAAACATATTATTATATGCAGAATTTTAAATCTATGATGTTGATGACGTAGTTGTCGACATTGAATAGGGCTCTTTTGACTTACAGAGTAAGAATAGAGAGTGTTGATTAATTTCGGCGAGTTGGATTGAGCCACGATAGCATACTTGGTACTTGGTAGTGCATCTGACCCGGCATATCATGGAGTGCGGGTTCGAATCCCATTCGTGAAATTTTTTCAACACTTTATCTCTTTCAAATTGGTATTTGTTTGCTTCAAAATTTGCGTAAAATTATATATAAAAGGAGGAGGCAAACGAGCAGGCGGGTCACCTGATGGAAAGTAATCGCCGCCGCTCATGGACACCCAGAAAAACCAGAGGAATCGCAGACGCGCTGCTGACCTTTATGCCTTTATGCCGGCCTATATATAGTTATATGTACAAAGTTATATATTTAGTCATATTTATGATCGTTATTTCATAATATATTCAATTAAAAATCAAGGACGCCCAAGTATATCTATCTAGTAGATTACATATATTTGCATACAGTTTTAACAATGGCGGCCTATAACACACACCGGACTCGTGTATTAATCATGATTTATCGACAACTAATTGTAAACCATAGCAATTTTCTTTTAACGAGTTCAATTAATCACTGCTAGCCTCGTTTGCATAGATATCTGGGACCAGGCAAGCAAAAAACAAATTTAATATTGTAGGGCTGCCCGGGCGTCTTAATTAAAGAATTAGTTATTGGCAAGAGATGATTTTAATATTGTATTTAAAATAATACGTTGTAAAATAAAAAAGTTAAGATCTCGTAGTGTGGTGCTTGGACTGGGATCAACCCGGTTCTACTCATCCAGTTATGTAATTACACGTTGATTCTGTTTTCTTATTTAAATAAGTGGGTAAATGTATTTGGACTTAAAGTTCCATGCTATAAACAAATTTTATCTATTTAAGTTTAAAAAATTGGCATCGGAAAACATTACCAGAAAATCCCGGTAACAAGTGGAAAATGTCATCCTATCTTCTTTACTGATAAAGTAAAAAAGCACAATTTTAAAAAAATTGCCATTTATTACACTGTGTAGTGCCTGAGCCAGTAGAAACTGTTTAATACCCCACACTAGTGTCTATCAAGGAGCTCGATGGCGCAGTAGTTAAAAATCCTCGCCCACGTCCGATAATCGGTGACAGATTTTTTATCGGTGAAAATGAAATGTACGGAATTCTATGTTGCTACGCGCACGTCCCACAAAATGTCGGTCACAATATCGGTACTAAAACGGTCCGATTATCGGTCCTACAAAAAGTAGGTCGTCGGCGGGAGCCGTAAGACAAAAATATGCGCAACCGAAAGTATGAAAAAAAGCGACTTTAAATATTCACCCAATCATAATTATAGTCGACGTAGATCTATTGTACTGATGACTTGATTCCAATGATGGATGCCTTAACTAGTTACAGGCTGTCAGTTTGACAGTTATAGGTCATTTACTCTTTTTTACTAGATCTTGTTTGTTTCAGTTTCCCCAAATACAAAGGCAATAAATACTACCTCATTAACGCCATAGCCAGCACTTTTCCAATCAGTTTGGCCAGGTCCTTTTAGCTAAACGACGCTTATCGGCCGTAGCTGTAGGGAGCCAACGGCATTAAGTGGACGAAGGCTACGGGCGGAAAGCTTTCGACATCAGTAGGTGATTATTGGGCATTCTACTTCACTTTTTCTTAATCGTTCGCTCACTCCGTTCGCTCACTGGAAAAAGCGAAGTAGAATGTCCAATAATCGCGCGATTGAAAAATCAACGCCACTCGTGTTTTGGACAATAATCGTTGAGAAAAATTAAAAATTAGTTTACTAAAAATGCTACTCACTGATTAGAATCAGGACGTTCACTTGACTTCACATTACGCATTAGGTAACACCAAAATATTATAATAAGAAATGTCTTTTACTTTAAGGTGCGTATCTGATGAGGTATGTGCTGTTGAACAAAAATCAATAGTCATTCAGAAATGAAACCTTCACAATGCAGATTACAGATTAACCAGATACAATAAATTATTTTATATGTTTAAAGGTACTTAAAACCATTGAGCTATACTTAAAACATATTAAAATAATTTTTATGTTATGTGGTAGATTGCTCAAGATTATTTCCAGCCAGATTGGTCGTACCATCGTCATAAGTCATAAGTTATTTTAGGTACCGGGAAATGAAATCTTCACATGGTTTTAAAATTATTTTTAAAACATGTGGCTGATTGCTCAAGACTCTTTCCAGCCAGTTTGGTCGTACCACGTATTAAGATTTTTTAAATATAGGTACCTGGAAACGAAATCTTCACATGGTTTTAAAATGATTTTTAAAACATGTGGCTGATTGCTCAAGACTCTTTCCAGCCAGTTTGGTCGTACCACGTATTAAGATTTTTTTAAATATAGGTACCTGGAAATGAAATCTTCACATGGTTTTAAAATGATTTTTAAAACATGTGGCTGATTGCTCAAGATTCTTTCCAGCCAGTTTGGTCGTACCATCGTATTAAGATTTTTTAAATATAGGTACCTGGAAACGAAATCTTCACATGGTTTTAAAATGATTTTTAAAACATGTGGCTGATTGCTCAAGACTCTTTCCAGCCAGTTTGGTCGTACCACGTATTAAGATTTTTTAAATATAGGTACCTGGAAACGAAATCTTCACAAGGTTTTAAAATGATTTTTAAAACATGTGGCTGATTGCTCAAGATTCTTTCCAGCCAGTTTGGTCGTACCATCGTATTAAGATTTTCTAAATATAGGTACCTGGAAACGAAATCTTCACATGCTTTTAAAATGATTTTTAAAACATGTGGCTGATTGCTCAAGACTCTTTCCAGCCAGTTTGGTCGTACCACGTATTAAGATTTTTTAAATATAGGTACCTGGAAACGAAATCTTCACAAGGTTTTAAAATGATTTTTAAAACATGTGGCTGATTGCTCAAGATTCTTTCCAGCCAGTTTGGTCGTACCATCGTATTAAGATTTTCTAAATATAGGTACCTGGAAACGAAATCTTCACATGCTTTTAAAATGATTTTTAAAACATGTGGCTGATTGCTCAAGATTCTTTCCAGCCAGTTTGGTCGTACCACCGTATTAAGATTTTTTAAATATAGGTTCTAGGATCTACTTTACACATTTTCAAGGTCTTCGTCTATTGGATGCAAAGGTTTTTAACAACATGGAATTACAGCACAACTTAAACTGGATGGGGCTCCTGGTCTCCCAGGACTGGATCCCCGAATAAGTTAGTACTATGAATAACATTTGTCAAAGTAGTACCTCGACCCATAGGAAAACACTTGTGTATTTTGATTAGAATCAGTTGCCAATTGTCTTTATCGACTCCGATCTACTCAACACATTTTCAAGGTTTTCATAATAGATAAACACTTGTGTTTTTTGATCTAAGTCAATGCAGACAACTGTGCAGGGAATTATTAGTTACCTTATTTATATCAATCCCACCAACAACGACGTATGCAATCACTACACACACACACTCACACACGTTACCTACGAGTTCGACTACTTCCCATTTCAATGCTGACAAAAACAATTTTAATACGGGTTATTCCCAAACGCCTCCAATCTTTTGTTTGGAAAATATAAGAAGTTCAAACATTGATTCCTAGACTCCTCCAAAGATTATTATAAAAAATATTATTTAAATATTAGTATAGTAGCACGATAGCGCAGCGGCTAGCGCGTTCGGCTTGCGATCTTGTCCGCTAAGCAACTTTCGCAATGCTGAGTCGCTGGATGGGTGATCAAATTTAAAACATCTCGAGCTCCTCCGTGCTAAGGCGCGTTAAGCCGTTGGTCTCGGTTGTTGTCGTAAGATGATAGTCGCTAAAACCCATCAACCGCATTGGGCCAGCGTGGTGGGTTATGACCCATTATCCTCACGTGCTATTGTCCACGTGGGAGGTCTGTGCTCAGCAGTGGATCGTTTATAGGCTGATGTTGATGAAATATTAGTATAATTTTTTAGTTCTATTGTCCTCAGAGTAGCTAAAATTAGTATTTTCTGAAGTTGTCTGCGGAGTTTGAGATTAACCCGGTTACCATTTTTTTAATTACGGAGGAGAATGAAAATCGATTAACAAATTATTATATTCGTATTTTTTCTGTGGAGGACTTTGGGACAATTTCTTGGAGGAGAATGGGAATAACCCTTTAATATAAACAAAATTAAAAAGATAAAGCTAAGTTTATACTGTTTAATTGACAAACGCATTAAACATAAATTTTCATAATAACATAAACATCACGCCATATTCCCACAAGTGGGATAGACAGAGCAACAGGTAACAATTATGTCATGCTGAAGCCACGTTTAGCAACAAGTCATCAGATAGGATTTCCATAACAGTACCTTTTCATGGTTTAACTTATTAATGCAAATGTCTATTTTAATACGTACCCATTAAATATGGTTAGATTTATTTATTGTGGGAATAAGTCATCTTATGTATTCATATACATAAACACAGAAGTTATAAAAATAGACTGCCTCACGGTAATCGAACCTGCGTCTCTCGATATCCGAGCGGTTAACTTTAAAGTTACCGAGACATTTGTCTAGTTTAGTACATCGAAAATAATTTTAGAGTGTGAGGAGCTCGATGGCGCAGTGGTGAACTCGATCAGCGATTGTGGTGGTTAAGCAACTCTCGTAAAGACCGATCATGAGATGGAATGTATTAATAAATTTCATGCTTAGTGAAAACAGTCCTAATGTTGCACATCCGGACAATCGCTGTCAGCGCTTTATCGAAAGGTTGCTGACCTTTTTTACACAGCAAATGTTAAAATATGTATGTTATACTTTACTTACGCTGCAACTTTTCACACTAATCGATAAACTATATAATTTGCTGAATATTAAAAAAACCAGAGGTTTTCAACATTGCTTCAATTTTGTAAATACTTCATTGCTACTAATAAAACCTACATATTTATTTATATTGCAATACTTGATTAAATACTTTTGCTTAAACGTAAACTCGTTAAAATATAACTCGTAAAATATAACTGGTAGTTAATGTAGTGGTTAGATACTTGACTATAACGCGAAAAAGGCTCAGTTCAAGTTGAATGCTAGTAGCAGTATTTTGTTTGATGAATGCAAGCATTTATGTGTATATCGTATACGTAACTGATTGTAGTACAGAAGGTCAAACTATCGGCTAAACCTGTCTTACTTAGAATTGATGTGTTTTATAAGACCAATAAGTATTAAGTACCTATGTATTAAAGGTAAAAATAAAAAAAAAAGTATTTGGAATTAACAGTTTTTACATACGGTGTATGTAATCTTGAAATTAAAAACTAGCACTGGTAGTTTAGTTGTATACAAACAAATGAAAAAAATAAATTAAAAATAAATTAAAAAAAAGTTGATCACTCCTGCCTAGTAAAATAGCTTGTTAAACACTTTTCTCCAATAAATACCCGAAAAATGGTAGTCGTCGTATCAGTGCTTCCTAAGTCAGATTGACCACTAGTAGACACGCCAAGCCCAGTAGTTCGACCACTAGTCAGTGCTTCAGTACTCCGACGTCGCTCGCCCCGAGAATCATCCAGAAGATATACACCGAAATAATGTTCGTAAGTTTTGAATATTATTATTATTTTTTTATTAATATGTTGTGTCATGCATGGTCAGTCATCTGATGGGTGGTCGACCATTACCATCTCGAGTACCTATATGCTTCGGAAGGTATATCAAGCGGGTGATCCCAGCTGCATCTGCAACCGTTATCACCACCAAACCGCACTGGGTCTGCGTGGTGGGCTGTGGTCCGTTCTCTCTATGTGTAGAGAAGTCATTATAGAAGGTCTGTAGAGGAGCATTGACCTAGATCAGCAAATGTTATTATTAAATCATCCTAGCATTTACTATCATGTTGGGTCATGTCGAGTCATGTCAAATGTTAATATCGAGTCTCTAATATTTATTGTTATTTCAGGTCTGAAACCAAGCAAATTAAACGCTCTGCCAAGAAAAGCTGTGTGTCAACCAATTTGTTTGACTCGGACAACGAAAGCATAAGGTAATTTGCGTTGACTACTTTTAAAACTAAGTATTAAAAATGTGTCAACATATTGTATGTTTTCTTATTTGTATATCGGCGATATTAATAAGTAAAGTAATGTATGTTTTTTAATTACATTTCTTATCTTTCTAGCACTAAGAAAAAATGCCTGTACTCGTCGTCGTCGGTGCCTAAGACCTCAACGACGATTGCGAAAAAACAAGAAGCGTCCAGCTCCGCTTCAAACTGGCTAAATGATTCGGAGTCAGATGACGAAGTTTTGCCGCCACCACGCGAGACAAACCAGGTCAACGACAGCGTACTAACGCGACGTGTACCAGGCGGGGTAACGCGTCGGACTGCGAAGCTCAGCGGTGAACTGGTGGCGGAGCTGCGTCTCTACAACGCTGAGGAGGTGCACAGTCTCACCGGCTTTGAAAGGTGTGAAAAGGCAATAGTTTGGGTTCGACTACAAGGCGAAGCCGAGTCTCCTGAATTATTGACTATAAAAAAATTTGTTAAATTAGCCAAATCAAAATTTACTGAAGAGGGGGTATTCTTTAGTGATAAAAACAAAAAATAGTTACAGTCAGCTGGGTCCATTATAATTAGTTACACTCTCTTCGGAAAATTTTGACTTAAATGGTTTTACTTTTATATTGTGTGTTAGGTTTTAGATCATTTTATATGTAATATTACATTTTACTTAAAAACGACTTTAACCTCTTGTAAATTTTTTAACACAGTGAAAAAATCATAATGGTTAAAACTATATTTTGTTCAACTTGCAACTTATCCGTTAAAAATAATTCTTTCTCTGCTCATTTAAAAAGTATTTTACACAAGAATAATAGTTCTGTCGTTGAGAGCGAAGGTATCGAAAAAGTTCATAGCGCTTTTCGCGGTCGCATAGCGTCGTACCGGATTCGATGCGAGGACGTCATCGGTGACGATGAAGAACGTATGCGTGTGTTTACTCCTGCTGAGTTTTTAACGCAATTACGCTCCCGCGTAAAACTTTTACTCTTAGCCCGAATTGAGGCTTATGCAAACCTTAAAGTAAATTTTGAATTGTTTTGTGAATTTTTTCTGCATAAGGATGATTCACTTTCAATTAAATCTTTTGCTACTGAAAACAGTATCTTACATCAAAGTTATAATTTTGATGAAATGTACACAAACATTAGCCATAAAATTTGTAAAAAAGTTGAAGAATTTGAGGAAAAAGATAGTGGTTGGGCTTATTTACGAAGCTTGTATCTAGAAGTAAATATAAACAAATATAACCCGTTGAGAGCCTCGGGTTACTTACATTTACCTAGCGTCATAAAAAACAAACGTGCATGTATCAACATTAAAAATTCAGATGATTACTGCTTTTTGTGGTGTGTTATGGCAGCACTTTTTCCTGCAAAAAATAACGCACACCGAACGACAGCATATCCGCACTTTGAAAGTGTACTTAATGTCAAAAATATGACATTTCCAGTAGGGTTCGCGGATATAAGAATTTTTGAAAAGAATAATCCCGACATAAGTATTAATGTTTATGGCCTTAAAAATAACACTAAGGTTGTTGGACCTCTGTACAAATGTGAATTTCGAAAAGGACATCACGTCAACATGCTTTTTCTTGAAAATGGAAAACGCACACATTACTGTTTAATTAAAGATTTATCTAAATTACTTCGCAAGCAGTTAACTAAACATCATTCCAAAATATTTTTATGTGAGGATTGTATGATATTTTTTGACGACAATCTTAAACTCGAAGCTCACGTTTGCAGTGGTGTAGCAACAACGTTACCTAATCAGGGAACTCTAATACAATTTGAACATTATGAACGTATGCAAGACATGCCCTTCGTCTTATACGCAGACTTTGAATCTTTGTTAGAGCCAGTTGAATCAAATTCTGGAACAAGTTGCACAACGATTACGCAAAAGCATGTACCAGCTGCATTTGCTTACTATGTTGTATGCTCCTACGACAGCTCCCTTAATAAATATGTGTCTTATCGAGGACCTGACTGTGTGAAACATTTTTTTGATAACCTTCTATCTGATATTACTGTAATTTATAATATTTTACATTCATCGATCCCTATGTTCTTAACAGATGAAGATAGAACCAATTTTGTTCAAGCTAAAAATTGCTATCTTTGTAACAAAATATTATTTGACGACAAAGTAAAAGATCACTGCCATCTTACTGGGCGATATCGTGGTGCAGCTCATTCTTATTGTAATATTAAATATTGTTTGCCTAAGTTCGTTCCCATATTTTTTCATAATTTAGCTGGTTACGACAGTCATCTTTTCATACGACAGTTAGGAGAATTATCCGGTAGGATACAAGTGATTGCAAAAAATAAAGAAAATTACATATCGTTTACCAAATTTTTTCAAATCAATAACAAAGCTATCATGCCTGTTCGTTTTGTCGATTCTTTTAAATTTTTAGGCACAAGCCTAGAAAAGCTAGTTGCAAATTTAAATACAATTGATTTCAAACATCTGACATTTTTTTTTCCTTCTCAGGAACATTTTAATTTACTTAGACGTAAAGGGGTTTATCCTTACGAATACGTCACTACTTGGAATTCTTATGATGAGGAAGAAATACCTCCTCTTAAATGTTTTTTTAGTAAATTGCATAATTGTAACATATCAAAAGCAGATTATGAACATGCAAAAAGAGTATGGCAAACCTTTGAATTACGGAGCCTTGGAGAATACACTGATTTATATCTTAAGTCAGATGTACTTTTACTAGCGGACGTCTTCGAAAGTTTTCGAAAAACTTGTAAGACGAATTATAAACTGGATCCTTCTTTTTACTTAACAGCACCTAGCCTGAGTTTTGACGCTATGCTATTAAAAACAGATGTTAAATTAGAATTAATAAATGACTTGGAAATATTAAGAATGATACAAAAAGGCATTCGCGGTGGTATATGTTTATGTTCTACAAGATATTCGAAAGCCAATAACAAGTATTTACAAACTTATGACCCCGCAAAAAGTGATAACTTCCTTGTTTATATTGATTGTAATAATCTTTATGGTTATGCTATGTGCGCTTATTTACCTCATTCAAATTTTAAGTTATTAAGTGAACTAGAAATTTCAAATATAGATTTTCAAAATATGCCTATTGACGGGGACATTGGTTATATACTCGAAGTAGACTTAGAATACCCTAATCATTTGCATAATTATCATAACGATTTTCCATTCTGTGCTCAAAAATTTGCTCCTCCAGGATCTAAAACTTCGAAATTGATACCAAATTTATACGATAAGTTTTTTTATGTCATTCATTTTTCCTACCTGAAAACATGCCTAAAACATGGTTTATTATTAAAAAAAATACACAGAGTAATTCAATTCAATCAGAGTCCATACCTAAAACAGTATATTGATATGAACACTGAGTTACGGAAAAAGGCAAAATCTATATTTGAACAGGATTTCTTCAAACTTTTAAACAATAGTATATTTGGTAAGACATTAGAAGATACTGAGAAAAGGGTTAGCGTGAAGTTGGTTAATAAGTGGAATGATGAAAAAAATATAACAAAGAAAAGTTTCGGTGCTGAGCAACTAATAGCTCGACCAAATTTCCATAGTGCTACAATTTTTACAGAAAATTTTATAGCTGTTCAAATGAAACCTGAGACAGTTACTTTAGACAAACCCATATACATTGGCTTTTCTGTATTAGAAATATCCAAAAGTCACATGTTTGATTTTCATTACTCTATTATGAAACCTTTTTATGGGGAAAAATTAAAGCTTTGTTATACGGATACTGACAGTTTTCTTTATTCAATAGAAAGCAAAGATTTTTATACAGATTTAAAGTTGAATTTCCTTAGATATTTCGATACTAGTAATTATCCATTAAATAACTGTTTCGGTATACCAAGTCTTAACAAAAAAGTCCCGGGTCTCTTCAAAGATGAACTAGGTGGAAATTTGATTTCTGAGTTTGTTGGTTTAAGATCAAAATTATACTGTATAAAAACAGTACAAGAGGAATTAAAAAAGGCTAAAGGTATACAGAAACAGGTTTTAAAAAATGTGCATTTCGAAGATTACTATAATGTATTAGACAAAAATACTTTTTTAAGAAAGAAAAACATTATTTTTAAATCTTTAAAGCATGAAATATTTACCCAAGAACAGAACAAGATAGCTTTGTCAGGTAATGACGACAAACGCGTAATATTAAAAAATAAAATATCTACTATGTCTTGGGGTCACTGGGATTATATATTTTAACAACGATTGTTTTCACTGTGTTTTTAAATCTTATTATACTTAGAGCTTGAGAAATAAAAAAAATGTATTATTATTTATTATCATTACTAAGATTCATTGTTTGAATTAAAAATAATATGAACTTGTTATAAAGTATTGTAACCCGTATTTCAATATACTTAAGTACTTAGATATAATCAATATTTTGATTAAAAAATGATAATTAATTATGTAGTTGCTTTTGCTCAGATTCATTGTTTGAATAGGAAATGTAACTAATATTATGAAATGTAATGTAAATTTACTGTACCTACCTAGCTGTTTTTATATACCTAATAAAATATAAAAGTAACAAACTAACTTGCATTTTTATTTAATTTAGTATATACATTATTATAATAAAACATTGACGGTAAATAAGTAAGAAAATTCTAACGCAAACAAGTTTGAACAAGTTAGTTTCAGAGTAGGTTGTGTAATACAACTCTTCTGACTATAAGGTAATATGAAACCTATTTAATACAAATCAGGTCACGTTATTGCTAAGTTAATCATTTTTTATTAATATCAATAATGTTTTTTTATTTTGCTAAATTGCAAATTACATGTTGTTGCAAAATCTTATAATTTTCGAGTAAGCAACCTACATTGTACCTACATACAAGTGTTGCTGTGTCATCATATACCTACATTAATATAAATGGGTTTCAAATTAGTTTTAATTTCAATTATCAAAGTGTAGGCGTCAGTAGTCCAGCTAGATAATATCAACATGGTAAGTAGTTTAGATAGTTTTATACGATTATAAAATAATTTTATTCTTACTGTGATTGTGTCGCTATTTGGTGAAAAGTGGACTATGTTAGTCTCTGACTAACCCTTCGAGGATAATTGTTGTGGTTATATGTATGTAATTAATTATTTTATTTTATTTCATTTTTTAGAATACTCAAGAGAACTCGTTGTCGTTCAGCATCAACAAGGAGGTCGTGCAATCGACATCTCCGACTTTTGAACAGAACGCTCAAGATATGCTCGAGGGATTTACAGAGGAGTATCCGAATTGGAGAGCAGATGAATTGCGATGCGATTCCCCGCTGTATAACAAGGTGATGAGAAATATCACAAAGAAGAGACCTCAAAAAAGAAGTTATCTGAAGCAACATCATTCTTACGTGATGAAAAGTTCGCTGATTCAAGGTCGTCGATTAATAAAGATTGAAGTGTTAGACTTGGAAAAAAATCATACTGATCCATTATTATGTGCGCAGTATGTGGTAACAGAGCATATTGACCCCATAATGGATCAAACAGAGGCTATCATTAGCAATATATCAAAAAAAGTTTGTGGATATAGTTATAGTTTTTAAGAAATTTTCAAATAAATATAATTTAATTGAATACTAAGATCGTTTCATTCAACCCTTTTTCCTTTAGTAAATAAAACAAAAAAATACTTAGACACATTTTATTGAGGAAAATACTGTATTACAATTATAAATCAAGTAACATTTAAAGTGTACCACTTTTTTAGACACAGAACATTTTTTAAAGCACACATTTTTTTATGATATTCACAATTAAATTTATTTACATCTACATGGTAATCACTATATAATTTTAAAAAGTTAGGACAACCTTTTTCTTCTAACTCCATTATTTCGCAATCTTGACATAGCTCGCGAACCCACATTCCTTTTTCCAATCCCTTTACTAATACCTTCTTACTGCTTAAATAAGGAACTATTATTCGTCTAAATTCGCGGTAATCAATGAATCCCTCGCTCCATTTGAGCCCGCGATTCCTTTCTAACCAACGGACTTGCTTCTTTTCTTCATCTGTTAGATTTTTAAAAGCATATGGTGGCTTAATTAAGAACGTCTGCGTATGATTTTTAGTTGCTATTGATAACTCTTTTACAATAAAATTATTTTTCAAATCCTTAAATCCTTGCATATCCACTATAATAGTTTCGTTATTCATGATAGCTTTTTCACAATGCTACTCAGCGGTTTGTATTCAAATATGCAATCGTTCAGTATAAGACAATATGCGGCGGTCTGATCAGGTATCTCTTGATCTGTTTCGATTTCTACTCTTACATCGATTGATCCCTTTAACATTTCTTGTTGGCGAGAACAGTCAATAACAAATAAAGGAGCAATATCTTTAAAATCTTTTAAACTCAACAACGGTTCTGATCGACGTCCGTGATAATACTGTTGAAACCTTGCGTACTGTTCGTATATTAATAGAAACTTGTTGTCAGAGAAATTGATGTTAAGTCCTTCGTAGGGGTAATATGATGAATTTAAAAACACTCTTACGTCACGAACATTGCAATGGTCGAACTCCGCCATTGACATTCCAGCATTATGTTTTCGGTTTGTTTGTAAGGCAATAATAACAAATCGAGGTTTCTCTGTTTGCGATGAAGTTTTAATAGACCAAGTATGCTTACGTGTTTTGGGTAGTAACGGATATTCATACAAGTCCCAATTACGAAAGGCCAGTGTGATGGCCCGATCTTTTTCTAAATGTTTTAATAAATTAATTCTCTCTCGATCTGACACTTTAATATGCGGAACACGCCAAACGATTTTATCTATAGCTATATTTTCCACAATTTGTTCTTTGCTCAATTTTAATGCATTGACATTTGTGTTGCTTCTCAACAGTACTAACTCATGTTTACAGTTTATTAAAACTTTTTCATAATCTTCTGCAAATCCCAATATTTTATTTAATGGTATTGAGACAGAAAAAACTCCGCTTGTAACATTGGTTATTCCTGCAGGAGACCAACCCCAAACTTTTGCACTTTTGGATTCATTTTCATTCAGCGACAAATAAGACTTCATTGTCGTCGTGATACCTGCATTTTTTATTTTATCTATTTCTATTCCATTTAACTCATATCGAATATCTTGAAATAGAAATAACATTGGATTGTTTACAAAATGCATACTTGTTACCTTTTCTTTAGTGGTACTGTTATATACATCAGCTTTACCTTCAATATACAAAGTGCTGCGTGACGGCAACACATACAAATCTTGCTGATTGATTGGTATTCTTATTTCATCATTATTGTTGAAACTTGTTACATAAGGCTTATACGAATGATATTCAAAACTCTCGATACTGTTGTCGTATGATGTCGGCTGAGATATATTTAATATATTCATTTTAACAAGCCTACTAGCTTTAGGAAATCTTTATTATTTTTAGTAAGTTTCTTTTTTAATAAAAGCGGTGTTCTTTTATTAAATGCACCTTTGGAACTGACTTGAACACCTGATGGGGTAGGGTTTTTATTGAAATTTATCATTTTTTTCTAAAGTGCAAGTATAGTTGTACTTCTTCACCTCGTAAATTGATTTGCTTATTATGACCGTCTAGTAATCTAATATTAATCGCACTGATTGAATTTTGGTTGACTGGAAAATATATTAAGTTTTTGGGTATCTCAATAACTCGATAGCCTGGTGGCACGTTAGGTACAAATTCGTAAATTATATGGCTTGCTTTTCCATTCACGAATGATCCTCCAACTACGTCACATTCGATGCGCACGATAGTTGTAGATAAAATGCTGACTGGATACCGAGATTCGCAACTTATATTAGCCTTTATTGTTTCCCTAGCAAAACCTAAAATTTTACCGATGGAATTACTTTTCTCAAAGTGAACATCTTCTGAACAGAATATTTTGGTTTTGAGTGTATTATTATTACAACTCAATTTTAATGCAGTATTCTTGACATTGCCTTTTAAAAAATCACAAATGTCTTGAAGTTCATATGATCCTTCTGGAATTTCAATGACCTCATTATTACCATAGTAAAACTTATTATTTCTTTCGTCTATATTAGGAATAGAATTAAATGTAGAAAAGTACAGAAGTCCACACTCATATTCTCCACGTAATTCTAAAGTAGGTGAGTAGTTTGTTACGAGGGAGGCTCCCTGCCCAGTTATGGATACAGTGAAAGACATAATTATACTGTCAAGTTATTTTAATTTTAACCTTTATATAAATGATTTTTCCAATACTTACTTAAAAATAATAAACAAAGATGACCGCAGTTCGTAGTGCCAAAAGTTTGATACTGTTTGTAATTATAATTTATGTGTATATCTTTCAAATACTTTATTAATTCTAACGGAGGTTTTAAGTTACCAAAACTGTTAAAATATTCACAGTATTCATTTTGCTTGACATAGGCTACCCAGTGAGTTCCCGGATTTCTGGAACTATCTAAATTTAGAATAGCACATTCAATTTTTCTTGGTTTTGATGGTAACGTATCTCGCATAAAAACGCCACGAAAATATGGAATATGAACTGAGTGCTTTAATATATCTAGATTAGTAAGTGCTCGTTTGGGTAACCGTTTAATTAGTTTTTTGGAGGTTGTAAGTACAAGCCCGCTCCTTTTTTGTGAGACTTCAAATACAATCCTTTCCCAAGTGCAACGGCTTCCATCATCTTGTTATGACGTTCAGATTCTTGAAGATTTTTTTGAGCAACCTTGTAATCGTTAACAGCCTTTGTTATACCTGCAGCACCTCCAGCGAGTGAACCAAGAGCTGATAAACCAGCAAAGATTGGTATGAGGGGTAACAACCCACCAGTTTTCGGAACAGGAATGCAGCGTGGGAAGCGTATTCCTTTTATATTAGAAAATACTTTTTTTGCAGCTGCATGCGCATATTTTATAGTCGTGCGGTTGTCATTACATTTTAATTTTTTCATTTGCTTTTGAATTTTTTTAACACCTTTCATGAATGACCGTACTCCTGCTCCGGCTTTAAGCTTTGTTTTCATTGCATTTTTTACTATCCATGATGCAATCTTTTCTCCTTTCCCAGCATCTTTCGATTTCAATCTTTTCTTTGCCATATTTAAAAGTTCTAAATCGGCGTTATGTCTAACGTTCCAATCTTTATTATTGTAAGCGATATCGTGGTACATGCAAGCTTCATCCAATTTATTTATACCTCGTTCGCCCCTGAGTAATCTTCTCTTAAGTTTTGTGCCTGGACCACAAAATTGATATCCAGGTAAATGTAACTCAAACGGAATGTTATTTATTAAGTTGTTAATAATACCACTTCCTTCCGTCATCGATGATTATAAAGTGAGCGTATAAATAATAATGCCTAGTTTATATTAAAACACCAATGAATTTTTATCAACCCAACTGTTTTCACCATCACTGAGACCTAACCATTTGACAAAGAGTTTGTTTCCTTTTCTTTTTAAAACCTTTTCGATAAGATAAATATCTGGAAATTTGGTTCTCTGTAATTCATGCTCGTAAAAAGATCCTAAAATTCTCTGTTTATGTTTGTCTTCCAAGTGATAAGTAACTGGGTTTGTATGATTGACTTTAATAACATAAAATATTTCTGTTGACCAGTTTGGAGTATAACCTTTGTAGAAATCCCCTTTGTATTTACTTATCCGGACTTGATCCCCAAGATGGAACTTAAATTTTTGATGTTTTCTGGTAATTTGTGATTTAATAATGTTAGACCTAACAATCAACTGGTTTTCTTTGCTAACATCAATAGGCCTAAGTTTTGTTACACGGTGAATAGTATTATTGTAGCATAGTACAACGTCTTCCAAATTTTTTTGTATCCATTGATATTTACCGCAGGTGCTAAATAATTTGTAAAGATGACTTTTTAGAGTTCTTATTACTCTTTCAACAATTGCAGCTTTTTTTACAGAGTAAGTGGAGTAATGATTTATGTTATATTTTATCGTCAATTGTTTAAAATTTTCATTGTAAAATTCTTTGCCTAAATCTGTTTGTAAATTTTTGGGCTTTCGAGATGAAGTGGTTAATATATTTTGCATTGCATTTGTAACGCAACTTTTATTCTTTGACTTCAAAGGATTAACCCACACATATTTTGATAAAGTATCAATTACGACTAAAACATATTTATATCCTTTATTAAACTGTGAGTACTTTTGAAAATCCATAAGGTCTGCTTGCCATAAATCATCTATTCTTTTTATAATTGTACTTCGACGTGGAAAATTTCTTCTCGCCGCTCTGTGAAGTTCGTCTACAATTTCTTTCTTACTCATTTTTGTTTGGCTTGAATCATACGGTCTATTTCTATTTTTGAGTAAAACATAGAAGATAAACGGTCTGTTCTCGCTGATTCCAAGTTCTTTAAATAAATTAATACACGACTATTTACTTGGCTTATTTCGTTTCTCAGCTCTTGAACTGTTTTATCCAAATATGCTTTATTTACAGCTTCATCGTCCTTGTCTGGAGACGACAAGCCTTTTAGTTTGGATGATTTTAAATCGTATTCTCCCGTTTCAGACTTCTGTAACGTATCGTTATAGATATCAATATGTTCAGATAATCGTAAACGTTTATGAACGTGATGACCGAATTTATCTATATTCATTGCGGTCCCGATGCTTTGTTTACTGTAAGTATACTGCACAAATTTCCCGATGCTATTTGTTTTTATTCTTTGTTTATGATACCGGCTTCGTGAAGTTCCTCGATGATTGCAATAATTTCATTATCTAACCCAGTGTTACCAGCATCTCGTGATGCGAACAGTAATTGCAGTCGTTTTACTAACTCGTTAGGATCATCCCAGTAAACTAAATCTGTATTTCTTTTTACTTTTTTTACAAGTTCAATACCTTTTCCTCGAGGAATACTCACTGTACTAGTGGTTGGTTTTCTAGAGATTTTGAATAATGGCTTTATAATATTCATGTATTTAAATCCCTTGTTGCTATTTATTGGTTTAGATGGATCATAATTACGTCTGTGTGCATTAGTATCGATAAGTAGTAGTTTATAGTTTTCAAGGTCGTTATCTGTGATATCATCTAGATTTGGTTTCTTTTTATACAATAGTTCTTTTAAACCGAGAGTTTTTCTCAAATTATGATTTCCAATTATTAGAGTGGTGCCGTCATCATAAACGCGACTTTTTCCAAGCATAAGTTTTCCTTGTTCATTTCTTATTCCAAAAGGTATAGCACTAAATACTTCAGATGATGTAGACCATGATAAAGATTGACTTTTAACGTTTGGCGATGATTGTAGCGATTTGAACGAACCTTCACTCACATCATGGTCTTGAGTAGGTGATACAGTAAGGGTTTTGTCGGTTGTTCGGAATTGTTCATGATTTTCTTCCTCATCTTCGCTACTTAGTTCGTTAAATTCTTCAATAGACGAATACGACGCTTCGCTTTCATTATTCTTTATTTTTTTAAATACGGGGTTATAAACAGTCTCTTTGTCATGGTGCTTTTCATCATTTTTATTTGCTATCATATTAAGAGGGTCAACTATGGGTTTAAATATTGTTTCTAATGTATTATTTCTTGTATTTTTTGCATCCTTTATCATGTCAAACTTTCTTTTAACAGCTGATGCTGATTTAATGATTTGTCTCTTTAGATCTCTTTCCATTTTATTGGGTTTCCTTTCACCTCCAAATCTCATGTGGAAATGATTTATAAATATTATAACATCCGTATATGTAATTATTAATCTACGACTATAAATGTATCAAACGTCATTCTATAGCATCCTTTATTTCGCTCACAATCCTTATTTATGACAATATAATTGTATGGTGTTTTCCAAACAGATGAACACATTTCACGGAATTGAAGCCATGACATATCAGACCCTACATGCTCATCATAAACATGTTTTAAATTTACGTCGTCTTGTTTAAACAATATAATCATGTTAGAATTGTCTCTTACGAGTTGTTTAGGTATTTTGGTGTAAGTTTGATTGATATAAAAACAATCAATATTCCTATGACGCCCCATAGCAAAATAGTTACGGATGTTGTTTTGATTTTCACAAGCAACATCATCGAAAATAATAATGGAATCCGGTGACGCTTCGTGAGGGTTCAATATTTCGCTATTATGATTATATTTGTGAAATGATGTACCTGGAACCAATTCTAAAACTTTTTCGAGATAAATGTATTTAGGTTGATACAAAGATTTTGAATACACGTACAGGTTTCGAAATCGTGGACCATCTTTATGTAATAATAAACTTATTACTATGTTGGTTTTCCCGCAATTAGATGGACCGCAAACAATACAACGAATTGTATTTGGCAATAACTTTCCATGTCGACTTGCCCCTGTCAATGAAGTTGGACAAATACATTCCAATTTTAACGATTCTTTTTGTTTTAAGAATTTCATTATATTTTATGATTAAAAATTAAATTTGACTGCAGTGTTAAAAGGATTTTTCAGAAATGACTACATAAAATGGTTGCTACGCTTAAATAACGGAAAAGCTAATAATCCATATCGATTATTGGGCGTTCTAATTCACTTTTTCGAGAGAGCGAACGAAGTGAGCGAACGATTAAGAAAAAGTGAAGTAGAATGCCCAATAATCACCTACTGACATCCAAATACCAAACGCCATTATTTGTTATTGCATCGCATATCAGAATTACGTAATACATACACATATGTTTTTATTGAAACCTACATTTATTTGAAAAGGTTCGTAGGAATATATATATATATAGCTAACCCCATCTTAATCTCGTCTAGTTCTGTCGCCATATCAATTTAACTTTGTTTAATTATATTTCTTTTAATGTTTTTTAACCGGCTGTTGTGAAGATCTTTGGGGGAGGTAAGGCCTCCCCAGCAGTGGACGTCTTTTGACTGAGATGATGTTCTTAAAATTCCCTTTATACTCGTACTTAAGCTTCACCTGAATAGTCGTTTCATAAACGTATGCGCATCAACGCAGGCGTTACGACAACGCGACGACGACGACGCCTAGCTACGAACCGCAGGTACAATCGTGTCGTGACTGTATCCGTTATACGTTTATCGAACGCCTATGCTAGAAAAACGCTAGCAGCATGAAGAACTCAATAGAATAGAATAAGAAAGAAAGTGTTTACTTTCTAGAAGTCGTAAAACAAAACAACAAAAATCTTAATTTAAAACAAGGTTTGTATCAAAAAGGTCTCAGTTCAGCATTGAGCCGTGGCACGACACAGGTATTCTGCGAATGCCTAGTTTTATTTAAAATCTTATGTACGCATGGCGCTAGCTGGTCCTATAATTCAACATAATGATGCACTTAAACTTATCTTAACTTAACTTAACACTTACTTTAATTCAAATGTAACTAACATACCAATCATGCTAGTTACCGGTAAACAAAAAAAAACTAATGCATTACATCTGACATTGAACTTCTGTTAATTTAAAAGTGGTATTTATTATCCGTCTTTTGTAGGTCCGATGTGGTAGTTGGTTGGTTAGTCAATACAGACACTTTTTAGCAAATGTCAAAACTATATTTTTAAATAAAGATAGTATGGGAATGTCAAACTATTACGTCACTATTGTGTTCCGCCAATTGAGTGTATTTAGCTCAGAATAATAAGTTTTTGTTCTGAAGTTGGAGGCTACAGAAATTCGTGCTTTAAATGAAAAATAGGTTAATGTTTTAAAGAACTGTTAAGGAATTTTATTATAGGTTTAATGTTTTGGGTTGAATTATTTTCGTTGTCAGCTTCCCTAATAGTTATAATAAATAGATGATGAAGCTGTTCGTTTTCGATAGTAATGTTTGCATTAAAGTTGTGTTGTGAAATTTGGTTATGAATTGTGTATGTAAAAAAAAGCTATGCTTGCGTGCAGACTAACTGTAAGTTTATATTTATGTTTTCTCTTTTCATCATCATCATCATCAGCTCACTTCCACCCACTGCGGGGCATAGACCTCTTCCCTCGCACGCCACTCTTCACGGTCCTGCGCCATGTCAATTCGGACACTGTATCCGAATATAATGTGTCCGAAACATCAGCGACCCCCATTCTCATTTATCCTCTCTCTTTTTCTCTTTTAGTGAATGTTAATTCTTTTGAGAAAATAAAGTCTTTAACCGTAGTTTGTGGAAACACCGAGGATGACAAAAGACGATATCTCATCGTCGCCATCTGTCAGGACGTGGTGCCCGCGAGGTGTCGGTCCGTGGCGCGCACGCGGGCTGAGCACGCACAATGCGGCGCCGGCGCCGCCCCGCGCTACTTGCCGCGGACCTGTCCGGCGGGCAGCCTACGACCTGCGACCTACCCACGTCACTACTCTGTACCTAGTGTTGTAAAAGACTTGAGTTTTTTAGTCCTCATTACGAGACTCAGTCTTTTTTCAAAACTCGCGACCTAAAAATCAATCTCAAAAGACTTATGGCAAGTAAAACTAATGTCTTGAGTCTTTTGTTTTTAGTCCTGATTTCGAGACCTTTGGACCGCATCTGTGGTATAGTGGTTAATACCACCGGTTTTAGACCTAGAGGTCCCATGTACATATATCGCCATAACATCAATGTTTGTAGCGTTGTTGTATTCCGGTAGCTAGAGATAAGATAGTGCCTCAGTTGAGGATTCCAGGTGAAGTGTGCTTCCACTTTCGGCCTTATTGTTACTTCACATAAGGTGAGATGAAGGCCTAGTGCTCACCGGTAAAGAAAAAATAAAAATAATAAAAGAGTTGAAAGTTCAAAATCCAAAATTCAAAATTATTTATTCAGTTTGGGCTACAAATAGTTCTTATGAACATCATTATGCCATCGGTTCGTAAGTCTACTCTGGGCGGGAGACCTTGTACTGAGAAGAACCGCCAAGAAACTCAGCAAGTGTCAAGTTCTTTTCTCCCTTACAGCGTCAAAAATATTGGAAAATGCCCTATCGTAAAAGGACACTTTCTATCACAAATAAAAACACAAAATATTAAAGACAATCACAACATGTTAAAAAAAAAACAAAAGAGAAAAAATAATAATACCTAGGTACCTAAATTTGCTTTACATCAGTTATCAGGTAAAAATTTTACAATGTTTACAGTACTAATAAAGGTTAAAACTTGTCTAATAAAAAAACAAAGTTAAACTATAGTTAATAATAATAAAAATAATAGTATGCAAGAGCAGACCAACCTCCACAGGCGGCACCCGTTCACGAGTATGGCATATGAATCAGCTAAGCTTAGAAGAGGAAAGTCTTTAAATTAATAAGACGTAATAGTAAGAAGATAAACAGTAAAATTGGAAACACAGATAGATATCTAAAGAGCTGCGAGCCTCACCACAATTACATTATGTACGACAACGCAGAGACCCATTACTCTGTGTCTATCCTAACAGTGTGAAACTCCAGCTAAATGAGACCCACCCATTCAATAATACCCATACTCGTAGTTCGTTCATTAGAACGTCAACTAGCTTTCACAATTGATCGGTTAATCAGGACAATACTTTTCTTTTGACATATTATAATGTCTTCTTACTACTTACGCCTTAGGTAGGTGGAAGGTAGTCATCAAATCTACCCTATGTGTCTTCTTTACCCAAGTATTTGAACTATGGTAATAAGTATTTCCCACAGAGCCTGCTTCTCGACTGCTAATTAACGACATCCAGGCAGTCGCCTGGGCGTGGTAATTGTATCATCCGATGGCAGCGTGTTAACATACCTACTGACAATTTGATTTCCTCTTAAAAAGGCAAAAAAAGCTTATGACCTGTTGAATAGTAACGACAACAAACCTTTAGTAATAAATTGAATCGGATAAATCTCTTGAACAAAACTCTAATTTAAAAGAAAGTAACAAATCAAATTCATACCTAAAAAAAGTTTACCAGATGCTTGACGTTTCTTACTTAATATAAAAAGTTTGTTATTTTTTCTTGTCGTGACAACTTGTGAGAACAACACAACAATAACTTAAGCCACCTTAATCTTTATCCAACTTTTGTATGTTTATGTTTGTAAGGTATCCTAAATAAACAAAAACACGACTTATACATTTTTCAGTCCATTCTTCTTCCATTTAGCTATTTAGTAAGGAGGCATTGTATGAATTGCGAATATTTTGCAATTCGTGCAAAACATTTGCACATTAATAAAAAACGAACCCTTTAAATATAAATCTAGATGATACTAGTTATCGAAACAAGTACCACTAGTTCATTACAGGGTATTGTTTTGTTTTCTATAATATTACTTGCACTATTTTCATTTGCCAAAATGATCCTCGGTCATTATATTCATTTGCATTATTACCATTTATACCTACTAACAACGCTTGAAATAACAATTTACTAGCTATAACTCTCATTTGCCATAAAATTAGGTGTCATAATAACAAATGACATAATTATTAGTTTCTTAAAATATCATTTTACATTAATTGACACTTGTCATAATATACATATCTCATAATACTAAATGTTTGCATAATGCATGTCTCTCTGTAAAGAAAACCTATTAATGGGTTAGGTTAGGTTAGATTTTTGACCACACGCAGGCTGAAGCTAAAGGAGATTGCTTGTTTGCTCGCTGTATTCTTGCTTGCTTGCATCATGCTCACGCTTGCATGCTACATGCATACTTGCATTGCATGCTGTATGCCTGCTTGCAGGATGCTTGCCGGGGGGTGCAGGGGGCCCGCTATAAAGAAAGTTTATTTTTTCGGTTAGGTTAGGTTAGGTTTGTGACCACGCGCAGCTAAAATTGCTAGTTTGAATGCTTACTTTGCTGCATGTTTGCTTGCATGCTGCGTAATTGCTTGCATGTTGCATGATTGCTTGCATTTTGCATGATTGTTTGCATGCTGCATGCATGCTTGCTTGCATGCTCGCTCGCATGGTGTAATCCGTGCCTGCACTGACTTTTATTATTATTATTGATGTTGTAAATGAATATTATGGTAAATAACTGTTATGGAAAATAACATTATTGAAAATGATATAGGTATATGGCAAATCGAATTATGGATTAAAAATATTATGACACTTGATTGGTTATAACCATTGAAATTAGTGAAAATTAGTTTATGTAATTTGATAATTATGGCAAATGAAACGTTATTTCTAATGAAATTATGTCAAACAATATTATTGCATTTGAAATTCGGGAAAACATTAGTAAACCTTCGTTGCAGACATACATATAAAACTTTAAGTGTAGGTTAGGTACTGATTCCGATAATTTTGTCAAAGGGACTTTTCTTTTTGAACTTCCTTTCTAGGCAGGTAGACTCCTTATAGGGTGAAGATCTACTTATAAAGGATAAAAATACCTTTGGGGTCACGATACCGGTGCTTACGCGAACGAAATCGCGGGCGAACGGCTAGTACTAAATGTTGATGGGTAGTGTGTTCTCAAAATTCTATTTCTATTTGGTTTTAAATAAGAAGCTGAGCTGGAATGATAGACGCTTGGGTAGAATGCGATAAATCGTGGTTTGATATCTATGGCTCCGTTAGACTGCCGTTAACCTAACATTTGCATTTGCATTTAGCTTTCTGGATGGGTTAACAGAACTATTAGTATGTATATAGGTCACTTAGTAATTCAGTAAGCACTGAAAAGGTATATAGGTCGTATACAAAATAGTTAGTGTTTTGGTGTGCAAAAGTTAACGTAAGCTAATATTGGGGAATTAAATATATTTTTTGTAATGTGTTCTTTTTACAGTACTCAAAATTTTTCGTAAGTTAAGTGTCTCAAATAATCCACTATGCCAAGAAAATGGTTAAATTAAATTTTTATTACTATCACAAATTTTAATAGTTTAATTTAATAGACTAAAAAAAATTAAAATGTTGTCTTTGTTGTGACCCGATCTTCCCATTTATTTTTATTTATTTTTATACGTAGCACGGCAAATGACTCCAATTCACCTGATGTTAAGTGAATATGGAATCCAGATGCGACGACAACTGGTGCAGCGTGAAAACAACGCAGCATCAGTTATCCTCACTTTGCCGGCCCACAAGGTGCCTCTTCACGCCTCGTTTGAAGGACCCCATTTCATAGGAAGGAGGGAAAACGTGTGCTGGCAAACTATTCCATGTTTTGGAGGTGCGAGAAAAAAACGAGTCACCAAATTTCTTAGTGCGCGATGGAATATTTGAGACAGTGAAGCGGTGACTCCGGAGAGCAGCACGTGTACTCCTATGGAGAAAGGAAGAAGGTAGGATGAGGTCAAAGAGTTCTTCACAGCACTCGCCATGGTATAAGCGGTAAAACACGCTAAGTGACGCAATATCTCTACGCAATTGCAGAGTTTCAAGAGTATTTTTGACTTCTGCGTTGCCAATAATGCGTACAGCGTGACGCTGCAATCTGTCCAAAGCATCGAGAAGGTACTTTACGGAACCGTCCCAGATGTGCGAGCAAAACTCCACGCAAGACCGTACCTGTGTCTTGTACAAAAGACACCATGAACAGCAAAGGATGTTTTTAGATGTTGATGATAACGAACATAAGCGCAAGTTTTAATTCTCATTCATGTAAAATTACAATATCGGAAAAACACATTAATTTCCTAATCGCAACTGAAAAACACACCACAGAATGATGTACGGTTTCCAATAGCCAGCAAGTTTTAAATCATGTTTGAAACTAGTATTTTTCATTATAACCAATGGCATGGGGCGAGGGCGGGTTCGCTCGCTCAGATTAAATTTCATTGGAAATACTCGCTTTGATATTATAGTACTTATACGGTTTGATATTATTAATAGGCACAAAGTCGATTGGATCCAAGGAAATGTACGTATTGGAGTTTGCAATTAAAACTTAGTAGGGGATATGGGAAATCCAAGTGTATATTGGTTTCGCTGATTACTGGAGTAGGAGTAAGGAATCTTATAGGTCACTTTTGATCTATCTAATCGACTAATTAGGGAGATATTTTCATTTCATCATCATCATCAACTCATTTTTATGTCCCCAGTGCTGGGGCACGAGCCTTCCCTATGGATGGATAGGGAGATCGGGCACCACCACACGGCGCCACTGCGGATTGTTGGTTATTAACGACTGCTAATGCAGCCGAGACCAATGGCTTTACGTGCCTTCCGAAGCTCGAGATGATAAATGTTTGATCACTCATCCGGTGACCGGCCTTTGCGAAAGTTGCTTAACTTCAGCACTCGCGGACCGGGCGTGTTAACCACTGCGGCATCGAGCTCCTGAGGAACTCGATTTTCATTTGTTTTAAAGGAAATCCGAAGATGAGCTAATCTTAAAACTAGGAAGAAATAATCCTTGTTATATCCATAAACTTTAAAAGGTACGTACACATATTTTTTATTTCATGTAATGTAAAAGTTTATTTTTATTGTGCAGTACACAGTACACACTACACACGTGCTGTGTCGTTAGTAAGTATGTGTTATTTTTTCCAGTATTTTATTTCGAGTAACATATTTTAAACTCTGCATGCAATATAGATAATTTAACTAGAGTTGTAACTTTCAAATTTATGGTCAAAATACCTATTTTGGTATATATTATTTAATATAAATAAATATACATAACAATTATGTGATAGGTCTAATATTGCTAGCTTGACTATAACATAGAGTATGTGCTAACGACCCAACTACTAATATAATCATAACGTAACCCAAACATTTCAAAATACATTTACGATTGCCAGGACCCGACAATTTGCAAAGACAACGCCACCACATTCTTCTATCAGAATCCCATCAGCAGTAAGGCGTATGATCGATGGACGATTCCGAACCTTTAATGATCATTCAAGATTTATGGCGCGAATTCATGGGCACTTTACGCATCTCCTTTGTCAAAGGACGACACATATCGAACATGGTATTACAAATTACATATTTACAAAACATATCGTAAAAATACAAGTAAGTAGAGATAGTCTGATTAACTGATAAATTATGGTGGTATTTCTATGTTTTTAAATAAAAATTATTACGCAAATTAGTTATGTAACAATGTTGAATTTTAATAAAAAATATATAGTTATATTTATGTATTGTATGATAGGATTTATAAATCTTGAATATTAGAAGCCTGAATATTATTATTAGAAGGACGGATTTAGAAAATCATTTTTTAAAAAAAAAGGTATAAATCTTGCTCGTGGAATTTTTTTCAACATTTGTGTTTCAATTTGTTCGCAACAAAATTTGCGTTAAAAAATTATTTGAGCATTTTAAACCATTTTAAAACAATTAAAATTCTGATTTTTATATACATTTTTTGCTCTAGATTAGATTTGTTCGTTGGTTGCCTTGATTTTTTTTAGATTAAAGTTTTAATGTGAATTTATTAATTAATATGAATACCCAAGATTTAATATTTTATATAGTAGAAACTTGTTGGCTATAGGAATAAACGATAATGCGAAGGCATGCAATCGATTACTCGTTAACAGCTGTTGTAAATGATTGAAAAATTGCTTTGCGCTAGATTTAGCTAAGTGGTCAATTAATATTCCTAAATACTTCGTAGGCATTCGAATGTAAGCTAGTCTGTAGGGCTCTATAACTCATTTTGTATTTTATCAATTCATCAATTGAGACAACTACAAATAGCATATTTAATTGAAAAGACATGAAAAATAATATCGTGTAATAATGTCGTGTCTGCCTATAATTAAGACAACACTTAGCCTTAAGATAAACTTGTATTTTTGAATTTTAATAGTGTACGTTTTGTTGGTAGTCCATATAAAATAAATAAATATGTTCTGTTTTTTTTTATCTCTAAATATTAAATGCAATTTTTTGTTGCAATATTTATAATTGCAACAAAATGTAACTGAAAAACTTTATTTCAGATTGCGTAATGAACTTCTAACTTTAGGCAAGTGCCGCATTACAATTGTCATGCATCCTTGTGCTTACCTTTGCATGTAAAAAAAAGGAAGTAAACTATAACTGGCCCACTGCTGGGCAAAGGCTTCATCATTGAAATCAAGTCATCACTACAATTGATGGGTAATGGCTTAATCACCACGCTTGCCAAATGCGGGTTGGTGATCCCAAACCCGGGTTATGTATCGAAAAATCTGAAAGCCACTTTGACCGACCATGTCTTGGGTTTAATTCCCAATTGAACCCAAGACATTCGGGCATCAAACCGAGTGGTTTGCCACTCATCCACCAAGGCTATAAATTTTGGTGGATAATTGATGGGTATTGATATTTTTTTATATATATTTACGGGTAAGCACAGTGCCTTGATCACACCTGATGTTAAGTGATGATAAAGCCAATGATGGAAGCGCACTTCACCCGGGACCCTCAACTAGTGAGGTACTGGCTATCTTATCTCTAGCTGCCGGAACACAACAATGCTACAAACATTGATGTTACGGCGACATATTTAGATAAGATGGTGGTAGCTAGCCAGGCGGACAAATAAGTCCTACCACCAACCAAACCGAGTACACAAAGATGTACCCCCCGCTGGGAATCGAACCCGGGACGTTACAACGGACGTTACGGACGTAGCAAGTTCTTAGCGTTAGAAAATTCGATGAAGTGCACGGTTGATTCTGCATTATTTTAAACTTCTACAACTTCTGCTAAACAATAAACACACACAAGCCTCTGCCCCCAATTCATCAGACTGCAACATACAGGCAATTCAGGGTAGATATAATTAAACACCAAGTCCTTTAATCGACAATAAATTTATTAACAGCAGTAAGAAGGTCGTATTTTTGCTGATTGTCTAAGGCGGCATGTTCAGCATGACCGGACTTTTTTGCGGGTGGCGAAGAACTTAAAGGGTTCATCAAGCCATGTAAAACGAAACACCTTCAGAAGTTTTCTAGAGGGAATGGCAAGAAGGTCGTGGCCTGATTAAAACTTTCGCTATCCAGTCAGTAGGGATGTAGGTACTGCTCTGGCTAGTTCAAGTCCAACAAAGCTAGCGTAATTGCGGCAGCCCTATCACAACTGCCGCTAGCGTATCGTTCCATTTACATAGTTTACGCATCAAGGATTACTATCTTACGCGCATTGCATCCACCCACACGTGTACGTAAGATGCCGCAGATTTGATAACCTTTAACTTGAGGTAGGAAGAGCTATATTGGGTTGAACGCAAACAATTTCGAAGATTGTATGCTTTGACACCAGAATAGTACATGCGTGTATGCTATCATTGCTTACCGCGATATCACGGTGTAAGAGAATTAATTACGGCAAGCAGTGACTAGCCTGTGTTTTTGGTATAGCGAGTTGTATGTGGTTGAGATAGAGTCGAAGGGTCAGACAGAAACTTTTAAGATTCCAATTAATAAAGTTAAGTTAAGTAAATATATGTATATAACTATATAATATAACTGTCCCACTGCTGGGCAAAGGCCTCCATCATTCAAATCAAGTTATCGATACAATTTCTTTTATTTTTATTTTATTTTATTCGGAAAATCATCAGCTTTATATTAATGAAATAGAACTTACACTAGAACTTAAGAGCTACTAAAAGATTCGCACTGATGAAGGTAGTGTAAAACAGAAAATTAACAACAAACAGCTTATTGCTTTTTAAAGTAGCTAACCATAATTACTAATTAATGCACACACAAAAATATAAAAAAATAACAATTGATGGGTATTGGCTTAATCACCACGCTTGTCAAATGCGGGTTGGTAATCACAAACCTGAACACTTTGCCTGGCCTGGGATTTGAACCCGACCTTCGGCTATCGGGCCAAGGGCTTTGCCAATCGGCCACCAAGGTTAAGATTCGAATTGAAGCTGTTTAAATATGTAAGATCACACCCCCTCTTCAAGTACCTACCTACTACCAAGACCGGCATATCGACTTATCCAAAATTACCAAATTTCTTCAATGAATGTTAAACCATATACTATATACTCCGTGCTTCGGAAGGCACGTTAAGCCGTTGGTCCCGGTTGTTGTCGTGGTGTAGCGTGGTGGGTTATGGCCCAATATCCCCACGTGCTATTGTTCACGTGAGAGGCCTGTGCCCAGCAGTGGGACGTTTATAGGCTGATGATGATGATGATGATGATGATACCATATACAACGTGTAACAGAAAGGTGTGGTCAAAATGAAAAGATCCAAAGTGTATCCAATCTTGTATGCAGAGTTACTATGGCATAATTATTAACTTTAAGTTGCTTTACAATTTTTTAATTTAATATTTTTATTGTGACATCATATCAAAATAAACAAGTCTCAGCCCTAGTGGTTTAGTAACCTGTGTGTACTTACACTGCTTGCTTATGCGCGCCTGACGCGCATGACTTCACTAATATAAGTATTTAATTTACAATTACATGACAAACTAAAATTAATAATTATGTCTCAGTAACAACACATATAAGATCGGATACAATTTGGATCTTTTCATTTTGACCACACCTTTCTGTTACACGTTGTATATAAAGATTATTGTGGTAGTCTGGTGTGCACGCGTGTGTACATTGTACTTGGTTGGTTTAGTAGTAGGACTTGTTCTAAGTCTACCAGCTAACAATATACCTTAGTTAAGTCTGTCGCAATAGCTGCAATGTTTCCGTTAGAGATAAGATAACAAATTGTTAAGTGTTTGAGAATTCTATGAAGTGCACTTCTACATTTGACCTTAACGTCACTTAACATCAAGTGAGATCAAGTGATATGAATGTCAAGCGTTATATTGTTAAGCAATAAAATAAAAAACACACTTATTTAAATCAATATTTTTTATTTACTTTTTGCGGTTTTGAACCCTTTACAATACATAGTCATGGTCACAGTGCTGTCCCTGTGTCATCAGACTCATCAGTATAAAATCAAAAAACAAAATAAAAGAAACGCGAGGATGACATCTTGTAATACCCATGCTTATGAACTAATAAATGATTGATTGATTGATTGATTGATTGAGTATTTGCTTAAAAGTTGCTATATTATAATGTTGAGGTAGAATTCGCGTAAACTTTAAAAATCAATACAAAATTAATAGGCTCTCCTTTACTCGACCATTTTTTAATTATCGAAAAATTTTAACACTCACTAATGTTAAAATCTCAACAAATACTGGGTGAGATAAAATGTTTTCTGCTGAGACGTGTTAATTTGCAATTGTTGCGGTAGGGCGCGTGCAACAAAGTCTTATATAACGAGTGGGGGGTGGGGGGGAGACTTTAACGAGTTTACGACAGGCCTTGGTCGGGTCACGTGACGCGGCGGGTGCGGCATGTCTACGTCTCCCTCACGCCTGTTTACGCTCTATCGGCACACTTTTATTGACAGCGACAGGTAAAGGCTGGCTTGTATTGAGTCTGCCTATCTTAAAAACAGGGAGTAGACTAAAGATAACTTTGCAACAAGGTTTCACCAAGTTTCACGCAAACTGCTTAGAGGTATCCTAGAGTCCGTCATCCCATCCACGACTATGGTCGGTTCAACTCGGTTGAAACGTCGACTATAAAAAGGTATGACACACATACAGTCATGGTAACTAATAGAAATGAGACAAATAAAACTTTTTTTACTATCAAGCTTTAAAGTGTTACATTAATATTTTCTTTTAGTTCCAAAATCATGTAATTTTAACGTTTTTATGAATTGTTTTCTAAAGAAAAAGCAGTACCTATCTGATAGTGTTACTTAGTTGCAGAGCAACGACGTTCTAGCTTCATTAATTTACTAAAACCGTTACTTGTACAAAACTTCTCCTGGAATGTCTGCGAGCGGGAGAGGGTTAGCGTTTATCTAGCAAGAAGCTCGCATTAAAAGTATAATTAACTCCTAAACCATAGCTCAGGCCACTCCTACGTACGCGGGCGCAGGTGCAATCACCGTTTCAACTATGTGCGCCATAAAAATACAAAATTATTATTCAATCATGTTGAGAGCTTTGCGAAACACCGAGTATTGTGGAATTCCACAGACGTTGGGTCACACCTCTTCATACGAGTGGATCGTGTTCCATGAGATATGTGAAGATTGTCCACTGTTTATGGTAACATTTTGATGGATCTTCTAGTATTTACATTGGATGGGCTGTTCTTCAAGATGCGCGTATGTTTTTATTTTTATTTGTTTCGATATTTTGGTTTTAAGACATATCAATCTCATGCCATTTTATTTATTTCAGTTGCTTAATTTTATCGTATCTTTATTTAAAATAGAAAGCAAATAATCGGGAAGGCAAGGACTTGAAATGACAATGAGCTACAGAACAAAACAGAAACAAGGTGATATTAAAATGTGTGATGCTGATGATGTTTAAAATATAAATTCCAAAACGAGCAGTTAGGCCACGTCTATTAATTAACAAAAAGTGTAATAAGAGATGGCCACTCAAATTCAAAACTTAATTTGCACTTTCGTCTAAACACCACCACGACTACGATTGAAGCATCGCCTCCTGGTAGCAAACAAGATGAATTAAAATACTGCCTTATAACTTTTGTTAGCGTAATTGAATGTTTTCGTATGGTTAATAAAACTCGGATTAGACGACCTGAGCTACTTGTCGCTACAGACAGTTTCAATAGAAATACAACAAGCGTACAGAACATGAGTCGCAGTGGTTTCCCTTTAAACGTTGATAGAGCACACCTTTCCCATTGCCAATACCAACAACCCATTTATACACTACTTTTAAGATTATAATACTACCCCCTACCAACCACTTAGGTTATATGAGAGGCGCCAGACGACCTTGCGCAAGTGAGCAAACTCGCACAAGAGACCATCTGCGTCAGGTTACAACAACGCCTGATCAGGATGCACCGAAGTGCATTCTTCATCCGGAACTCATAAGTCTAGAGTCTCAAGAGAGTTTTCCCCTAGACACGTATATAGTCTACTCCCTATATTCCAGGCAATGCACCAAATACTTGGTTGATATCATCACCAACATCATCAGCTCATTTTATGTCCCCACTGCTGAGGCACGAGCCTTCCGTATAGATGGATAGTGAGAACGGGCCATAAAACACCACTCAGGCCCAGTACGGATTGGTGGTTGATAACGACTACTAATGCAACCGGGACCAACGCCTTCTAGAGGAGAAGGTTGGTCACCTATCCTATGACCGGCATTTGCGAAGTTGCTTAATTTTTGCAATCGCAGACCGGGTGCGTTTACCACTGCGCCATCAAGCTCCTCCTTTGTTGGTATGATTAGTACCATACCAACAAAGTATTTGGTGCATTAACCGCGGCAGACGATGACCCCTAAATGCGCGCGCGCAGCATTAACAGAGTTGCACGCCGCCGCCGTTTCGACACTGCGAACGATCCGCGCATTCCTGCCATGTCACGCGATTGCGGATCGGCGGCTCAGTCGAACGGGTATCGTCCTTTGTAGTTTATAACTTCGTTTGAGCTCTAATACTCTGTATGTAAATAGCCTTATACCTATAGCAATTGTTTCCATCATTGAAATCAGTCAAAGCTAAGTACAATTAATGGATGTTGGCTAAGTAAGTATGTATTGAAAAAATTGGTATTATCGAAACTAGGTATATAGGCATGTATCGAAATTAGGTGGGTATCGAAAAAGCCGAAACACTTATTATCATTATCAAACTCTTCCTTGCTTCGACACGTTAAGCCGTCGTTGGCATCATTAGCAGTCATAAACAATCACCAATCCGCACTGGACTATATAGCTAAGTTTTAAGCCCAGATTTGAGATTTAAAAATACCCTTTTTTTTCAATAAAATATAGCCTATGTTACATGCAAGGTATGTAGTATTCTATCAGTGAAAGAATTTTCGGAATTGAACTAGTAGTTTCAGAGATTACCCTCCACAAACAAACAAACAAACATACGAACAAAGTCACAAACTTTACCTCTTTATTAAGGGGGTGCAGCGCGGAATTTGAAAATTTACGTGTTTTTAAGTCACTGGTGCTAGGCGCTGAATAGGTCTTATACATTAAAAGGACTAGTATAGGTTAGCTTGATCCTTTCACAAGGTCGTGGTTGTCTTGGAATTTGAAACAAATACCCAGAAACTGCATAAACAATACGTAAAATAATGATATCTAAAAACTTATTTCTTCAGAAACTTTGTAAATATAGCACAAATGAAACAATGATCCAACATCAAAATGTTTGTATTGATATTCCGCAGGTCACTGTTGTCTTATTTTTCAATAAAAAAACATGAATATGAAAATATTAAGACTTTCTTATTTTTTACCCAAACGCCTATGATTTTACGAAAGTAAACATTGCTCTAATTAAATCACCAGCCTACTCTGTACAGATATTAGTGTGCGTGCGTATTCGTAGTCGTGCGCCGTTGTCACACCACTGCCACGCGCCGCTCGCTCGCTATCATAAAGAAACTTGAAACTCGCAGTTTTGCGTCCGCGCTGCACCCCCTTAATAGTATAGAAGATATAGATATAGATGATCCCAAAGTCAAATCTCTTGAGCTACGGCAAAAAATGTGAAGGACCAATCTTGTATCTACGAACGGAAACGTGACTATGTTTTTGTTCCGATATCTTGTTGTCTTTGTTTTCGGCGATGCCATCATCGCCGGTTGCATCGGTGTTTTTATAGCTGTTACATAATGATTATATATAGTATTAAATAACTGATCCACTAACGTTTGAATTTTATTGTTTTATGTAAATAATTTTGGCTTACGTAGTAAATAATAAAATAAATAAATGTCTATGTCTGTCTGTCCGCTTGCATGGTATCACCATTCTTTCTAGAAACCTTGTAACGGTGTTTCGATCACGGCTTGATGCACCCTTTAGGTTTCTCGCCGCCCCCAAAAAAGTCCGGTAACTCTGAAAAGGCCGCCTGGTAACAAAGAAACTGAGTTTGACAATCGTGTCTCGGTAACATGAAGCTGTAGATATAAACTCAGTAAGTTGCATCTGACATTTTTCCCATACTCCAAATGTCAAAATCAGGCAACTGTCACACGACTGTGGATATTTAAAAATAAGCAGAATTAAGGCCCATCTCCGTCTGAATATCAGCGTCATGGTTACAGCTTGGCTAATGCTGTCACACATGTTGTGCCGGAGACTTTTTTGCCACTGTTTCACTGCTCACCTTTACGCTTTTCTTGTAACCTTTCTCTATCATCACCATCATTTTATGTCCCCACTGCCGGGGCACGAGACTTCCCCATAGATAGATAGGCAGAACAGGCCATTAACCACCACGCGGGCCCAGTGCGAAATGATGGTTGTTAACGACTGCTAATGTAACAGTGCGCAAAATAAATGATTTGATTTGATTTGAAGGCCCAGAATCTTAAGTAAAAGAGGAGGAAATCGCGGGCATCAGTTAGTAGGTAGTTAAAGTAATGGCGTTTGACATACTCTTGTGCCGTAATTGTTTTAGAGGCGACTACTGCCAAGTTTACGATTACAGCCATCGGGATGACATCATACGTACTAAAGGAGTCATCGGGAACACGATCAACTCCGCATACTGCCATGTTGTAACGTAACATGAAGAGAAATTAGATTATATTATATTATTTTACTTTCCACGTACCTACATACCTAATATTAGGCACCTAATGCCTTAAGTTACAGTTTTACTACTGTCACCTAACTTGACTTAAAAAACTAAACTATACGTATATATTTTTTGCATACTTACCCCCAAATTCAAAAAAACTATTTAAGCATAATTTAGTTAATCATTGTTTTGTCTCTTTTTCTCAAATTCAAAATGACGTTTGTGTGACGTTGACAAAACAATATTTAACTAAATAATACTTAAATAGTTTTATGAATAAGGAGGTAATTGTTAAAGAGCTCGATGGCGCAGTAGTTAACGGATCAGCCGGGTGACCAAATAAATTTCTCATCTCGAGCTCCTCCGTGCTTCGGAAGGCACGTAAAGCCGTTGGCCCCAGCTGCATTGGCGGTTTATGGCCCGTTCTCCCTATCCATCCATAGGGAAGGCTCGTGCCCCAGCAGTGGGGACATAAAAAATTAGCTGAAGATTATGATGGATAATGTTACCTACCATTTCAACAATTCTGATGACTTCATACACTAAGACTGAGCTCGATTGTGCCAAAGGTAGTGTGTGAGGTTTGTGATCTTAACCTTTTCAATGGTGGGTACTGCGAAAAGCTTTGTCAAACCTATCATCCTGCTTTAGGTGCGGCGTGGTGAATGATCTTGGCTAGACCTCGGCCCGATCTTCTCATGTGCTACTGTTGATGTGCGCCGTGATCGCTTTAAAGTTAAAGATAATAATGGATAAGTAAAAGTAAAGTAAATATGCGTATATTGTCCCACTGCTGGGCAAAGGCTTCCATCATTGAAATCAAGTCATCACTACAATTGATGGGTAATGGCTTAATCACCACGCTTGCCAAATGCGGGTTGGTGATCACAAACCCGGGCTATAAAACACATAAATAAATAAATAAATACACTGATAATGATAATGGATAAAGATAATATTAAATGCTTTGTAGCCATTCGCTTCACTACTAGCATTGAAAACTCCAAAAGAAACAAATTGTTTTTTCGGCGAAAGAACCGTTCGTTCGTTTTTTACCGTTTCATTTGTTTGTTACATTGAAATAAATTAGAAAAAAACCTTAGGATAAAAACGGGTTTTATTGAAATTTTCGCCGTTTGTTTCGAAAATTTAAAAAAGCGAATGAAAAAAAAACAAGATAATTATTACCAATTTTTGAAACAATAATACATTATAATTCTGATTTTAATTCTATAAAAGAAAAAAACAAGATGAAATAGAACGTTTAAAGCACTCATGTCACCTCTATGTATGTACACTCATTTACACAAATGTTAAGTGTTGTTGCTACGACTGTACCGTTCGGAATAATTACTACACTTCAAGATTTACAAATGTGTCTAAAGGGTATTCAACATTTCTCACGTCACTTCAACGCTAGCAGTATAAAAAGGGAAACTAAAAAACTGCAAATAAACTAGCGAGACCAACTATAAATAGTGCACTCTACAATTAAGATGAATCTAAGGTTCATTCTTGCATTGCAGTAGGACTTGAGGTGTCTAGTAGACGTATATGAACATATTTTCTAAGCATTATAACCGCCGGTTGAGAATCAAACCCAGCGAGTTTTGGGTCAAACTCTGGTGGTCCAGAAATGCGGTAATCTTCTTTTTACCACACTTTTATTATCTATACTAATATTATAAAGAGGAAAGATTTGTATTTTTGTATGTATGTATGTTTTCAACAAATAAACTCAAAAACTACTGGGCCGATTAAAAAAATTCTTTCACCATTAGAATGCTACGTTAGCGCTGAGTATCATAGACTATATTTAAAAAAAGGAAAAGAAAAGAAATGCGGTACGAAGTCCGCCGGGTCAACTAGTAAGTAATTATATAAAATATATTGTTTATCGTAGATTTGGCAAATATCTGCTCTGCAGAGTTCAGATGCGAGGACTGATGGTAGATCAGGATTTGCCTCATTAGTAGTCCTCACCATGACCGTGACCGCAAGTTGCTTCTAAAATAAAAATCATCAAAATCATTATCGTCATCATCTCAGCCAAAAAACATCCACTGCTGGTCAAAGGCCTCTCAAGGATCTTCGTAACGACCAAAAGACGTCCACTGCTGGTCAAAGGCTTCCCAAGGATCTTCGCAACGACCAATTTAATTTAATACTATTAATTATTAAGATTAAACAAAATGAAAATGTAAAAGAACACGAGTAAATTCGTATTTCTTTTTCATGTAATTGAGTAACTTATTAGGATTCTAGTTTATTTACAAAGTTGCTACCTACCGGATGTACATTTCAAATATTAAACGTATACGGCGTTATCATACTAAGCCACATGTACCCACAACATTTACTACATAGTTACAAAGTTAATATCAATATGTATGTATGTCTACAAATTATCGCCATTTTGGTCTTAGAATTGCTAATAGGAGATTGACATTTCAGCTTTACGTATTAGGTAAGTAGTTTAATTTTAAACAGTACGCAATTAGCATGCTAAAGCCTGTGGTGACTTATGTTGACAGTAGCTTCCGGTCGGCCAATTCTGTCTGTCAAAGAAGTCTTTATCTCGTCTCCTCGTCAGCAAGATCTATTTTTTTAAATACTCATAGTGAGACTCACTAGATCCTTTTTACTATCATACATTTGTGGTAGTCATTCAGAATGGAGTAGACGAATACAGAAACAATTTTTTTTAAATATATTTTTTTTTAGTTAAATTAATCTTTAATTCAACGAAACGGTCGCACGATTAGCACGATTAGCACGATAGTTTATCTACAGAAAGTTAACTCATCTTATTAATTATAATATTATATTATCATATTATATTATATATTAATTATTTATTACTAACGCTTCGGTGGCCGAGTGGAAGAGCGCTCGGAAAAATGCATTTCGGATTTTTCGATGCATAGCCCGGGTTCTTGATCATCAACCCGCATTTGGCAAGCGGGATGATTAAGCCATTGCCCATTAATTGTAGCGATGACTTGATTTCAATGATGGAGACCTTTGCCCAACAGGGGGACAGTAATAGGCTGTTTACTTAAACGCTAAAGCTAACCGGCAACTTCAACCATCGGATTACTAAGGAAACTTACGATGGATACTTTTATATATTTTCCCTGTATACCTATAGACAAATTCGAATCTGAATCATAAATTTTTACTAAAAAAAAAATTATCCAAAAGTTTTTAATATTCTTTTAATCGGTATTCAAGTACCAAGTACATTTTTAATTTTTCCCGCACCGGATGGGTGGATTCGTAAGTGACAAAGTGTCATATACACCGTTGGCCTGAATAACCCGAAAGATTGAACTTAACGATTCTACAGCCTAATTAGAGTATATAAAGTTATGTAACTGTGGAATACAGGTTGTATTAATCCCACATAAAATATCGAGTATCGAACTCGATGATTAATATTTATTACGGCACACACGACACTGTAGACGGGTAATAGAAAGCACAACACAAGAAGAACGAAGAATATTAATTGTATTGAGAAAGAATAGGTTACAATATTACACAGAACAAGAAATAATAGTGAGACAATTATGATTGGCATAAGCAAAGTTCAAGCGCGAGCGAGGCATTCAACAGAATGAATAATGCAAAATCATCGCCTATTGCATTGAGCCAGCGATGACGCGTTGCGAGCGAGACGGCTGCATGCGGGCGCACGGTTGTGCGATAGAGGGGTGCATATGTGCTCCCGCGCGTGGTGGCGGCGCAGTACATAATGCGGCCGCTGGCCCAAGGCGCATAAGCGGAGCGGATTTCGCTCAAATTGTAAGGCGGTTGCCCAAGTGCAAACGTGGAGCGGATTGGTCGCCACAGTACTCCCCCGGCAGACCGTGACTACGGTCGATAAAAATCTGGGAGTTTAACTCTTCTGCCGCTGGACGTCCGTTTCTCTTCTTCTTGCGGTTTCTCCGGAATTTGGGCCTCTTGAGTGATGTACGCCGGTTTGAGCCTGTCAATTGAGACATTGACGTTCTTGGCATTAACCTCGATGGTAAAGAACTTAGGATGCTTGCTCACAACCTTGAAGGGTCCGGCGTAGGGTGGCTCTAGTGATGCTCGAACACGATCTTGGCGAAGAAAGACGTGAGAAGCGGTGTGAAGGTCTCGTGGCACGTAGAAGGATGATGACGAATGCCATGAAGTTGAACGTGGTGAGAGCTTCGCCATGTACGCGCGAAGACGTGTCGCGTACTGAGTGACGTCAGCTGTCAGGTAGTCATCCTTTGGTGATAGAAACTGGCCAGGTAGGCGAAGAGGCTCGCCGTAAACCAGCTCGGCAGGAGAAGATTGAAGGTCGTCCTTCCAAGCGCTGCGCATGCCCAGAAGCACCAGTGGAAGAGCTTCGATCCACTGTGAAGAAGAAGCATGACACATTATGGCCGCCTTGAGCTGGCGGTGAAGTCGCTCGACGATACCGTTGGCCGCCGGGTGGTAAGCTGTGGTCCGGAAGTGGCGCGCACCGACCAGGGCAGTGAGAGCGTTGAAGAGATGGCTCTCAAACTGGCGACCACGGTCAGTAGTCACGCGCTCTGGACAGCCGAATCTGGCGATCCAGCCAGACACAAGGGCAGTGGCACAGGTCTCAGCGGTGATGTCCTTGAGAGGATATGCCTCAGGCCACCGGGTAAACCTGTCGATGACTGTGAGACAGTACCTGTAATCATAAGACTGAGGTAAGGGCCCTATGAGGTCGAGGTGTATGTGGGAGAACCTCGCGGATGGGGGAAGGAAAGATGAAAAGGGTGAGAAGGTATGTCGGGAAACTTTACATTTCTGGCATTTTAAACATTGCCTAGACCACTCTCTACAGTCTTTACGAATCCCTGGCCAAACAAATCTGTGTGCTACCAGTCGTACAGTAGCTGAACTTCCTGGGTGGTGTAGATTATGTAGCATGTCGAAAACTGGTTTGCGGAACTCGGTTGTAATGAACGGACGCAGTGTGGTACCTGATGTGTCGCAATACACAGGAATGTCGCTGGACTCAGTGGGCACCTTCGTCAGTCTCAAAGCGGAACCATGCTTTAGCAGCTCCTGCAGCTCCGGATCTTCCTCCTGAGATTTTGCAAGAGACTTGTAATTCATGGTAAAAGGTTGAGTTACCTGTTCCACTCGTGACAGTGCATCAGCCACTACGTTGTCTCGTCCCGGTATAAATTGGATGTCTGTAGTAAATTGTGAGATAAAGTCGAGATACCGGAACTGCCTAGGCGAACACTTATCTCTGTTCAGTGTAAATGCGAACGTCAGTGGCTTGTGGTCTGTAAACACTGCAAACACTCTAGCCTCAACCATATGGCGAAAGTACTTAATCGCCTCATACACTGCCAGTAGCTCCCGATCGTATGGGCTGTACTTCTTCTGAGCAGCACTGAGTTTGTGGGAGAAAAACGCCAACGGTTGCCAACCTTTGTCCTTGCGTTGCTGTAGCACGGCTCCTATAGCCCCATCTGAAGCGTCCGTGACTAGAGCCAGTTCGGCGGTTGGGTCAGGATGTGAAAGTAGCGTTGCCTGAGATAGAGATGTCTTACATTCCTCAAATGACTTCAGCAAATCCGGTGTCATGTCGACCGGTTGCGATCCCTTAACTCGTGGACCGGCGAGGACGTTTGTCAGCGGCGCCTGGATCTGAGCTGCGTTGGGTATGAAACGACGGTAGAAATTAAGCATACCGAGAAATCGTTGAAGCTCCTTGACTGTGCGTGGAGGCGAATATCCTTGAATAGCCTCGACCTTCGACTCCAAAGGCCTAGTGCCAGCTGCCGAAACCTGATAGCCAAGGAAAGTAAGCTCTTGCTGTCCCAACTTGCATTTGGAAGTGTTGACCAATATACCGAACTGCTTCAGCCGATCGAATAGCTGCCGTAGATGCTCCTTGTGATGAGTAGGAGAGGCAGAGAAGACCAAAATATCGTCGAGGTACCCGTAACAGAAATCGAGCCCGAGAAGGACTTCGTCGACGAATCTCTGAAAAGTCTGTGCAGCATTTCTCAAACCAAAGGTCATGTACGGAAATTCGTACAGACCGAAGGGTGTCGTGATGGCAGTTTTGGGTATATCCGCAGGATTTACAGGGATTTGATTGTACGCCTTAACGAGATCGATGGTGGAGAAGATGGAACACCCAGAGAGCTGGTAAGAGAAGTCATGAATATGACGGATGGGGTACCGGTCCGGAATAGTCCTGGCGTTGAGTGCGCGGTAGTCACCGCATGGTCTCCATCCATCGTCCCTCTTCTTCACCAGGTGCAGAGCTGAAGACCATGGACTCTCCGAGCGTCTGGCTGTACCACAGGCAAGCATGTCCTCGAACTCCTTCTTCGCAGCCTGATCGCGAACTGGGTCAAGACGTCGAGGCCTACAGGAAACGGGTGGGCCAGAAGTCGTTCTGATGAAGTGGAGAGTACTATGCTTGGGTGGAGTATGAACACCTGCGGGTCTGGTTATGTCAGGGTACTCACGCAGTATGCCGTGGAACTCGGTCTCGCCTGAAGCAACCTTGACAGAAGCGATGTCATCAGAAGTCCCAGAAGTGATTGCAGCCACTGAGAGGGTTGTGGTTCCATCTACCAACCGCTGATTTCTGCAATCTACAAGCAAATTAAAATGGCTCAAGAAATCGACTCCTATGATCGGCTTTGAAACATCTGCTATTGTAAAGTTCCAAGTAAAATCCCGCCTGAGTCCCAGATTAAGGTGTAGAAGCACGGGTCCATAAGTATGTATGATGGAGTTGTTAGCAGCGACGAGATCATACTTGGACTTAATGCAGGGCGTCTTGACGGCAGGTCGCGGAAAAACACACAAGTCAGAACCAGTGTCCACTAGGAACTGCATTTTTGATGCGCGATCTGTCACGAAGAGTCGGCCTGTTGCAGAGGGGCAGTCTTGGGCCGCTACTTCCGACTGCCCTGAGAGTTTTCCGAATGGAAACTGCATGGTTTCTTGCACTTGTTGGCTTTGGCTCCGTAAGTGTAGTGATAGAAACAGTGAGGATGGTCTACTGGTGGTTGTTTGGGTCTAGAACGGCTGCGTGAGCGATCATACCGCCTCGAACGAGATCTCGAGCGTGACCGCTCTGCGCTGTCCAATCTAGTGGTAAGCATAGCCACTTGCCTGGTCAGCTCGGATATCATCTGCGCCATCTCGTTCAGAGGGGATGCTGGTATAGCTGCAGAAGTACTTGCCACTTGTGGTGAAGAGGGTGCGATCTCATGTACCTTGTCCGCCAGCTCACCAAGCTTGTCCGTGTGCAGATCCATCTGGGAAGCAATAACGGTCTGAATATTTTGAGGCAACCTGCTGGACCACAACGTGACGATAAAATCCATTGGTACCGATGGACCAGCCAAACCAGCCAGGTGACGCAGGAACTGTGAAGGCTTCCTATCGCCGAGCTCCTCATGCATTAGAAGCTGTTTGACGCGCTTTTCCTGAGAAGCTGAGAGGCGCTTGATTAATTCTAGCTTTAATTTTTCATATTTACCCGTGGCAGGCGGGTTGGTGATAATATCCTTCACTTCAACCGCATATTGGTGATCTAGCTGCCCTACAAGGTAATAAAATTTTGTCTCATCGCTAGTTATCTTAGAGAGAGCAAACTGCGATTCCACCTGCGCGAACCATACCACGGGCTCTTCTGGCCAAAATGGTGGTATTCTTACTCCTACACGTAAAACTTCCTCTTTGGGTTCCATTTAAAACCGTTTAAATAGATCGACTTGAATAAAAATTTTTATTCGCTCACCGTCAATTTTTAAACCAACCAGTGATTTCCGTCTCCTTTGCACGTTCTTTTTCTCCGCCAAAACAGGTTTTTCTGTGTTCTTTCGGGGTCACCAGATGTGGAATACAGGTTGTATTAATCCCACATAAAATATCGAGTATCGAACTCGATGATTAATATTTATTACGGCACACACGACACTGTAGACGGGTAATAGAAAGCACAACACAAGAAGAACGAAGAATATTAATTGTATTGAGAAAGAATAGGTTACAATATTACACAGAACAAGAAATAATAGTGAGACAATTATGATTGGCATAAGCAAAGTTCAAGCGCGAGCGAGGCATTCAACAGAATGAATAATGCAAAATCATCGCCTATTGCATTGAGCCAGCGATGACGCGTTGCGAGCGAGACGGCTGCATGCGGGCGCACGGTTGTGCGATAGAGGGGTGCATATGTGCTCCCGCGCGTGGTGGCGGCGCAGTACATAATGCGGCCGCTGGCCCAAGGCGCATAAGCGGAGCGGATTTCGCTCAAATTGTAAGGCGGTTGCCCAAGTGCAAACGTGGAGCGGATTGGTCGCCACATAACACATAGTCCTAAACCCCATAATAAAGGAGATATTCATTATTTAAAACAAATAATAATAAAAAAAATATCAAGTATAACACACCCTAAGGTATGACGTAGACACCTACTACTTTCACGCAGACGCACTTACCTAGGTGCATCGGTGTCAACCAGTTTTACCTAAGTAAGTTTGGTACCTGTCGACAAAAAGGTTTTACTACCGAAAATAATTATTTTTCATTGTGGATAAAAAGATGTAACATGCAACTGATATACAGAGTAGGTAATAATTATAACTTTATCTTTCTTATTACACTTTAATAACAAGTAGTTATTCTCTTATCAGTAAGACTGATAAGACTAGATTAATTCCGCTCTCAATCAGCAAAGTGCAACCTATTTGCCTTCACTGACAACTAGCTGATTCATAGTTTGAAAGTTGAACATGATTGATACATGTGACATATTTCAAACAAACTGATTTCAAATTATTACTGATTGTCACGTAAGAATTACACTGTTATAATTTAATAAATAATATTCGTTATGCCGTCTTATCCGCCGGAACATTTAGCGGAAATACATTATGTGTACGGATTCGTGAAGTGTCATGCTCGCTCCCTGTTTCTCAACTTGAGATTAATATGATTCGCTTACTCTCTGAAGTAAAGGCTTGACCATAAAGAAACACGCTATTACTATGATTTAATTTGTATTGAAAAAGTGGGTCAATTAAAACACACATTTCGACCCATGTTAATATAACGTTATTTACTCGTACTGTCGTTAAGAATACGTGGTTTAAATCTTTCGGGTTATTCAGGCCAACGGTGTATATTTTATTTGAAATGTCTTGTCCATATTTATTTGATGCCGCGCGGCCATACTAATTTTGTATGGGGAATTTAACGTGTTGATTAAAATAATAATTTAAATAACCGTTTGATAAATCGAAAATGTGAGTCGGACGATTTGTATTTTAGCCATTGGTGATAGTTTAGACAAAATCATAGGTATAATCATTTAGATTAACTATAAGAAATCAACTAAACGCCGCCACTCCTTTTCATGATTTTTGCCCAACTTTAAATGATATTGTAGAAAAAAACTATATGTATAAATATATATTTTGTTTATCTAATACGATAGTATTTTCAATTATATCAACTTAACCGTGACTGCACTTTTGTCATTTTTTGCTCTGCGCACCCTTAATATATGCTGAATCGATACAATTAGTCGACAAACATAATCAACAGATGCCGATGAAGCGAACATTTCTTTGGACATAAGTATTTATGATCTCCACCCACGCGATCTTGTAAGCCTGCCTGTTAATCGGTTTATTAGATAATTGGCGTCAAGTGGAGTTACTTTTCAAGCTATAAATAGTTAATCAAAATATAAATATAATTATGGCAATAATTGTTTATTTCTCAATGTTGCCATGTTATATGTAAGTGTTACTGTCATATACCCTAATTATGTATTAAATTAATAAATATTAATAATCCTAGGTCTCCCCGTGACCACGGATCCTGCAGAGTTCCAAATGTCAGGATAAAATAATATAAAATCAATGTGTAAAATAAACGCGAGTAGAGAGGTAAAAATTTATTTAAATATGAATAAAATAATCAACTGATTCTTCTACCACCAGTTCGGATTTTTAAAGACCCTTAGAAAACCAAGAAGAACTAGCATTTTTGAATTTATAACATTTTATTGCAAAATTAAAAAACAACCTATGACGAGGTAGTTGACACGAAATATTTTTATTTATTTAATGGTTATTATTAATTCGCTATTAACACATTAAGTCCTATTAACCCATCCAGAAAAGCTAATACGCTTGCTTTAAATATATGGGCCTACGCTCGGTTAACGTTAGCACTCCAACGGAGTTACGAAGGTATGGGGCTCGAACCAAGATTTCTCTCGTTCAACCCTATCATCTATCCGTTCGGCTACCAACGTTTAATTAGTTCAATGTCGGAGACATAATTTCATGCATGAAAACAATGGATTTTTAATATCACAAATCAACATCGGCTCAACGTTTATGAAGAGTGAAAGAATACATTACATACCTGAGGGAAATTAGACTGCGCGGGAAACGCAAATACCCGGCCGAACCGTGAAATTAAATTGTTTTATAAGCCCAAGTTACTCAGATAATTTATAAGAGCCTAGAATTGCGTTTTGTAGAAACTGTGAATAAATTAATACGAATAACTATTTATTAATCAAAACTAGAATACTAATTAACTATACAGTTCTAGTATCAAGTCTTAGTATTTAGTTATAACTAAAATTACTTTAACAATATTTTTATTTAAATAAAAATATATAAAAAGACAAAGCATTCATGAAAAGTGATTGCCATAAATAGGATTTCAAACTTTATAATTGGAAACCATGGCTCCATAGCCAAATAAAATAAAATCACTCGTAATCGATCCGAGCATCTTTTCATGTGTTCAGTTATTGCGTACAAACTTCTTATAGGTACTTAATAAAATGTCCTTACTTTTAAGTAAAAGGTATTTTAGCATATTTTTTTTTATTTAATAATTAAACTTAAGAAAAGCAAAGCACTTCTCTAACAAAGGAGTTGGTTGGAGAATATTGCAACATCGAGTTTCAGTAACTTGACCAGCGCTTCTCGGTATCAATTCCTGGTGTGAGAGTTGCCAGAATAGGGCGGCGAATTGCACTAAAAGCTTCCATTAAGTATTCAAGTAGTGCAGCTATATGGGTTACAAGATATCTGTATACCACTGTGAGGAATTCTGATAGGTTATAACGTTTTTTTCAAAATTTTACATTATTTTTATGGCGATAAACTTAGAAAAAATACTGGTTACCAGTAGTTTTTCAGTTAGCCAGGCGGATTATTAAAAGTAGTATGATTTTAGTGCATTCTAAATAATAATAAATAGTGCAACAATAGTTATCAGGAATACCGTTACTTATATAATATAGTTGTAACAACAAGGGAAATTTTAGTAGAAGAGCAAATTACTATTATCTTTAGGCTATTATGTAAAAACTGCACTAGGTGCATTCCATAAAAGTACGAAGAAATAACTATAAATTCAACACGAGCAGTAACTGAACGCACCTGCCGTCATCAATCACACGGAACATGACGGAAAAAAGGTAATTTGTAACGAACACGAACGAACAACGGAATAGTGGAAGACAATTAAATGCAAATCCGCTGACCTTGCGACGCACGGGGCAGCAACAAACAGACATCGTCGCGCATCGTTAGAAAGTGTCAAGTGTTCTGTCACGTTGTCGACACTGTGACCGAGCAATAAGGCTCAGTTTGCAATAAAGCTTTCGCATTTGATTCCACGAAAGTAACTGACAATTTAAAACAAAGGACAACAAAAAAAAGTTAGGTATACAAACTAATTTGAATGTAAAGTTTTGGCTAAAAATTTACCCGTGGACCTTATTACCTTACCTTATTTTAATAGAAATTCATTGTCAGATTTAAAATGTCTTTCTTCTAAAATTTTCTTTTTTTTATGAGTTTGTTTTCTGATTGCCTTTGGGCATTATCAGACTCACTGGGCTAAAGCCCAGCCCTGCAGTGAGTCTTAAAAGACTCACTGCAGTTTCAACACTTCACACATAAAATAAATGGCGAGGACAGGCCATAACCCACCACGGATAAGTGGCCCATCCAGTGACCCAAAGTTGCTTACAACATGCAAATCGCAAGCTACAGCACCATCGTCCTCAACAGTAGAAATTAATTCTAGATAAATCAATATTATTTTTTACTGAACGCGTGTATACCCACCCTACTCTATGAACTTACGTATCACCAATTACGCTATGGTGTGAGTGTATGAATGTGATCGATGTTGACCTCTGTGTTGCTGGGTTAGGAAAACCATCACGAGGTACGGGTTTTTACCAGATCAAAATCGCGAGTACGCCGCTGTTTAAATAAACTCGTATAATGTACAATATCCCAAAAGCCAAATTATGGACTTGATTATAATATATTTATTACCTACTGATTCACGTAAGGATATACTTACCTGACGACAGAAAGAACCATTAATTTTGTTTTGTTTATTTAGGATAGCACCCATATATAATCTTCGAAAAATATAAATATTTATAGGCTGTATATCAATACAGGGAAAATTATATGAAAGTCTAAAAAAGTTACTAAAATATAGTTGCTATGTTGAATGAAAATTCTAAAACAACATACGATCTCTTCAATAAAACATTCATAAAACTCTAAATCATTTGACTAACCTTTTGTTTATCATGTCGTATCATCACAAACACAACGCATGCCAACAATTAAAAATCACAATTAATCGCTTCAAGCTTGCATACAAACCGTTTAGCGTCAAAATGATTAATTTACGATCCTAAGTCGCGCTTTTACGTCTTTTCAACTTTAACAGCGACACATAAGGTTCAAAGTTATGAGCGCTCATCATAAGTAAAGGGGGTAGAACAAAAAGTGTCTGTTATATCATTATGTCAGACGCAAGGTTTGCTGAATGAAATTGCAATTCATAGCGAGACTATTATAGTGACGTCTCTACCTACACTTGCGAAATGCTAGTCTGCTGCTCTAAACGAGATAATATCTAAGATTTGTACATTTTGGTATCATATGTAAACTCTTAGGATCTGGATGACACAGTGGTTAATGCGCGCGGTCTACGATTGCTAAGGTTAAGCAACTTTCGCAAAGACCGGTCGTCGGATGGGTGACGAAAAATGTATCACCTCGAGCTCCTCAATGCTTCAGAAATGACGTAAACCCGTTGGTCCCGGCTGCATTAGCAGTTGTTAACAACCATTAACCCGCTCTGGGCCCGCGTGGTGGGTATGACCCATTGTCTCTATTCACCCATAGGGAAGGCACGAGCCTCAGCAGTGGGAACATAAAATGAGCCGGTGATGAAGTAAATTATGCACAAGGAAAATTAAGAGATCTAGTAAGTGGGGCGTGGTGAAAGTTTCTGGATCTGGCCACTTACAATAAAAGAATGAAAAAACAATTATGGAATTCGAAAATGGAACTCTTTGGGGACATGTTACTTGTTATTTTGCGAGACTGTCATTTGTTTTTCAATCGTGACGTCCTTTCGAAAATTGTGTGTCGCTATCAAAATAAATTTAACTCGTGAACAATATCGTTCAATGATTTTTATGATTTTCGTTGTGGCTTAAGTCAACAAGAGAGTTGCTGGCATTTGGTGATGAAGCACCATGTCGCAGCTCTGTGCATTCGTAGTTTGGAGAATTTAGACGTGGACGAGATCATCTATATGGTTACAGACTCTATTATTGACACCGTACGACAACTTATTAAAACTGACAAAAAAATTACTTGCCAGCAAATTAGTGCTTTGCTAAGCATCGGAATGAGCCAAGTGCAAAATATTTTACATGTGCATCTGATGGTTCGGAAGCTTTGCACTCGGTGGATACCGCATGACTTAATGGAGGACCAGAAACGACTACGTGTCCAGTGGTGCCGCAAAATGATTAAAAAGTTTAACGGAGGACAGTCATTGGCTGTCTATAATATAGTGATGACGCCTGGGTGTACTGCTTTGAACCCGAAAGAAAAAGTCAGTCGGCAGAGTGGGTCTTTCCTTTTAAAGATTAGCCGACGAAAGTTAAGAAAAGTCGAAGCTTTGGTAAAAAAATGGTTGCCTCTTTTTTTGGAAAATCAGGACATTACACTACAGTATCGCTTGAAGATCAAAGGACAGTGACTGCAGATTGGTACGTCAATACTTGCTTGCCCAGAGTCTTAGAAAAAGTTCGCGAAAAGCGTCCTCGAAGCAATGTTGTCCTTCACCACAATAACGCATCCTCACATTCCGCTAAGGTAACAGAAGCCTATTTGAAGGCTTCAAATGAACTGATGACGCATCGGCCATACAGCCCGGACCTCGCACCCTGCGACTTCTTTTTCTTTCCAAAAATTAAAGACAAACTTAGAGGCACACGTTTTACGAGTCTTGAATCGACGGTGAATGCGTTCCATGAAGCCATTGAAGAGGTCCCTAAGGAAGACTGGTCCAACTGCTTTGCACAGTAGTGGTTTCAGCGAATGCAAAAATGCATTAATTGCGAGTGAAAACAACAAATGTATCGTAAGTCTTATGTCTAGTCTTATTTATCAGAATCCAGAAACTTTCAGTATGCCCTAAGTCAGTAAGTAGACAACATTTAAAGTTTATTTTAACTGATTTTTTGCGAATGAAAATCCACTATGAAAGTTTAAAATCGTATAAATTCAGTTAAACATCGCTTTGCTTTTCTGTGATCTTTTGAGTCGGGAAACTTGAAAATTGGGAATATCGGAACGATTCACTAACTCGCTAGTACACAATATGAATTTATTCAACACCTTAAACTAAATGAAATTGATTGACACTATATCTAAGAAGTCCATACAACGTGTTTGTAAAACACTTTATAGCCTTAATAATACTAACACAACTAAACGCACTTACGCTAACCGCAAGACGCGAAAAAACAAGTACAAAAAAAACACGCAATCCGTCGCCATATTTGAACAATTTTCTCTCCAGACATTCTCCTATTTATTCGTATTAAGATAACCTTAATGTTATTGAAAATGGATTCTTTTCCACCAGAGTAGAGTATAAAATTGGCTAGCGATGCGCCGATAAAATCCTCGTGAAGTGTTAAATGGAAATGTGTTCTGCTTCTGTAGTGTTAAAGGTTATATTCGTGCGTTGTTGTCGTAATTTCAGGTCAGTGGAACAGCCCTTGCTTCTAGCAACAGGTTCTATCGATCGTGGCGCCATCTACTATGGAAACTAACAATGCAAGTTTGTGAGCAACTTCTAGAGAATGTGTCCGATTGGAATGATTTATTATAATTAAACAAGTTTTGTGTTAGTTCACTTGATCTTGTGATGTAATAAGTAAGAACCTTTCTCTTTTTTATGAAAATACACAGATTAGCACTATACTTATTTACATTTATTTTAATAACTTATTACTTTCTACAACAGCACCAAAATTCAAAAAAACATGAAAAACTACTAAATACTAGTGGTCGCCCAGTGGTCTAAATTCGACCGTAATTTTATTAAGGCTGCACGGGTTGTATCCTAAGATTCCTAAGCAATGAAAAATTAAAAAAGATGGAATGTGAGTTTGGATTGGCATTGACAGATGTCGGCCGCATTAACCTGTCATCTGCCGCGAGCACTGATCAGTGCCATAAACAATTAAAATTCTATTGTCTGTATTCACCATAAAGTTAATATACCAACGGAATAGAGCAACAAAGGGCTGAGCGAGCGAGATGTCACCAGCAGCAACACTGTGTGATAAAAGAGATGCGTGATGCGATGTTACATAACTGTTTTTGGCAACTGTTTGACAGTTCGTCAGCACTTATCCGCATGCTGAGAATTTGAGCTTTGTGAACTTTTCTGATAATATCCACAAAAAAAATATCCACGTCAAATCGTGGATATTTTTGAGAAATAGTGTTTCAGAAACATGGTGACTTGTTCAGTGATTGATTGTTGTACAACACAGCGAAATAACCCCGAAAAATGTTCATTTCACAGGTAAATTATTCCAAATCGACACCTTCTGACCTAGGATTTATTTTTGCCAATGCGCTTTGAATTTTAAGCACTAAGTGTGATAATTCTCTTCTATAAACATGTATTTATGTAAGAAGCAAAGACACATAATGCAGAATTTACGAATATTTTGTGTAAAGAAATAATTTTCGTTTTACACTAGAGCTGCATCAAGTTATCGATATTTCGTGTCCACTGTCTATCACGCGGTAAACGAATATGTATTACTGTTGTTAAAGTATACCTATATGACGTTTAGATATGAATCAATCAACCTGGGAATGTAATCCCATTTAAGATACTTACCTAGTCGATTCATAGATATCAGTTTTTGACTGTTTCTTTCGTCATATTGATTTAGGAAATCATTTTTATTTTTTGGTTGTCCATTCATTCGATCAAGATCCACTTAATAGTCACATATATCTTATTATCAAATGTATCATAGAAACATGTTTGCCTGTAAGATTGAGGTACGAAACGAAATTGAAAAATGTATCAAAGCTAACTTTGAGAAATTACTTAAACAAAATAATACTTTTCCGAGGGCAATGAGAAATGTTAAATAAATTATTTAAAATATCTTCTGAGTTTTTCTTAAAGAATTGTAGTTTCAGAGCCATACAAAATTCCATCCCATCCTATTTTAGTTCTATTAATACTGTAACTAATAAATATTATCGATATCGATATTAATGTAAAACGCATTCATAAGCAATTTTACACACAAAAATGTCATCCTATTTCGGTTTCGTTCGACAGCTCGTGTTTGTTGCTCTATTCTGTTGGTATATTAACTTTATGGTATTCACGGTAGAATGTAGATGACAGATTAAAGACAAACAATACGTGTGTGTCAAATACATGGTAGTGTGTGTAATGTTGTTTTGTTGAATTAATGTATTTTTTATGCATAATTTAAAAAATATATTAACATTTGGATAACCTTCTCTATAAAAACTATAAGTGTGCGAAATTTCATACTCCTCCGTCCGCGCAATTTTTGTAAAAACGGTTACAAAGTTTTTGCTTCAAATGAGATTTAATATACAATGTTAGTGGATGAACTATTATAAATTCAAGGTAAAGGTTTTTTAATGTATTCCACAACGGGGAAGCCTTGCCTTTAACCCGCCTCAGGTGCAATACTCCCACTTCTCAACCACTGAGGAACTGTCAGTACACAATAACGTTGTTGTTATGGGGACAGATAAGATAGAATGGTAATATCTAACCAGGCGAGCTTAGAACAAGCTCTTCCACTAACCTAACCGAGAACTATGTGTCCCCGTTGGGAATCAAACCCAGAACCGCTACACCACAGAGACAGTTAAAATTTGTTTTGAAAATTGAACTCCTCTTTCTTACCCTCTTACTAAAGATTGCGTGCTAAAGATATAATTATGGAATTGCACCGGAATGTCCGGTATTCGCTTGAATGTTTTAATAGTCTATCGCGATGTTAACAATCCTCTTGTTAGATGATATGTCTATTGAGTTCTGCACAAGCGCCATAAATAATGATTAAACATTAACATCGCCATAATGTTTGAACGTCTTTCTAAGATTATCTACAAAGTTTTTTTCGAAATCCAGGCAAGCAATTATTTTGAACTATCATGACTGCAGATATATATTTAAATGGCTACATTGTTGTTTGAATGTTCATATAAAGCGCGGACCTAGCACAACAGCAGAAACACATATCATACCTATGATAAGGCATTTTCTAACATTTGCCCTTGCTGAGTTTCTTGCTGGATTTTCTCAGTGCAAGGTCTCCCTCCCACCCTGTGTAGACATAGGAACCGATGGCATTGTGTCATTCATAAGTGCTAATTTGTAGCCTAAACTGAATAAATGATTCTGAATGTTGAATTTTGAATTTCATTCGGAAATTAAGTAAGTACTACTAGTATGGTTGAACTGCAAGAGGGCTCAACCACATAATTAGATTTGATCACACATCCAGATATTGGAAAGTCACTTGGCTTCCACGCCACCCGTGCTATCTGTTACAAAGTAAGTTTTGTTTTAATATTACTGAGCATTTATTCAATATAAGCCTTCACTTATTAACGACAAAACTAAGTATAAAAATAAGTATCTGGATGATCTAGCTTTGCTCTGTATTTTTTTACGGATAAAACGACATTTTCTAAAAATGAAACCTAGATCGATTTATCCCCCCGAAACTACTCCGCATACTAAGTTTCATGAAAATCGCTGACGCCGTTTCCGAGATTCAGATTATATATATACATATAATAGAATTGCTCGTTTAAAGGTATTAGATAAACTAAAATTTAGTTACACCAAATTACTGAATTTACCACCAGTTCGGATTCAACTTTCGACTGAGAAGAGCTGGCATGAAACTCAGAGGCTTTTTCTTTTTCTCCATCTTTTAAACCAAATAACTATATCAACTTTCAAATAACTATGCTTCTATACCCTGCAATTTTAATAGATCTGGTGCCCTTGAAACTGCAGCTACTTGGTGGCAGAAATAGAGTAGATCACCATTCAGACGGATTCGGTACCAAAGCAAAATCTAGCAAAAGTCTCTATTAATCACCATTTGCCTGCCCTGTTTGCCTACTCCGTTCCAATCTTATTAGGGGTCGGCGCAATATGTTCCATTCTTACATTCTGACTGCCTCTGTAGTGTAGTGGTTAAGACCATTGGTCACCGACCACATTTGTGTATTTCCGCAAAGTCTGATTCTATTTATTATCTGAACAAAAAAGTATTTTTAATCAGCCATCATCTCAACATTTATTCTAAGTAAAAAGTGTGAGTACAAAGACTGAAGTAAACACTAGTTTTGTACCCTATCAAGACATATTTGCGCTCGTTTGATAACTGAACAATGGCATAGGGGTTCAATTATCACAATGATCGCGCAAACAGGCGTGTTAGCGCGTCACGACGCAACGCTGTGTTGTTTGGCCACATCGTTGCCATCGCTCCGAATAATCGATTTGTTGTGGTTTCGAATAAGAGATTTGTGGTAACGTGCGTCATTTCAAATGTTATCTTAAGCCTCAATGATTTTAAGGCTTATTTAGGAGTCACTTTGAATAGTTACAAAAATCAAAGGAAAAGCATGTTTTTTTTTAATTGCCACACCGTGACATTCATCGTCAGCATCCTCAGCCTGCATAGGTTCACTGCTGAACATAGGTCATACCAATGGATCGCCATCACACTCGGTCCTCCGCCTTTCACATCCAACCACTTCCCGCCGCCTTCTTCAGGTTGTCGGTCCAGCGAGCGGGTGGCCGGCCCACACGACGCTTTGAGCGTGGTCTCCATTCGAGAACACGTCTGCTCCAACAGCCATCGACTTCAAATCAATCTCATTTTTTGTCTTACCGTCTGGGCTTCGCCATGTCCACTTCCTATGAGGACTTTTCTGAAAGAACGAAATCATCAGATACAGACTCTGGGATTCCAGGAAATTGACTAGCATTTGCCCCCGTTGGTTCCTGTTACCAAAGCCATGTGATCCAATCTTCAATTCATCGCGATCTTGTACTCCCACTTTGGCGTTGAAGTCCCCCATAACAACTGTAAAGTGGATCTTGGTGGAACACCACCATCATAACAATGAATGGCCTAGAGATGTCTTCGTAGACGGCCTCGACCTCATCATCAGAGTATGTCGACGTGGGAGCATAGACTTGGACTATTTTCAGAGTGTCTCTTCGTTAATCTCAGGATGAGATATGCAACCCGCGTTGACACACCGCTGACTTCTATCACGTTGTTACTAAGGACTTTTTTGATCAACAAACCAACCCCACCTTGTGACGTCTTATCGCCCTCTCGATAGTAGAGCAGGTGGCCTGATTCTAGGGATATCATATTCTTGCCCTGTCTTCGGACCTCAGATAACCCTAGAGCATGCCAATTTATGTGATCTAGCTCTGACTCGAGTTCAACGAGATGGACGTCTTCCTTCAACATCCTAGCGTTGTACGTCGCAATGTATAGTCGGTGTCGTCGGTGTTGGTGACCTAATAGCGACCGAAGATTCTTAGCACCCCCCACCCCACCGTGACCACGGCCGTCACCGTGGCCGGGACTAGCAGGGCTGCCGGGAACTAGGGGCCGTTGTAGTGTAGTGCGGTCCATTAAGAGTATTTCCCATACTTGCCACGCTGGGCAAAAACGGATTGGTGAGCGCAGGGCCGTGCTTTCTTGAACTAGCAGCGCTGCTGCCCGTCGCTAGTCTATGATTTGGGGCTCGGCTAAATTCGTGTGCTTATACCGCCACCAGTCGATCGTCAGAGCCTCGTCCGTTAATCAGCAGTGTGTACCTCGTGTAGGTGAGGTTGACAGTTAAGAGGCTTACACAATGTTACACACCGTATCACCCCTTGACCGTGACATTATGAAATAAAAAATAAAGTAAAGCCATAAAAAAATAATTTTTGAATGAAAAAAGAGCTTTTGGCTACACTACAACTTAAAAGCACCTTTAAAGTTTCTCATTTGTATTATTAAATTCATTGTTAGTTCGTTACAAGCCTCCGTTTAAAGAACAAAATCCATCAATAGCTACCGCCCACCACCCTTATTTGTAGATCCTGTAAATGTTTCGAAACGCCAAAAACATATATGTAAAATGTAAGCTCCTACAAAAAAGCAATTAGGGATATCCTTGGCAACGCTCTCTAGTTTTTTTTTGCTTATTTTGTTTTTATGTGTCAAAATGTTGTTATGTTAATTGCTAATTATTTTATTTAAATTTTAATTACTTATATTTTTATTCAGTTATTACGTGTTGCTTGATGCTTTTGTGCACGATTTGGGATATTCTATATAATATTTATATATATATATAAAAACTGAATAAAAATATAAGTAATTAAAATTTAAATTCTGTTGTGCTGCCTTATATCAATAAAATAAAATAAAAAAATGAATACCTTTTAGTCACGTCAAGTCTCTACTACGAGAAAATTGCGCGCTAACGGACACTAATTGTGGGTTGATGGATGATCAAAGTAATCTAACGACAGGACCTAGAAAGTCTTGAGAATATCAACAGTACCTACTTAGTCTTTTTATATCTTTATACATGATGAAGGCGGTGGATTGTAGTAATCAAGCAACCTGTGTAACGAAAGAAATAAACCTAATTCGATAACAATGTCTATGACAAAATACAACAATACTATTGAATTGCAAATTTTATACACCATGCTTTTTTAACCGGCTGGTGCAGGTGGGTTGTTCTGTCCATGAAACTGAACAACTTTCCACAAGAACATAGGTAAAAAAATGAGTTTTTTTTAAATTTCCCTTACAAAGCCTCTATTGACCGAGCATGGTTTGTATGAGAAAGTAAAAAAAAATCATCTCGTTTTTTGACCTATGTTTCTTGTGGAAAATTGTTCAGTTTCATGGTCTGATCAACCCACCTGCGGGTCTAAGGCGGTTAAAAAAGAACGGTGTATAGGTAGGTAGGTAGATACCTCTAGAACAGTTCGTAGATACGAACGAGGTTACTATTGAATCATATGAAACATTGATAGCAACTTCTGATCTTAGAAGTTGTCTTCTACATGTACCTAAACTAAAAAGGTAGAATTCTAGATATAGTGACAGTAGGGCTTAACGCCTTTTTATCAAAACTTTATTTGGCAAATGAAAAGAACTACAGACACCATTGTAAATATCTCCGTGCGTATCTATATCTTTCGTAACAACCACTCTCCGCGGAATCAGCACGTCAAGCCTAGAACGTCACAACTCAAAAACATAAGACAAAAGTGGCTTTGCAAAAATACAATAGGCAATAGGTATACTAAAAACAAAAACAATTGCGTACTATAAAGTACGTTACTCCCGCGAGTCGCGACGAGAGAGCGCGCGCGCAACACGCGGCGGCCTTGCGCGCAGTTCCGTGAAAGGCGACCGGCTCTGTCTAAACACTGGCGTTGCTCCGCTAGACGCGTTTTACAATACGAGACGAAGTCCTTATACCGCTGTACCAGACGTTTCTGATTAAATACTTGTTGTTTATCTACTATGCGTGCTCTATTTACTTTGTTAACAGTTCCGCCAATGAAAGCCATTAAGTAATTCACGATTGTTATATAATTTATTCTCTATAGTACGAGTATAATACAATTTTGTTGTTTACTATATACAGCATCGGTAGTATTTACCTATCAATGCAAGCATTAGAATATTTTTTACACAATATGCATTTACAGCGTTTAATAATCAAATTGCAAGCAATAATTTAAACTTACATGGACGGCACATTAACTTTAATATAATTTTCTATTTTTATTAACTTACAAGAAGTTTAATATAAAATATAGAGGTAAATAAAAAAATACTTTTATAATTTGTGTTTAAATAAGGTTAATTTAGTTTATATACTACAACGTTGTAATTATTATAAAAACTATAATACTTTAGTCTTAAACACAGGTTGTGCAATATGCTTACGAACCTTTTTTTCTATTCATATTTCTCAGAAATATGACTATGCCATATGTAAGCGGAACTTTGATATCTGCAATCTGTTTCCGTGCACTTATTTAATAATATGTCATTCAGCTAGACAACTGAACGAGCATGACATTAAGTTAATACTAAGTTATATGCAATGCAATAATGTACGACAACAATTGTTATTGTTATTGTGCAACAAAACTAAAACATTTTTGTATGTAAGTATGTACAAGTATAATACGTCTTCTTTGTACAACATAGTTTAACTCATCCGACGTTAATATAAACATCAATATTATTGTTAAATATCACAATCTCATAAAAATCACTCAATTAAATACTAACAGATAAAAATGTTTATGAAATTGCTATCAAGCGAACAATTTATTCGTCGGAGCGCTCAAATTATTTTCCATTTGACTTTGAAAAGTGACAATGTTTGATTGTCCTTGCACTTTGCTCGCATGACGTCACATCCGCCGTTCGGTCATCAACTCATCAGACAGCATCATTAAAACCGTCATTTCATTACACAGGCCGTCAATTTCGAGTGCGCTGTTAGAAAATCGCCATTTCGAGTCGTTTTTCCAATTACACCACATTTGACAAGAACGCTGCAGCTACCTATTGAGTAAGTAATTGTTGTTGCAACTACATGTATTTGTATTAATTAAATTAAATATCTTTTTAAATAAAACTGTTTTAATTTTAAAATTAATATGTTTTATACAGAAATATAGACTCGACAAAACTTATTATAATGAAGCAGTAGAAAATTCATAGCCAAATGAAACATTCGTAAGGATCGCTAAAGTACCTATGCATGTTAGTTTCATTGCCAATATTAACTTAATTAACTTTAAACAATAAAGTGTAATTATAAAATCACCAGCAAAAGCTTTGAATTCAAGTTTTGATCTATATACTAACTAGAATGAAAACTGTAGTTTCTATGTGACTACAGACCGACCGAAAAGAGTTCAAAACGTCATCGTCAGGATAAAATCAAAGTATACCTAATTATGTTTTAAAAAACACGAGTATAGATTCCTAAAAAAGGGTTTCATTTCAATGAGCAAACTTCGCAATAACTTTTGATAACAACAAGAAACCAAAAAGTTTGTTGACATAAAAAAACTCTTTTCAGTTTACCAAGTTTCATACCAAACGCTTTACTCCTTAATCCCTTCTTAATCTCTTGAGTTTGCTTTGTTTTTATTTCCTATTTTTCTTTATTGTCAAATTACTATCTTTTTGACATATTTATGTTTTATTAATGAATTTGTTGTCGTTTTTAATAAATTAAAACAGCTTGGACTAATATTATTAGTCCATGACACAGCGTAAGTACCTACACCTCTTATTGAAAGCCTTAAATACGCTATTCAACCTATTCTACGTATAGTTTGCGATGCTAAGTCTAGCTCTTCACAAGCAAAGCCTCCGTCACTGAGCAAGCGGAGCAGACAAAGCAAATCCTTGACATTTGGTGCGCCTCTAGCGGGACGACAAACACTAGGCAATTTCTTTATTTAAAATTCAAATCGATCGAGGCTTCAACCGATTAATCATCGACACGATTGTGATTCTCATTCATTTATTTGGCATTGTTTTTCTGTTAAGTCTAAATGTTGACTTTAATAAATGATTTCCTTGTCAGATCCATTTGCGAAATGTTAATGCTGTTAAAACTATTACGCACTTTTAGGCGTGGGTGTGTGAATCTATAATATAGATAGATATCAATATTAATGTATTTTATAAATAGGTACGTTAAGAAATACTTTGTACCCCTTTTTAAACAAATTGTGCGCACGGAGGATTGTTTGCGTGATTTTGTATAAGTATGTGTTATAGTGATAATAAACGATTAATCTAAGTATCTAGTCTATATCAGTCTATATTAGTCTAGAAACGTCTCATGGATGGGCTTAGCACATAGGGAAATCGATCAGTAACACACCACGCTGTAGAAATATACCACACTGACACAAGTTTTCATTTACTGATAACTAATTATCTCTCAATCGGAACCAACGGCTAAAGTGCCTTTCGAAGCACGGAGAAGTACGAGGTGTTCTAATTTAGTAACCCTTGGAAATTCACGTCGAAATTGAAAGATAAAAGATGCTATATCAAACCGAAGCTCCAGCTTTTAAAGCTTTTCAAGGAAATACTTAAGTCCGACTCAGTTTTGAGAGATTATTAGTTTAGGTTAATACATAATACAATAAAATATAAAGTACATTACTGCTATCTAGTATTATCAAGAATCGCCATGCCAATTAGATAACCAATGATAACTGGATAAGTGGGTAACTAACGCTAAATAGTTGCGGTATTTTAATAAAATATTATCAAAGATCATTATGTTACCAAATAGTGAATATTATATACATTTTTAAACTTTCGCGTTCCATTGCAATCAAAGGGTTAAAAGTCATCAGACCGATTTTTATTTCAACAAACACCACTGATCGATTGCTCAATTCAACGATGCCTTTTTCTTTTTCCTTCATTTGATTGATGGCTTCGTGCGATTAGCACATTTAGCCAGTGTCAAAGTAATTTTTCTTACAAGTAATACCTAAATAAACAATATTTTCTTCCTGTATGATGATGATGAATGATAATAGAAATGAGAAGTGAGAAATTATATACCCCCCAACCCCTCGAGTATCTCAGTAAAGATGTGGCTTTACTAAGTGCTCGGGCGGACTTCTTGAGAGAATTTGAAAAGTGACGTTGCACTGTTTTGTTTCATTTGCCAACACTCATGCACACTCACGAACACTTAACGGTTAATAATCCACCATTATTTCACATTAATATTCGATATAACACAAATTTTATAAAATAAAACAAAACCGCAGATATGACTCTTCACTTTCCCGCCAAGAAGTCCCAGCGATGCCTTATTATAACGACACTTCAAATATTCGATGTAACGATTAATCGAAAAACCAATAACTTTTCTTATTTCAGCGCGTTATTTTCGATATATTTATGTAATAAATGCTTATAAATTATTTTATAAAATACAGTGTAAAAATTAAACGCAATCGAAGTGCAGCCGCCCGGATTGCCGAAGACCCAGGTTCGATTCCTGGCTGGGTCGGGTGGGCGTTTAATTTTTTCACTGTATTTTATAAAATATTTTATAAATATTTAATTCAGCTTCAGTGCAGCAATTAGCACTTAAAAATGAAAAGTAAAATTTATATTTATGTAAATAAAAAAAAACTATTCACACGTATCGGTGAAACGTTACATCGACTAAATAATTTGTTATAAGATAAGAAAAATATCTACACTTTATTACCTATACATACATCAAAAGGTTATTATTTTAATTATTATTGGTATTGTCGCTAAAATTACAGCCGGTTATTGGTCTTTCGGTTATTTTATTATATTACTTAAGTATGTACATATATACATATATGTAGGTACATATTGTGCGTTTTGAGATATATTATTTTAATTACTAAAATTTTTGTCTTTACCTAATTGCAACTTCAATGTTACCTCTGCACCACCCTATGGTTGACTGGTAGAGAATGCCTCAGGCATTAAGTCCGTCCGTAATCCCAGTTATTTATGTTGCAAAGACCCCAATCAAAGTATGCGCCTTTAATAATTAGCCGATAGTTAGAGATTAGATTGCAAGCTTCTAAGTATTTGAGAAGTGCCGTTGAAGTGCGCTTCTACTTTTCCCCTGAATGTTGATAACACTTAACATCATATAAAATTAAATTAGTATTTACCCATTGCGTAGTAAAAAATAAAAAGGTAACTCTATCATTAAAATTAAACGTAAAAGACGTTTTTGTAGACACTTTGTACCTTTCCTTTCGTCTAAAATTTATATAAACCACCGTACAAGCAGAGTTTTGAAAGGCTCCGAGGTCCATTTAAAACCACCTTAGAAGGGTTTAACCAAACTTAAGTGACTGCTACTTTCAAACAATTAATCTTATATAAATCCGTCCGTCGCTAACAATTTCAACACTCAATTAGTTGAATCTGGTTGGCCTCCTAATATAATCACAACCATAATTGTGGATAAAGATTTTATCGCACTTTCATTAATTTTTATTAAGAAATAAACCTTGCTTTTGTTGAATAAAAATATTTTTCATTAAAACAAGGTGGTGAAATAACTTTTAAAAGCGAAATAACTTTCAAGATGCTATGTTAAAATGGCACTTGAAATTGACGTCTAGTGAATACTATATAACCTTAGAATAATAACGCCTAATCTAAGAATATAACTTGGTAAAGTAATAATAAATAAGTAGCTTATATTCTGTGCCACTACTGGCCTGGGCATAGGCCGCCATCTTTAAAATCAAGTCGTTGGGCATTGGCTTGATCACCACGCTTACCAAATGCAGGTTAGTAATCACAAACTATATATAATTGGTCTATGAATCAAAATCTGAAACACACTTGGCCCTACTTGAGAATAGAACCGAGGACTTCCGAGTATCGGGCCGAGCGCTCAGTCGGCCACCGAGGCGTTCAGTTTGTATTTGTTATTGGAACAAGTGTAAAATGTTGACAGAGCTACGTCGTGTTTTGTTTAAAATTCATCATCATCATCATTATCAGCTCATTTATGTCCCCACTGCTGGGGCACGAGCCTTCCCTATGGATGGATAGGGAGAACGGGCCATAAACCACCACGCGGGCCCAGTGCGGATTGGTGGTTGTTAACGACTGCTAATGCAGCCGGGACCAACGGCTTAACGTGCCTTCCGAAGCACGGAGGAGCTCGAGATGATACATTTTTGGCCACCCATCCGATGACCGGCCTTTACGAAAATTGCATAACCTCAACACTCGCAGACCGGGCGCGTTGACCACTGCGCCATCAAGCTCTACATGTTTAAAATTAATAGTAACAAAATACAACGTAAAAACCAAAGGAGCATTTAAAAACCTTTAATTAGATATTGCTGTTGTGAAATGATCGACAGTAATTATAATCACCGGTGTGGACCGGTTTGAAATGTATGTACCTACGCGAATGCAGATGCGCAAAAACAGTAGGTAGGTATGTACATTCGTTGCTACATTGTAATCGGCCGCCGTGCGCAAGCGACAGACACAAATAAATAAAAGCAACCAAGATAATCATATTAATACCAAAAATAAGTAGCTATAATTAAATATCTTATCTTGTAAAAAATTTACTAACTAAAGTTAATAAAATCTTTGCCTAAACATATGTAGACAATTATTAAATTTACACAATACGGCCTTATAGCCATATACACCTGTACCTATAGGAATTTAACTGTTTATCTGTCTGTTACCAATAACTACCATAAACACTGTTTTATATTTATGTTTGCCATTTTCCCTTCTAATATATTTAAAGGATTTCATTTAACAAGAAAATGAGTAATTAGTTACTTAAACACTTAAAAGTCATCGATTATCGCTTACACCGGGACCCAACCTTAAACGTCCTTGTGGCCGCATGTATCACCACAACACAATTCAGAGCAAGCCATAGGACATTGCGCCACCATCGATCACGAAGCGACCGCTCGCAGTGGCACCCGCCGTATTTCACGTGAGACCGGAGCATCACGAGCGGTTTGTATAATGCAAAAATCGTGATCCACACAGTTTGCACGTTTACACACGTTTATTTTATTACTGAGTATAATCCACCATTATTTTAATAAGTGGTAAAACCGATGCGCCAGTTAACGCGACATTAGAAACGAAAATCGCACTTTATTGACGATGGGTGTGAGTACATAATCGATTGTTACCGTATAAAGAATTTACTGATATTAAAAACGTTAGATATATTATTATTAACATTTTGTACCGCTCTTATGAACTGTACGTTACGTATCGTAGCGATGACGCGTATCTGCTATTGCTAATTAACAATGTTAGCTTATTAATTATGTTGTTCCATATCGTCGCATTGGCAAAACTACTGTTAGTTATGCACTATTTACGATGCCAACCTAGTTTGCCAATAAATATTCTACAACGTAAAAATGACACTTTAGTTTTAATAGTATATTATGTCTGTGTAATTCTACGGAAATTGAGTGCCTTGAGCATACGGGCACAGATTAGGTAATAGTTACTTCGTATACTGGCTGTTATTTTGCAAGTTAAGTAACATTTTCAATGTCATATTACGGGATGGGTATGGATATCCTGATATTTTGACAGTTTGATGATTGCAACTCGCACTACTGCGTGTCCCCGTTCCCTACTAGAGACTACTACTTTCTTCGAGAAGTTCGGATGAGTTCGTGGGAGTGGGGAGAAGCGCCCAGGTACATGTCTGTACTTGGTATAGAGCGCGTGTAAATCGGGTCGTGGCACTCTTGTTCTACGAGTACGGTGACTTGGACTTATGTAAGTGTTTAGTATATCATGTGAATGTAAAGTGGCATTTTAAGAATCTGACGGGAATAATATCCCGAGCTCCAGCATGCTTTGGATGAAAAGTTAAGCCGTCTTGAACATTGTCTTAAGAAAAGTCCGCAAAATTTAAAAGAGTTTTTGGTACAAAATTGTACCTAATCTGTTTATCGTTATGAGTACACGCATACAACAACAGCGCTCGTAGCAACTAAGTTCTCGAGTACTATTTTGTTGGTATGACGTCTTTGTCGAACTCCAACTTAGATTTACAGGTTTCATGAAGAAGTTCGCACAAGAGCCAGCCGAAATGGAAATTCGGACGTAGGTAATGAGATTACATCAAATACCTGGGGGGCTACTTTGTAAATCGAACTGTCGATCGTCGATCAATGTCGTCAAACAAGTGACGTCACGCGCTAACTGTCACAACAAAAATAGGAGTGATTTGGTCAAAAATAGGAGTCATGCCATACGCGCATGCGAAGTACCAACACACATTCACTATGTGAGTGTTATTGTTCCGTCAATAAGTAGTGAGATAGCTTCTTTCAGATCACTTTATTGGTAATTTGCACTCCAACTGATACCCGCTTAGCCCTCATCTCACCTAATGGTAAGTGACGATAAGGCCGTCGATGAAAGCAGAAACAGTTGGAACACAACAATGCAACTAATATTGTTGTTAAGGCGACAAACTTAGATAAGACGGTGGTAGCTAGCCAGGCGGTCAACCAGTACAATATGCAATAGAATCGAGGACCGACTCTGGGTCTGACCAGGCGGTCTAATCACTACGATGGATGTAATGAAATAATAAATAATACTTTCGAATATTAAAGCACACTCAGTGTACAGTGAAAACTAAGAAATATATGGAAATTTAATGAACTCGATTTTTCACCAAGAGACATTGCATCAATGCCATACAATTTCTTATTATCATTGGTAAATAAAACTCGCACATGGCACTTAGAAGACACTTTTTCATTACCCTACATTTTATCATTTTTGATACTGGTTTCTACTTTTTTTAAACCTAAAAATTCGTATTAGCCACTCTGCGCTCGAGTTTATTAACCATGCGTACACGAGAATTTATATGGCAATTATAACTCTCTTGGTATGTCACCAGAAGGTGCGGCGCTGCTTCAGTGCCATACAAATGCTATTAAACAATCAAAACTCGCACCAGGCAGTCTGTCCGGCGGGCGGGCGTACAGAGTAGGCCGCGGCCACGTGCCGGGCGGCGGTCCGCGGCACTCATTAAGGGCATCAAGGCCCTCGTACTCGCTTGTATGTTTTCACTAAATTGGCAAACAAATTACCTACTACGCTAATATCTAATCGGTCAAGTGAGAGAAAAGTAAGATTTAATTGATGTAATGTCTCTATTGCACACCCCAGTTTAGCCTTGCGCAGAATATTTCACTATGTATTTTATTAGGACGAGCTGTAATATGTGCGAGCAGCACAAAACCGGTCGTTGTGGAGATCCTTGGGGGAGGCCTTTGTCCAGCAGTGGACGTCTTTTGACTAAGATGATTATGATGATGATGATATATTTCATTTAATTTACTAGCTCAATCAGCTAAATGCAAAAACAAATTCAATTTACTCTCTTGTTAATTTAAATTAGGTTTGAAATGGAATCGAATTATATGCAGATCGATTGTAAGAGTTATTTTAGAGTTATTTAGAGTGAGTATAAAGAAAGTTATATGTGAAAAAAGCTTCTGATCTGATAACTTTAGATTTTTTTTCACTTTTACCTAAGTACCTAGGTACCCTATTACAATACAATTTGATCTAAACCAATGCCATTTATGAATCATTAATAATAATAGACTATAAAACAGGATAACAGATATCAAATTGATATTGTCCTCTTTATGTCTTACATAATACGGTGTAAAACAAAGATTTATATTTAATTTCCTCATTTTATTCTAAGGAATATAAATAGTATACTTAGGACCTTCTATACTTAGGACTAGTTTAATTCAGTTACGATGATTCATTAAGATAATTTTCAATTCATTGCATTCATTCAATCATTCAAAATGCGGGAGCCGACGGAGTAGCGAACTGATAACTGGCCCAAAATTAGTCTGGAGGAGACTAAACGAGTGTATCAAAGAATTTAAACGAGGATTAACTCAGAAAAAAGGTAAAAATGTGTCATACCTTCTTTATACCCAAGTCTAATTACCGCCAAAATTCATTTATGTTGCGAGCGAGTAGAAATGTAAATCAGTTAAGTGAAGACTACGATTATGATATATTTCATTCTGGCATACCCTCAGCGAGGCGACTAGTAAGTAATCCTTTCTTTTTAAGACAAGCTGTTTAACATAGTGGCTGTACACATCACATGTTGTTGTATGTTAATATTGTTCTAAGTACTAAATTAGGTTTGTCAATGTTCTCACTTAAATTAGATCTATATTGTTTTGTAAAAGCGAAGACCTCTTATTGGCTATCAGTTATTATAATATTATTGTATTAAATTTTATAAAGCTGTTGGTTTTCCAAATAAAATTAAATTAAAAAAAATACCCGCCGTTCCTACCGAGTTACACCGGCCGTGGTCACGGGCTGACTTTAATCGTGTGTACCTAGTTATTGCTCTCTTGTAAATGAAGTAAAAAGTTAATTTTTCACTCCAAAGTGAAGTAGAGTTAATAGTTTAGCATTGCTTTGGATATAATAATAAAACAGCTCTATTTATAGCAAAATAGGTAAATAAGCATGTTTGTGAAGAAATTTCTCGTAGGAATGTCGATCAGATTTAACTGCATATTGGGACTGCAACTGAGTTTGAGGCCGTAACCCACCACGCTGGCCCAATGCGTGGTGAGTTGTAACGACTGCTATATTACTACAACAGCTGATCTTAACAGCTTAACGTGCCTTCCGAAGCACGGAAGACCTTATATTCTTTAACGCTGAAAATGTAAACTGAGTCAATCAAACTTTCTCAAAAATAATACCACGAAATATTTCAATTAGATCACCCATCCGATTTGCTGTCATAGCAAAAATTACTTAACTTGAAGAACGCGAGTAAGCAAGCCGTTGCGCTATAGAGCTTCTATTCATGTAGCCTTGTTGTCAATATGTGCATGGGCAAGTTGCTATGATTAAGGCGGTCTCGTACGCGCTTTTCTTCATGACTGAAAACCAAAAGTGTTATGCTGATCCGAGCACAAGAGTAGAATGCTTAAACAAACATCAGCCGCCCTTGAGAAAAGACATCCGCCAACGCAATATCGATTTTCCATGTACATAGATTCGTAGACAATAAGGCTTCACTGTAACTTCATAAAGTTGACATAACGCGCGTGGGTGGATAAGCTAAAATCGCCTTTATGCTCTCAGTTGTAGAGAAATAAGTCGAGTTGTGTGGAACGACGTTTAGGCTATTGTCGTATTGCGTGCCCACTTACGAGGTAGTGGCCAAGTGGCGGTAATTAAGTACACTGTGTGCCCAGCGCGACCTTGGACAAGATTCGTTTTCTACAGGTGACAAGAGTTCGTTTCTATGAGCAACTCTGTAAGTTCACTAATCTAAGTGTAGCAGTCCAATTTCTAGCAGTTTTTCTCAGCAGAATATTTCAATCAACAATAATAGACCACCGGTCTTAGATCATTATCCGAGGACTTTATTGTACTCGGTTTGATTGGGAGGAATTGTTCTTCGTTGCCTGCACTGCACTACTAGCCACCACTATCTAATCTTAGTCTGCCGCCAAAACAACAAGTTGGAGATAAGATAGCCAGATCCATAGTTGAGGATATCGGGTGAAGTGTGCTTCCATCTACGACCTTATCGTCATTAACCTCCAAATGTTATAAAAACTAATATCTTCCCCTTCGTGGAATTAAAAAAACTTTTAAATTCACAAAAGTCAAAGTTCAACGATCAAACGTTAAATTTTCTCTTAATAAGCCATAACTGTTCCAACAATATCGTCTCTAAATATTTAATTAAACAGAATCATTGGGAACAATATTTTCAACCCACGCCAAAGTCTCGTTAAATAACAAAGTTCTCTCTCTCAATTTACTACTACGAGAAATACAGTCACACTGTAAGGCATTGGTTTCCATCATTGAAATCAAGTGATTTCTACAAATTATGGGTATTGGTGTTCATAGTATATTGGCTTAATCACCGCGTTTCCCAAATCCCGCGGTTGTGATCACCCGAGATGAAGCCGAGCTAAACAACACGAAACATCCTTCGCCTGACCTGGAAATTGAACCCAGGATCTCCAGATACGTTTACATTTTTACTGTACACACACAAAGACGTTTGAAAAGTTAAGAAAACCATCTTCTCTGTGTACATTGCCCTAATTATTGTTCACACATGTCTATTTATTTATAATTAAGGTACTCCTGGCTTCAATAATGATTTCTCTGTATTTGAGTTAAATTTAAGCTTTTTTTTTTACTTTACACAAATAAATTAAAATGGAACACTTGAAGCCTGACGATTGTATTCAATTCGATTCAATTAATAAATAAATTCTAAATTCAAGAGTTTCAGTTTTAAAAGAAGTCTGCTATCATAGTTGCACCAGTGTTCGACACAGTAATCCAGTGCTCGACATCTGTTTTTGTCGTCGAAAAGGAATAGAAAAAGTCATTGATTTACGGGATGACAGCTATAAAGCAAGCGGGTGTATTCAGTCAATTATCAGTTACTGAACCCTATTTTTAATGATCAAAATAAAAAAATGTCGATCACAACATCGCACAGTGTCCGGCGTAGAACAAGCCAGGTGGACAAAAATATATTTTCATGGTTTTGGAACTATATCTATGAATTAGTTAATTATAAAGTACTATAATATATTTTTATAAATAAAATGCAAAGAAATTGTATACAAATATTTTATTTCATGTAAACACGATTTCTATTAGAAATGAAAGGTACAGGAAAAAAATAAGAATAAAATAATTATCTTAATCGCTACAAATATCGACGCTAATTATATATACACAACCTTAGACTAATATATTATATACAAAAATTATAAATCTAACGCTAGAGGTAGGTATCTATTTACATTTAAACTAATTCTCAATATCAGAATCATCGGATGCAGAATCCGATGATTCCGATAGAAGATAGTCTTCCCGAGCTTGGGGAGGTCTTGGTTGGAGTTGGAGTCGAGGCTCTATAGTGGGAGCTATGATGAGCTTTAAGACCTCCGCGCTCAATTTATTCGACTTTTTTTTTGGTACTTCCCGGAGGCTGTTGATCAGAGGATCAGAAGTTATAATCAACATATTGAGCAAGTCTCTATTCGTGGCAAGACGAGAGCACTTTCTGGTGTTGTGCTCTCTAAACCTCCGGCAATCTTTGTTTCTCGCTTCTTGCGCTTCCTCTGAAAGCTGCCCTATTGGAACTATTGCTGTCTTAATTACCTCTGTACTATGAACAAGCAATTTATGCACAGTAGCAGGCATGTAGTACCACGAGTAAAGACTTAAATAAAGTCTTCTTGTCTCGAGACAAAGCTTGTTGAATTCAACAAGATTTATCTCGAAACCAGAAGACAATGTCCTCAATAATGTATCAAAGTTTTTGATGATTGTAACATCCAATCCTGTGATCTGAGCACTCACTTCGGGGTTCCCGAAAAAACGTCGAGCTGTGTTTCCATCATTTGTGGAACCAAATCCTGGCTTTGGCTTGTCCACAATTAATCCCATTTGATTCTTGAATCGTTGTTTGATTTCGTCTGATCGTTGTTTTACACTTTCTTTTTCCTCTGAAGACCTAGCTTGCCATTTCTTAATATCTAACTTATAACTAATGTGTAAAAAGCACTCAAACGAACGAATCCAAGCATGTAATGTTGACAAACCAAAGCCAAAATTATCCTGGTTGCTATCAACATGCCTTCCTTCATCATTCATCATTCTGGGAGTAGCCCCACAAATATAGCATTTCTGCGATGAATGTGTCTCTGTCAAAGCATTGCATACTTTTCCATCGGTCATTGTCAGTAGTAACTTGTGCTTAACAGAAATTTCAGAACCACCAAGATCACAAGATGTAGGCTCCAAGTTGTTTATTTGTTCCAAAACCTTATTCGTCTCGATTTTTGTCAACTCCGTAGTTTCTTTGGCAAAAATGAATTTAATTGGACGGCAAAACATCGTCGATGATGGTCGAGGATTTTGCCAGATAATGTTATTACCTTCGTCGATTAACCTAAGAGGAACAAACGAATAAACAAAAAGGAACTCATCAGTGTCTTCGCTATTCTCAAATCTCTGTTTGTAAGTGCTATGGCCGGAACTTCCATCACACCCCCATTTACTTACAAGAGTAAACGATGAATTGGGTAGCACACTTGTGACAACATCTCTCTGAGCTTCCACTAAACGTTCTGTTGTTTTATTTAAAATAGCTTGTAGCTCAATTTCTACTCGAGATTGTGTCACAACAATATGCTCCTCGGATGGATAACATGCTTTTTTTGATTTTACAACGCATTCATATGATGGAAACACGTGATGTCCAACTTTCATAGTCCACTTCCTAGTCTGTTTGTATGTGTGAGTTGTTGATTTTGAATCTATATAATACGCTAATGCCTCGTCACTACTTAGCGGTCTATCACTTTGCACAGCACTTGCTTGTTGGAAGCTAATGCATGCATTTGCAGAAGCTGGATTTTCGGCAATGTCTTTTATAACTCTGGCAACGTTCTTATGCCCAGTTGACCGTGCAGCTACCTCTGCAGCAGTCATTAATTCCCCAACACTCCGCGATTGAACTAGATCTTCAACTCTACGTTTCTTAGTTTTAAAAGACGATTCTTCGAAGACTTTTTTAGGTCTTCCGGGTCGAGAAAAGTCAGCGGATGAGGTAGAAGGTTGCGGTTGAGTCGATCGTATGCAGAATTGTATATCTTCGCCTTCCAGCCACAACTTATTCTTATCAAGGAAACGCTCTTTCGACTTTCCCGAGGACACCCATTTGGTAGCAATTTTCGATGAAATGCTGGCCAATTTCACCTTAATTTCCCTTTGACAGTCTTCAGTGATGTCAGAGAAATCAAATTTAGACGAAAGAAACTCAAATAGACGTTCATTTCTTACGTCTTTTTCGTGCTTAAGCCACTCTTCGAAAAACTCTATTTTGTTAACCGAGTAACACTTTTCTGCAAAAAAAAAAAAAAATGGTTGTACTCAAGTGTGCTACATAAAATATATGTCATAATCATTAATAGCCATGCAGCTAAAGCATATCAAAAATTTAGCCTGGATACAAGAGGATACATGGCTTTTCCAAGCTCGATAAGTTCGAAAACAAAGAAAAACATTGTATTTTTTTGTGTATTCATAGATAGTCTACTTAATGAATATTTATGACACATTAAAAGATTGTAATAAGAAAAATATATTATACATACCTTCAGAAGTAAAATCCATCACTAAACTTTCCACAAAATTAGGAACTGCCACCATGAGATGTTAGTGCAAGTGTCGCTAAAATGCAACTGACCCATTTCTTTAATTGCACTTACCTTTATAGCTTACTTTGATAAGCGATGACTCATCAGTATGGAATGTTAGACGTAAACAATTCTTGGAATCAGGAATTTAGGGGTGTTGTTTACAGGTAGAAAGTACCTATTTCCGGTAATTTGATAATGACTTTTGTCCACCTGGCTTGTTCTACGCCGGACACTGTGCATCGTCAGGACAAAATTTCATAATATTAGTAGGTGTATTATGAAAACGAATAAAAAATAAGAAGATTGAAGGGAAGCCTTTGTCCAGCAGTGGACGTCATTTGGCTGAGAAGATGATGACGATGAATAAAACAAGTAAAGAGCGAACTACTTTGCTGTTGTTTCCCTTTGATGGGTTTCTTTTCGGTATATCTCGAGCGGAGACAAGTAAATTGGTTATTCAAACGACGAAATGACCAAGTGCTTAGCCGGTCTAACTCAGTCTATCAGTGTTATTTAGTACAAATCTAAAAATTTAGTTTTATAACTTCAAATGTAATTTTCTGGAACACTAATTTGTATTTCTCACCAACTAATGTACAATTCTTTCATATCAACTACAGCTAGATGGCAACCTTATAATATCTATCTAATATCAGGTTCGTAGAAAGTCAGTGGATTGTCACTAACTCCAGACATTAACCTATAAAAAGATAGGGAACTTAATTCTAAGTAACTTTGCCGTCGATTTGAAAGATAAGTAAACCTGCAAACGTTTATCAGTTTTACATAAACTTGTAATAAACAATTGGTTTATAACTATAATGTGAATTCTATCTCAAATTATTTTCTAAAACATAAAAGCAAATTTAAAGCTAAATTTAGACCCTACATGAAAAAGTTTGGAAACTGTTGAAAGTTCAATGCTCCCAAAAAACAATAAGCTATATAGGTATAGCGTTTCAAAGAAAATACTGATGAAACACTCGTTAGAATCAAAGCTATTTTGTTATTTTCTCCAGAAATGGAATATCTGTTACATTGTGAAGGGAAATCATAGCCAACGGCAAATATATAACTGAAGATACCTTATTCAGTATAACCGAAATAGCAATTAAATTACTCAGCGGGCGGACGGCCTATTAAATCCAATTTCGGCATCACATAATGAACTACAATAATATTCGAAAATATTTACTGTACATGAAAATTGTTTATCATTTCTACATTTACTCTCATTTAGAAAAAAATTATAGAAGTAACAATTGCATTTTCAAAAACCGATCAGTGTTGTAGTACTTTTAAATAATTTCAGTTTAATTATGATTCATGGCGATTCTTACTTTTTGGGGGTTATAACGGATTTTAATTTAGCTCTATATTCTCCACAGCTTGAGGAACCTTACATTTTTCACTGCTCATAAATCCGCTTACGTTGTAAAGGCCACAGGCGAAACATCAAATTATTTCCAATAAAAATATTAATCATAAGTTAAGAAACATTTTTAGGTACCGAAACATTTTACAGGCGAAGATACACGAAATCTATTGAATACAGACTGTAGTAACAATGCGTTTGGCAGACTTAACCATTTCTTGACATTTGCCCCAACACTGCTGACATTTTGATTGCTCCAATCTGCATGTGATTGGCACGTTGGTGAATGCAACACGAATTATGAAAGTACATACAGAGCGTAGCGTGACGTAGCGTTTTAAACTCTAAAGGATTGAATGTTTATAGATAGATAGATAATTCATTTATTTGCAACAAAACATGCACACAATTAAAACATAATACAATTTAACAATATAATCAACGGAAAAAATATAGTAAAAGCAATAATAAAAAAGCAATTAAACATACAACTATCATAAACATTGGTTATCAATGCGTGAGCCGTAGCGATGCAAAACGGTGAAAACTCAGTGAAACATTTGGTCATGGAACAAAATCACAGATTTTCAGTTTCCACCCGAAAAGACCGGCGAAGTCACGCAAATGTAATTTGAATTAGAATAGAACAGAAGGAACATTATCATCAATCTCCTGATCTGCTCCCAATCTTATTTAAAGTCAGCGCAACATGTACTCTTCTTCCATTATCCTCGAACATCTCAAAATTTGCTCTTTTTTTGCCATATCATTTTTCTCAGTCGTTTAAATTTTTCTTGGGTCTTCCTTTCCCCACAGTCTTTTACTTATGAGCATGGATACATAATTCAAAAGCCTTTCGAAATTATAAAGATTTACAGTTCTCTAAAAAGAGAAGGATATATAAAAAAACGCGAGACGCTCCAGATCGCTTGCGTCACTCGATCGCGCTCACTTTCCGATCGCCAGCTGATTACAATTGTAATTGCTTAAGACGGTGTGCTGCTGGACTTGTTACACAGTTATGTGAAACTAAATGTATCATTTGAAATTTCTCTATTCAGTATTGGTCAATAATATAGCTTTTAGAAATATGTCTACGTCACCATAAGCCTACTTCGGGGTAGCAGAGCTTCTTCAGCTACTAGCAATTACTTTAACTTATTATGAACCTATCTTAAAAGGTTATAGGGTGCAAAGTATTTGTACTTATACCTGTTTACTGTCATCAGAGAAAAGGTAAAAACAATAACTTGAAATACCGCCACCAACGTATTTGTGGTCATATTTGTTCTGTTATTGAAGCGCTCTTCGGGAATCTAGTACAATTATTGAATGAAGGAGCGGGGCTCCGATCCTGCTATTTTTAACCGTTCTCAAGCGTGTTTCAGTGGCCTGATATTGACATTTCTACTATGGGGGAAATGACAAGATCGGGCAACTGAGAAACTATAGGAGACGTTCTAAAATTGCAGAATCGAAACCTGTTCTAAAAAAACAATTCAAAAATGGCTTTTGTCATCTCAACTTTTTTTCAGCGACAAATTATTGGAAAGAAAAATACCCAACTATAAAAGGACGCTTTTCATTACAAGCAAAAAAGGTGTAACTACCAAGCTTATATAAAGATTATATCCAGACAGCTAATATCCGTGTATAGTTATGGGTTCACTTCATTAATCTACATGAACTCTACTGAACCAAGAATGTCCCGTCCCACGAATCAGAAGTTAAAAAATAATAGTAAAAAACCTTTTTTAAAAATAATGTTTTTAAATTGTTCAAGTAATTTTTGACGCAAATTTTGTTGCGAACAAATTACAAAAACACGAATGTTGAAAAAATTTCCACGAGCAGGATTTGAACCTGCACCCTTCTGACATACCGGGTCAGGTGCTCTTCCAATTGAGCTATCGTGGTTCTAACTAGCCCGCCGAAATTATTCAACACTTTTTACTTTGAAAGCCAAAGGCGCCCATTAAATGTCAACAACTACCATCACTAACATCCGATCACAATATTTTTACAAATATTAAAGAGGTTCAAATCCTGCTCGTGGAAATTTTAAACAAGCTTTTATTTAAATGCGCTAAAAAGAAAAAAACAAACTTTTACTATCAACTTATAACGTCATTATACAATTTATATGATATAAAAGCTTCGATAAAAAAGATCGATTTTAAGTATTAAAATTTTCAATCTAAGTAAATACGAGTACTTAAATCTCGCAACAAGCTTTTATATCATATAAATCGTGTAATGACGTTATAAATTGATAGTAAAAGTTTCGTTTTTCTTTTTAGCGCATTTAAATAAAATCTTGTTTTTTTTAAAAAGGTATTTTACTTTTAATTTATTTTTTACTTTTTAGATATCGCTGGACACTTTATTTTTCGAGTTATTCTCAGCATGACCTTTCATTTAATACCCATATTGTAGGAATGCATTAAAAATAATTAGTCCGCCATCTTGGGTGTGCCGCCATCTTGGATTTAGAATGACGTCACACAGTTAACCATGCATTGTCACCCAAACTGAACGTGTATACAAAATTTCAGCTCAATCGGTTGAAGATATCTGCATCAAAATTGAGTTTCAAGCTTTAGAAGTCCGCCATATTATATTTAGAGTGACGTCACTTTATTTTTAGAGTTATTCTCAGCAAGCCCTTTCATTTGATGTAGAAATGCATTACAAATAATTAGTCCGCCATCTTGGGTGTGCCGCCATCTTGGATTTAGAATGACGTCACACAATTTCAAAACAACCATGCATTGTCATCTGAACTGAACATGTATACAAAATTTCAGCTCAATCGGTTGAAGAGTTTGAGTTTAAGTTTGAGTTGCAAGATTCCACCCAAACAATACATACATACGTTACAATTTAAATAAAAGCTTGTAAAAAAAAGTGATTCCAAACGCACCGCTGCGTAGAGGCTGCGGTAGAGGCTTAGCGCTTCAGGGAAGTTTTTCTGTAGCAAAGCGTACTAGATACACTAGCATTATGCCGTTTGATATTGATGTTTGATTTTTAGTACCTACCTACCTGTAAATTACTATGTGGGTACACCAATGTGCAAAAACAATTCGGTTTTTATTATTCAGTGTTACCATAAATCGTAAACTTTTTTATATTTCACTATCGTATATCATGTATTTATCTTACACATCATTAACTGTATCTTCTTATAATAAAGAAAGTAATATTATTTTTTCACGACAACATTCTAAATGTTATGTAAGAAAGTTGTATTGAACCCATCGTTCATAAATACTAATAGTAAATGTACAAAATTATGCAACTCTCTATATCTAAGTTCGATTATTAAATAGTTCCTCCAGTGGTATTGTCAAATGCCGATGTCCATGCAAAGGGACCCACTGCGTTTCTGAAATGGATCAAGCTGGTCCTTCGCGATTCAGTTCTCCGAACAATTGCATTCCATTTCTATTTAAAACACCATCCAGCGATATTTATGACTAAACTTTGTCTTATACTGCTGTTGTAAATTTCTAAGCATAATCATTATTATAAATATTAACCGTAAGTGTCCTACTCCTTTTATGGCCGTAGGGGAACTTGCATCCGAGTCCTCACGAGAGTCAGCAAACCGCACCTTGCGAGCTACATGCAGCTCTTTGAAAAATATTTGCGGCTCTCATTTTTATTTATTTTGCAAAAAAAAAATGTTTGGTTTCAATTGAAGACACACATTGCCCGCGCGCAGGCTAAACCTGATAAAGAGAATTCAAATAAGTAAATTTTGACAGAATGAAAAGTTGTGGTTCTTCAATAATTTTTGTTTTTTTTTGGTGTTGTATTGTCTCTTTCAGCTGAAAAGTTTGCTGGTTCCGATTAAAGAGCGAAGATGGTAGTCTTTAAAACCTTCCAACACGCATGTGGCCAGCAGCGTCATGATTTAACATACTCCGTGTTATTTTTCATGTGGAAAGGCCTGAGCCCAACAGTGGGACTTGGTAATTTTATGAAAATTATTTGGTAAAAAATCGGAAACTCAACAAATTGAAAACTTCCTATGGAGGCATTTTCCTGTTAACCCAACCATGAAGCTTCACGTCAGCAGTCTAACGATGAGGATTACACCACTCTCGGTTCGGCTACCGACGCCTATAATAATTTACGAAAGCTATTTGCTATAATTGTCAGTGTACTACTCCTGCAACAGAACAGTTAATTTTTATTAAGTAGTCTTAATCTTAAGATCTATTACAACAGCCCTAATAAACACCGGCGTACTTGTATAATAGTATTCTAAGCTGAGAGAAAGGTGCACCGGCCAGCGCCGCCATTAAATAACATTTTGTAACTTATGTTTACGTAATATTTTGTTCCATTATCAACTCGGACGCATTGAGAGAGGCCGATCGAAGATACTCCACAAACGTGCCGTTGGTACATACAACCATATATTTGTGGTTAAAGCGCTAGTACTATACAAAACGCTGTGTTATGTAAAGGGGTATATAGATTACAGACACAGGGCAAGACGTTGACAAAGCCTTTGATTTGATATGAGTCCTAATTTTGAAACAATATCAGAAAAGAAACAGGATTCTAAAGCCCGTTTTCACTAACAACGACCCTTAAGATTAAAGTACCCAAACCACAAGCTACATTTTAGGTGACAGTTTTACTCCGGCAACCGTCACCTAACTAAGCTTACGGGTAACCTAAATGTTAGAGGTCGTCGGTGAAAATGAACATAAGACACCTACGTATTTAAAAACTTTTCATGGCGGGTTTATCTCAATAGAGTTTTCAACATTAAAATATATACGCAATCCCACTTGAACAAAACCATTGGGAGGGTAGAGCCATGACCCACTGCGCTGGCCCCATGTTTACTGGTGGGTTTTGAGGACTGCTATCTAAGTAGCGACTAAAACTGGCGCCAACTGCTTAATGAGCCTTTCAAGAACGTAGGTGACCCGACATTGTGTAAGTTACCTAACAAAGAAGATCGCTATTGATAACTTCTTATAGAATAGAACAGAATACTCTATTGGCAATAAATATGCTAATGAAAATAAAATAATATATTTAAAATTAAAGCTGGCCGATTCGTAACTGATCCTTGATATTTTGATTTCGAAAAATGTGCAGATCGGACGTCGATGTCGGCGTACAAAGCAAATCTATAATTTACTTTTATATAAGTATAAGTAAATAGCTTAACTGCTACTGTACCACTGCTGGGCAATAGCCTCCCTCATTAAAATTAAAAGAAAAGAGAAAAATCATTTATTTTAACACAAACGAGACAGTAGGAAATAGAAAGAGTTAACAAGTAAAGGAATGAGTTAAGGAGTCATTGCAATCAAGTTATAACGAAATTTAATGGGTAATTAACTTAATCACCACAATTTCCAAATGCGGGTTGGAATTCCCGATCCGATCCAAACCCCTCGGAGAATCGAGTAGAGAATGGGGACACACACTAGTGCGTGATGCCGTGCCCTCTAGAAAACCTCTGACGGTGTTTCGTTTCACATGGCTTGAGGAAGTTTCTTGCCGCCCCCATAAAAAGTGACGCTGAATATGCGGTCCGAAGAAATCGGCAAACTCACTCTAAAAAAAGTATAGCATTTACAAACCCGGGCTAGCCATCGGATACTCCTAAACACGATTAGCCCGCAAAATTGAATCCAGGTCCTACGGTTATCGGGCCGAGCGCTTAGCCACTCAGCCACTGTGGCGGCTCTTCTGTATTTATAACGAAACATTCTTTGTCAGCCCCCAGAACAAAACTACGTCGTTAGATTAATTATGTAAGTGTTATCATTCGGATCTTAAAAGCAAATGTCTGAAACACGGAAACGGGTGTTAGTAAAAGGCTGAAAGCAACAGTTCGAGTGCTCAGTTAACATTCTACAAAAGGAATAACAAAAATAAACAAAGTTATATAAATTCTAAGTTATCTTAGCCAAATCTATCCTCTCATTTATTAGCTTACACAATATACATCTAAATGAATGAGAGATAAAATTGGTAAATAGTTTCGACGTGTTTCAGTGAGAATGTTAAGCAAAATTAAATTTACACATATGACCACCCAAACCGGTTCCTCCTGAAAACTACATTTTCTTTTAAATGTATTTTTTTTTAATGTGAAATAAACGTTTTTTTCTTTTTTTGTTTATGGACAGTTATAAATTGTATGCAAATGTTGAAAACAAAACATTTCTAAAAATGTGTTGAAAAAATTTCCACAATCGGGATATGAACTAGCTCGTGGAACCAGCTACATAGTAGTATTGGTAATGCGCCTGACCCAGTACATCACGGTATGTGATGCGGATTCAAAGGCTGGTAGAAAAAAAACATTTATTTAAAACTTTTTAGAATTTATTTTTTATCACAGGCAATACAGGTTGCCAAGATTTTTTCAGTGCGTGACCAGAACCTGCCTTCTTCATATGTAACTTAGCTTCCAAGTTTGTTATCCATACTGTGGAACTTTACAAATAGACTTTCAACCTCACAACAGTACATTTGGAACTCCATCCCAATTCCGTATCTCTGCGGTATCCGATAACGTTTTCCAAGTTCCTTCGCATCGTTTGTTTCCTGACGTATCGGGTATCAATAGGAACTATCGCAGCAATAAAACCTATTGTTATGCTCTCACACTAGTACTCGGGCGACCTGTTTGTGTTACTCCATTCCCAAATAAGGGACATATTATAGCTTATACCTCAGAACAATATGATACATCCAAAAAATATTAAACATCCTACTACATACTTAACTCTGACAAATCAACTCAGGTTAGAATTTGGACGTCTTTTTAGGAAGGAAAATATCGGTAGCATTTTAACACGTATAGAAACGACGCGTGAAGTATATGGTCTCAGACACAATTTCTAGTTCATTGCGTGTTCTACTACGGAATTCTGAGTCAACAGTACAGAAAGAACACAATGAACAAGTTAACCACCAGTGTTGTTACCGATGGTAAAGCATTTGTCCACCGCTAACAGTGAACGAGAAGCGAGAAGAGCTAATAACTAGTGTCATGATTTTTATAATATATCATAGGTTTTGTATCGATCGTACCATAAATATCCAACCGTGCTTATTTTATTTATAAATAACTGACCATATTTCAATATGACAACACCAAAGAACGATTAAACTTAGAGCAGAAGAAAAAAAAAGAGTTGATGGAATGGAATGCCGGGAAGCGTTAGCCAGACGCGACGCGAGCAAAGGGCGGTACTTCAATTTTACGGCGGCCACCATAGAAGACGGAACTAAGAGGAAACGTTGGCAATACTACATTTCATCATACTAGAAATGAGTTGGGGAACAGCGAGAAGCGAGTGTGTAGTTCATTTTGTCGCTAGGTATGCGTATGCGCACACGCCTGCACATCAGACTATGTGGTACTGACAAATTTCATCAGTAGACTTTGAACTGTACGTATACGGCCCATCTGTCACCCCTCCTCTCTCCCAATTCTTACTTCCTCCTCAAGATCCAACTCCTTCCTCAACGCCGGCAACGCATCTGCGATTACTTTGATTTTGCGGGTGTCTATGAGCGGCGACGATTACTTTCCATCAGGTGACCCGCCTGCTCATTTGCCTTCTTTTAATATTAATAAAAATATGTTTGAACATTTTTAAAGAAAAGAGGCCAAGAGGATGGCTCTTGGCGATTTTTGTCGTTGATAACTCTTGTTGTTGCGGCAAATGAATGCCGCGCGTTCTCCCCGGCAATGTGAACAGTCAGCGATCAACTACTAACGTACGTATCTCTTTTATTGACACGGGATCTACATATATTGTAAGTTTTTGATCGAAAAATAGTCGATAGTCAGTCGCTTCCTCATCGGCGGCGGCGGCGCGCGGTGGGACATCCTAAAAGCATGGACTAATCTAAAAGTCAAAGTCAGAAGCGACTCAAAAACAAAAGAGTAATAAAAAAACAACAGAGCATCACTGACCTGAGTAGCGGCGTCCCAAGCCATGCGCTCGATGTCCAAGTTGTAGAAGTTGAGCTGGGGCACGTGCCGCCTCCTCGGACGTATATCGTCGTAGTACGCGACCACATCGTTAATAGACACCACGGGGCAGTCGTCCGCGGTGCTGCAGCCACTGCTCACGCCGTCCACCCCGCTGTCCGAGTCTCCTTCACCTCCAAAACCCTCCTTCGAGTCCCGCCGGTCCCCATAACTCTTCTCAGAGCCTTCCTGGTACCCTGACTCGTTCATCTCGTCCGGGGTCACGATCTCCGGGATCTTGGTCATGTCGTATTCGTAGCCGGCGTCGTCGTCGACGCACGAGTCGTTGTCTAGGATGTCGGCCATCTTGTCGTTAAGTAATAACACTGTTGATGGTTGTAACACTCCACTACATGCTGTCACGTCTACACTTTAAGCCCTGTGGACAATAAGAAAAGTATTTAAAATATACTGTCTAGCGATAGTGCACACATTCTTTTTTGTTATTTATTATCATCGTCAGCATGTAAACGGCCGACAACTGGGCAACGGATGCTTACGGATTACTCACGTTAACAACGGCACATAATATATCGCACATATCATATCAATTAAAGGGTTGTTGAGTTTTTTATAGGATGATGATGGTTTTTTAGTATTAATTGGTAGGTTCAGATTCTATTGCAAAACAAAATACACCGTAAGCTGGGTTTTCGTAAAACATAACACAACCTAAATTAAAATAATTATTTCAGAGTAAATACTAATTCAAAGTTCTTTGAATGTCAAAATAGTTCAAACCATTATCATTATTCTTGTAAAGATTTATTTGATGAATGATGCTGATTTAACACCAAACATTACAGATTTTTACATATATTTCTGACTCAATATTATATGTTGCTTTTAATAAAGATAACAGAAAATATAAGTAATCAAATATAAGAATGTAGGTAATCTAAGCTATAGTTATGTCAACATCAACTCAACATTAACACAGCACAGTAGCACAAAATAAGAGACCCAGAAGGTAAGCTAATACATACCGTCTTTGTATGAAGCCTACTTTCTGTGAGTCTCCTTATTGTGACTAGTAGCGATTAACACTACACTGTGAATAGAATTTGCTTCACGACGCAAACTAATACAAGTGGCAAAATAGTATCAAAGTGGCTTAAAAGTTTACACTAATGTGTTAATCAAAACTTTATCAAAGCTTACAAAAAATCTCTTAAGCAAATGAATTGAGTCATTAAAAAAAAATTGACGATGTATAACCCAATCAAATATAAATGCCACCAGTAATACAAGTAAAACCAGCAAGAGACAACACATTTTTAAAATGGCTGCATAATTCAATATTACTCGTACCAAAGTAATATCTAAACAGTTGTCTTATTCATATTTCTAATGCAATGTTAAGCTTATTATAAGGTTTAAAATAACTTTCATAAACAACAAATTAGTTCTGAATCTGTCTTACGAAGTTAAATGTAGCTTTCAACAAGTTGAAGTTTCTTGCCGTTTATATTTATGCACGATCCTGGGTTTAAGTAAGGTTACTGGAAGTTATGAACATATCATATCGTTAGCAACTGAAATAACTTCCTTTTTACTCTTAAGTTTTTGCGCTATCGTTATTTGATCTACTCAGTGTTCAACAGGAACCAGTGATCAATACTTATGTCCCTTTATTATTATAAATAGGGGTCAGCAAATGATTTCTGTTGACCTTAGCAAACATTTAATATAGTCTACCTGCTTCCTAGCCGTCATCCAGAAAAATTTCAAGACATTTCTATTTTTTTTGTAGAAAACTGATGTACGAGTAGGTAGGTAGTACAGATGTTTACTGTATCGAACACTTATAATAATTAAAAGGAGGCCTTAGAAGAAAGATTCTTATTGAGAGAGTTATGTCTCACAGAAGACTATGAACGGATAGCGTAGTGTCATTCATAGAAAAAAGTATTTAAACCTAAAATTAAATAAAGCTAGTTTGAATTTAGAATAAATCAACGCGATAGAAATTACACAACAAAAAACTTACACATACGTTGCCGATCTTGCGAAAACCTTTGTGAACTACAAAAAAATTACAATTTACTAACAAACATTATCTAATATAGCTTAAGGATGATAATTGATAAGAATAACTCTCATCTCAGCGAGTCAATCAATTACGTTAAGAAAATAAAAGATAAAGGAATAGCCCAATGCAAACTTCTTGGTGGTCGCGAAGTTAGCTACGAGCGCAACACGCAGGTCGCGGATTGGCCTACATTTTGTTACTACGAGGCTTCTACGAGGAGACTTGCGCCTAGCTTCACGACCACCAAGAAGTTTGCATCGCAAAAGACCATGTACGGTTTGCCGAAACAATGCCCATATGGACAATAGCATAGCGGATTAGTGGGTTTCAAGGACTGCCATCTCAAGACAATAACCGGGACCAACGGCTTAGCAACGGATCAAAAGAGCTCGTGATATTCAAATTCGGTGACCCGACTTTGTGAAGGTCGCTTAACTTGAACGATCGCGGAAAATACTCTAATTAGCTCCTGTAGAATTATTACGATAATCATTTTATTCGATCACATTTACGAAAACGTGTTTGGAAATTTGTATGGAAATGAAGTAGCGTTTAGTGACAAACGACGAGAGTAAAATGCAAACATTTTACAAGTTTACAGTACAAACTAAGCCAGCCAATGTAACTATACACCATTCTTTTTTTATTGTCTAGACCTGCAGGTGGGTAGATCAGACCATGAAACTGGATAACTATCCCTAAGAAAAATAAACCAAAAAACGAGTTTTTTTTTTACTTTTCTATACAAAGCCTCTATTGACCGAGCTTGGTTTGTATGGGAAAGTAAAAAAATAGACGGTTAAAAAAGAACGGTGTATATACGGCACTGGCTATCTTATCTCTAGCTGCCGGAACACAACAATGCTACAAACATTGATGTTATGGCGACATATTTAGATAAGATAGTAGTTAGTCAGGCGGTAGTAGCTAGTCAGGCGGACAAACAAGCCCTACCACCAACCAAACCGAGTACACAAACATGTACCTCTCGATGGGAATCGGACCCGGGACCTCTGGGTCTCAACCGGTGGACTTAGCCACTACACCACAGAGGCGGTCAAAAGTCCTTACCTACGTAACTACCTAAGTACTTTCTAGGTCTACTTATTTTGTAGCACTAGGCAGTAGGCACACTGACCACAAAGTCGGCTGACCACGGACCGTGATCGCGCCGCGTTCGGTTTCGGCCGCGGCCCGACCGACCGCGGCGATCGAGACCACTCTCGCTGTCACAGGTGCATGACCCCCGAAGCGGGTCAAGACGGGTTTCCAAACGTGCCACAAACGCTCCACGGTGATATAACCGATTTGTGCATTATGTTTGGCTAAAACGTGCCAGATATGGACGTGTGAATTGATTATTAGAAGATTTGGTAACTTGTTTCGTTATTAAAGAATGGGGAAAATGATATTTTATTTACTTTGGTGGAAAATTATTTTCGTTAAAGTTTTACTTTAGGCATAAAAAGTAAGTAAGTAATATCCTGAGGAGCTCGATGGCGCAGTGGTTAACTCGCCCGGTCTGCGAGTGCTGAGGTTAAGCAACTTTCGCAAAGGCCGGTCATCGGATGGGTGACCAAAAATGTATCATCTCGAGCTCCTCCGTGCTTCGGAAGGCACGTTAAGCCGTTGGTCCCGGCTGCATTAGCAGTCGTTAACAACCACCAATCCGCACTGGGCCCGCGTGGTGGTTCATGGCCCGTTCTCCCTATCCATCCATAGGGAAGGCTCGTGCCCCAGCAGTGGGGACATAAATAAGCTGATGATGAAGTAATATCCTATACATTGTTGAGTTCTGGGCAAAGGTCTCCAGCATTGAAATCAAGTCATGGTTACAATTGATGGGTATTGTCTTAATCGCCAGGTTTGGCAAAACCAAATTGGTGATCACAAAATCGAAATACAGCATCGAAAAATCCTATACGCACTTCTGCCGGTCCTGGGAATGGAACTCATTTTAACACATTTTATAAATAAACACCTATTTATCTATCTTGTTTCTTGTAAAATAAATTTAAAAAATAAGAAAATATATTATTAAAGAATAAAAATAAATAAAAAACGTCTCATTATATATATAAATATATAAAAGAGAAACGAGAAAAACCAAATATTATTTGATGTCAAAGTGGTTATGCAGTTGAGCGTATAAAAAAAACCGGCCAAGTGCGAGTTGTAATCGCGCACGAAGGGTTCCGTACCATTATCTATAAAAATATTTCATGTTTCTACCTGTTATCGTTATTAAGACCGAGAAAAAAAATTGGGAAAAGATCACTTTTGTTGTATGGAAGCCCCCTTAAATATTTTTTTATTTAATTATTTGTTTTTAAAGTGAATAATATAACTCAATATTCTGTGAATATTTCAAACGTCTACCTGTTGCCGTTATCAATATCGAGCAAAAACGAGCAAAAACAAATCACGTTTGTTGTATGGAGAGCCCTCTTAAATTTATTATTTTATTCTGTTTTTTATTAGTATTTGTTGTATAGCGGCAACAGAAATACATCATCTATGAAAATTTCAACTGTCTAACTATCACGGTTCATGAGATTCAGCCTGGTGACAGACGGACTGACAGACAGACAGACGGACGGACGGCGGAGTCTTAGTAATAGGGTCCCGTTTTACCCTTTGGGAACGGAACCCTAAAAACGTCATATTTGGTCGTTTTCCTCAATGCGGAATGACGTTAATGGTCACTTTGATCACAGTTAGCGCGCGCTATTTTAAATGGTGACTTCAGTGTAATCACGGACACACAATAAGTGTAACAAATTAAGCATGCTTGCGAACTGCTCATTAATCATCGTCACGAAGGTAGTAAACACACTAACAATTACTTGATTAATGTGGCGGAGTTTGTTATATTTACTGAGCTTGGTGATTAAAGATGTCTATAATGCCAATTAAAATATGAATTAGGTATAGAATTTTATATAATGCATGTCAATTTATAAACGTCACTAAAAATAAAAAGTTTTTAGGCCTTCCCCCTCTCCTATAATGTGGGTATAGTGGTAATTTATTTTTAAAGAAAATGTTAAAAACCAACCATTTAAAAGGTAAACAAAAAAAAATTAAACGGCATATTAAACTTTTTTATTTTTTTAAATTTCACTTTTAAGATCCCTGTATTTTCCATGAGTACAGAATGTTTTATTAAAATTGGCTTATTATAAGTTTGAAAGAAATAGCACTTCGAAGTTAGCACAGTATACCAAAAAGAAAATGGCTTTAATCTGGACGACTCTAAAACGAAAATTTAGATGCCGATTTGAAGCAATGCAACGCTCTAAATGCTGAAAATCAGCTTTCAGCGTACACAAAGAGCTTTGTGCCGGCAGCATTAGTATTTTGACCCTCAATTTGGCCAAGCAAACAAGGCAAACACAAACGCAAATGAGTGACCCATTTTCCGGGAATGTTATCAGCCGGCGTTTGTCCCCATCGAAAGTTTCAAATCGCATAAGCTCTGTTGAACAAACGATTTTTTCAATGTTTCCTACTATCTAGTTAGATCTCTGTGTTTTCCTTACGCAGAGAAAATCATAACTTCTCAGTTAAAAGTTGCTTTAAAGGACCGTAGGAAGTTTTGTGTGCTGATTCCAAACTTTACTATGAATGGCAATCAACGGTGATGATGATAGAAAGTTATGAGTAACCGCGGATTGTGCCCAGTAGCGTACACTAGGACTACGACAGTTTTATGTCTAGCACTAAACTAATGATATTTTTTTCATAATTATTAAAAATTTAATCAAATTAGGCTTAATACATAACAATAACAAAAGTAATATTATTGGCTGTGGATGGAAACGTATCATTTACTTTAATGGTAATCATGGCGCGGCAACTATGTACTATTTTGTGATGTACCGGTTGTGTAGAGGTGTTACTATTGTGTGAGATTTGTATATAGATTGAATGTATTAATATAACTATTAAAGCATGGTCACTTGCATTAGAATTATTATTAACGGAATTCTTACTATGTTTATTATAAGTGAGTATCCGATATTTCGGCAGTTGTATGCGCCATGATCATGGAATTACCAAGCCATGATCATTGATGTATTATCAAAAAAAAAACGACGGGTTGCACTCTGGGAGTGCCGGCAAAAGTGAAAACTTGAATATTAACGTTGTGCATTTTTGATATTTTGGAATGGTTAGGTAATAATTTTGCACGAATTGCTTTAATTATCAGTATAAAAGTACTCTCATTTATGTGGTAGAATACAATATTTATTTATTGGGCTATCGTACACAAACATGACAATTTATATTACATTAAAAAGTTATATTAAGTAATATTAAAAATTTATATTACGCCGCGCCAGATGTCTACTCTCCATCCGTCTTACGAATTTTCGATCAGGTCACGTGTCCTGACGCGAGTTTAACATTTTTTACCCATTCCAAAAAGTGCACAACGCCGCTAAAGAAGTTTTCACTTCAAAAACGAACAATAAGGATACGGATAGATAAGGATAAGGATGGACGAATATGAAAACAAGTCACAGCTTTAAAAAAAAGGTTCTTTAAAGTGATCGAATTGTGAATTAAGCTCGTACTTAGCTCTCTGTAGATTACGTTGACACACTTACATTTTGTAAGAGGCTGACCGTTTCCAACAGCGACCTATTAACGAGCAGACCTCATAACAAAAGACTAGGATTTATTCGGCCGTTTACGACTTGGCAGGCGTCCAGCTCGAGTTCGTTGTCATTTCGACAACAATCAACTAATTCTAGAACTGTTACCGTAACCCTATGGCCTGATAGGAAGTAGCTGCTATCTAATAGAGTTAAGGTTCAAATTGCAACGGATATTTTGTAGCGCATACGATGTTGGCAACTGGCCATATTCTGTTGCGTTCGGCGTATCTTTACGACAGGTAACGCTTCCGTGACAAGGAGTTCTTACATGTATGTATAAAGATTGAACCCATTTACTTGATAGTGACAAAATTTGGGTATGAGACAAAAACAATGTTTTACCGTGGTTTTACCAGTGCCAGTGGTAAAATTGAGAAGGTGGCAGGCAGATTCTTGAGTAATTATTATTAAATTCACAAAGTACAATACAAAGTTACTTTTACTAAAAAAAATTTTCTTCTTAACTAAATTAAAAAAATATAAACCTAAAAAACTACAAAAACACAAATGTTGAAAAAATTTCCACGAGCAGGATTTGAACCTGCACCCTTCTGATATTCCGGGTCAGGTGCTCTTCCAATTGAGCTATCGTGGTTCTAACCAGCCCGCCGAAATTATTCAACACTTTTTACTTTGTAAGCCAATGACGGTAGTTGTTGACATTGAATGGGCGCCTTTGGCTTACAAAGTAAAAAGTGTTGAATAATTTCGGTGGGCTGGTTAGAACCACGATAGCTCAATTGGAAGAGCACCTGACCCGGAATGTCAGAAGGGTGCAGGTTCAAATCCTGCTCGTGGAAATTTTTTCAACATTTGTGTTTTTGTAATTTGTTCGCAACAAAATTTGCGTTAAAAATGATTTTGAACATTCTAAAAAAACTATAAAAACTGCACTATCCCTGATCAATAAAGGCTCTAGCCGCTAATATACTGTGATATGATATGGAAATCTATATATTTGTTATGTTACTCGTAAAATAAAATTTGTTCAGAAGTTAGTTGTTATATTATAATACATAAAAGCGAGATTGCACTAACGTTATATTTGTCTTCACATAATATTAAAATGACGAAGGCTGAAGGTAGAAATGCACTTAACTCCAAAATCCAGCTCCTTAACTATGTACTGAGGGAATTAACTCTCCATTCCAACACTCGGTATACCCTAATTTATTTCGTGCCGTGTTAGATTTGGCAGAAGAAGTTAAAAGATAACATAATCATCATCATCAGCTTATTTTATGTCCCCACTGCTGGGGCACGAGCCTTCGCTATGGATGGATATGGAATGAAATGGATATGGAACGGGCCATAAACCACCACGCGGGCCCAGTGCGGATTGGTGGTTGTTAACGACTGCTAATGCAGCCGGGACGAACGGCTTTAAGTGCCTTTCGAAGCACGGAGGAGCTCGAGATGATAAATTTTTGGTCACCCATCCGATGACCGGTCTTTGCGAAAGTTGCTTAACCTCAGCACTCGCAGACCGGGCGTGTTAACCACTGCGCCATCGAGCTCCTCAAAAAAATACAATAAAAGATAACACTTTTATATGAATTATGTGTTGATTGTATATTTTGATTTACGAATCGAAAATCGAGTTTCGACCACTGGACGACTAGTAAGAATAATTACGCACAACAGAACAAGATCAAAGCAATCCTCGTCCAACCTAAACATGATGCAACAATCAAATTTAAAACCAATTACGATAATGCAAGTGTGCCGTAACCGAGAAAGAAAGTGCAAGAGTAAAGCAGGCCATAAACGGCGAGACAGCACGTATTGGGCCATAAAACTTGAACTTGAGTCGATAAGGAGCTCGAAGGCCGCCACTTGTTGCACCTGGCGCGGCGCCAGGCGTCCCGTTTTGTCGATTCATTCACCCCGAGCAACTAGTTTCGATGTCTGGATGTGTGAATCCGGCTTTATGGAACGAGTTGGTGCATCTACAGATAGTTGGGAAATCTGTTTAAAGCACGGGTCACTACTTTGGTCTCTAGTTTAAAGTTAGAGATAAAATGCTGTTTTAAATATTTATAAAAGAGAAATAATAAATTGATCCACAAAAAAATAGTAGGGTAGCACCTAAAATGCTAAGTTAGCATCTAAATAGTAGTTTAGGTGCTAACTTAGTATTTTTGTGGGTTAGGTTACGTTAGTTTGGTGATCGATTAAATACAACCCTTTATAAAATACAGCGAAAAAATTAAATACCTGCCCGACCTAGCTAGGAATCGAACCTGGGTCTTCCGCAATCTGGGCGGCTGCACTGACCATTATGCAACCGGGAAGGCTGACGTAAGCACTAAATTTTTTCACGGCACGGCAGAGTGCCATCTATCCAACGGTTATTGCAACCGAAGATAACACAACACTATAGTAAATTCTTGGCTAGGTCATTTAATTTTTTCACTGTATTTTATCTAATACCCTTAAACGAGCAATTCTTGTATATATTATATATATATATATATATATAATCTGAATCTCGGAAACGACTCCAACGATTTTCATGAATTTTAGTATGCAGGGGGTATTGAGGGCAATAAATCGACCTAGCTAGGTTTCATTTTTAGAAAACATCGTTTTATCCGTAAAAAAATATCATTTATTTATTTATTTAGTAATTAAAACGGTAAAAAAACAATTACATTTATTAACAGCATAATTACATATTCATATCATCATTCATATCATCCATGTACTAAATATTTAATTCAGCTTCAGTGCAGCAATTAGCACTTGGAAATAAAAAGTAAAATTTAAAATACTGTTTGTTTATTTAGGTGTTAATTTCCAAACATAACTACGTTCGGTAGTTAGGTCGTTCGGTATATAGAGAATTGAAATAATGTTACTTTAATTTTTTATAGGTTATACTAGATACTCAATTAATTTACTTCCTTTGACTTGTAAGTAGAAAACTTGTTTTTTTATCACTGTAAACAATCAAATATTCTCCGTACTCAATACTAATTTGTTGGTACAGCTTTCTTTGTTTAAGTTTAGTATCTCGAAACATGGAATCATACCATCAATTACAGTTAAGCCTTGGCTTTAGTTCCAATATGATTAATACAACCTACATTGGAACGGATATTCTGTTGACCCTATTTAGGAAATGATGGAACACGGTACTTACCGGAGCAAATCACAGGTAATTTATGCATTGACCAGTAATCCCTGACGTGGTTGGACGTCAGTATTATTGGATGTAGCGATTGAGAGACAATTATGATTTGTTTGTCATTCAGAAATGCAAATACGAGTAGGCCGAATACATTACAAGCTTTGCAAATAACTAAAACTGAAGATGTTGCAAATTTGAACTTGCAATAAACTGATTAGGTACTATCGAAAAACTGGTAAAATAAAGTTTTTTGTAACTTCAACTTTTGTTTATGGCAACCGGGTCACTTTTAGGTTAGCGTCCATTACTGCCAATGACTCCTGAAAACAGCACAGTGTATGGCGTGGTTGACCGGTTATAAAAATGGGTCCTGGGTCTGGCATACAGTGTGGTTTTGATGTGCACGCTGAAAATATACGGACACAAGACATTTAGACATCACAAAACAGTATAAAACATACAGACAATACATAACAAAGGAAAAGAACAAAAGCAGGGGCAAGCCATCGATTAGTGATCATTGCTTGGTCTGTACAGACGCACGCACTTCAATCTATCCAAATCTGTCAAATTTATTCAATACATGTTCAACCATATGCCATATGCATAAAGTTCAAAGTGTAATGAGGAAATTTGACAGTTTGTGGTAGTCTGACGTGCAGTCGTGTGTACAATTAATAAAAATGGTCGACGTCAAATGAACAAGCAGATTAATTTATTAGAAAAAACAGAAAGCAAACAAAATGATCAACGGAAATTTCTTTAAAACGTCATTGCTTTATGAAAATAAAATGGATACGAAAGAGTTCATAACAACCACGAGGTATTACTTGTATAAACCTCGAGCTTTATAGTATAAAATTAAGTCAAATTTAATTTTACGCTCAAGTTTGCGTACTCGACATTCAACACAAATTCATTAACCGTAATCGACTTCGTAAAGGTCCAAGTTCCACAACATCTTCCTCCATTTCTACCTACAGCCAGATTAAAATGATCCATCCGAGCTCGGCTGAAACACGGACCTTATTCCGAGTGGCACCGATGCCCGCGCCGGGAATAGACCCTTTATCTCTCATCTGGGGGAGTGGCTGTAACGTCTTCCAATTGTTCTGCAAACCTATTTCCCTACTTCGCCGTATGAGCTGTTTATTAGCTGATTGGGTGGAGCTCTCAAAAACGATGTGATAATAGGAAACCTTTCCGTATTACTAAGTTTACACAAAATTTTGATACTAACACTTAGTAAATTATAATGTAATAATAATTATAAGTAGACCTGTCACTAATTTTTGAATAAAACTTTTAAACTTTTTATATAAAAATAGTGACCAAAAATTTACCATCTCGAGCTCCTCCGTGCTTCGGAAGGCGCGTAAAGCCGTTGGTCCCGGCTGCATTAGCAGTCGTTAACAACCACCAATCTGTACTGGGCCCGCGTGGTGGTTTATGGCCTGTTCTCCCTGTCCATCCATAGGGAAGGCTCGTGCCTTAGCAGTGGGTACATAAAATGAGATGATGATGATGATGATGATGATGAATATAATAAATAGTTAGGTATATAACGATCAAATGAAAATGAGACAAAATCCCGTTACGTAGGAACGTACTTACCAGTATTTACCCAGTCACTTTTTCTCTCTACATTTTCCGATATATATATTTTTCTAAGCGAAAAAAGATTGTAATAGCTTCGCGCAAACATATTTGCCTTCATTGGAGAAACAAAGACTTGTTTCAGTAAAAAATATATATTTACCAGTATCGTAAAGGTTTATATTAACATTTATATTGAGGAAAATAATAAACTACTCATGAAAAGCTCCGGTGCTATAAAAATTTATGACGATATTATTTTTGATATGTCGACTATTATTATTTGATAAGAACCTCTTTTGTTATAAAATCTTGTCAAATTTAATTTATGTTTACAAAATTAGTTTGTAATTATTATTGATATTTGTTAGTAATTTCAAACCAATTATTATGATTAAAGCTCTTTTACTATTGTCCATGTAACATGTCGTTTACACCTATTATTGAGAGAGCTTATATCTATAATAGTGTAATGAAAGATTGTACAAATGTCAAATATGTAAATACTTTTTTTAAAACAATTAAAATGAAAATTGTTTTAAAATAAAAAAGTCGTTAGATGTTAATTGATAATTAGAACATCGCGATAAGCATAGAAGGTGATGGCGAGACGAGCTTTGTATCTTTACCCACAAATTGTTGGTTTACCAAAGGTGTGAGATTAATTGCTTTATCAAGTTCGTCAAATTAACCTCCTTACCGTTAAAAGCAGTCGTTAACAACCGTCAACCCGTACTGAGCCCGCGTGGAACCACTACGCGGGCTCAGTGCGGTAAGGTCCGTTCTATGGATCAATCCGTAGGGAAGGTTCGTGTTCCAGCAGTGTGATGATGACGATGATGATGTTGATGGATAACCTACTATACGTCTTCTGGGCAACAAGTCTGCTAATTCAATGGAGTCTTAGTAGTGTATCGGTAGAACTGATACGAATACAGCTAATGCGCAAGGGACAAAACACGCGCGTGCGTTCCGAAGCATGGAAAAGCTCGCGATGATAAACTTTTGGTCACCCATCCGATGACCGGGTTTTCCGGAAGCTTTATATCCTCTATCATGTTTATCACTGCACCTTCGAGCTTCTCGCTAACAGTGAAAAAACAATGAAGTGTCCTATTAGTGATTTTTTACCTGGCACACCGTTTATCTACCTCGCACGTCTATGGTAAAAAGGCAGCCTAATACAGCTCTATGTTAAGTCGGAGCCATTAAAAGCCAGCAGTTACGTAAACCGGAGCCCAAAAGCAAAGTAGCCGGGCACGTGTCCATTCGCCACACGCCACGCTCCCGCCGTCCGCCATATTTAATCAGACGCGAATCGCCACCATTTTATAAACACCATAATCGCTGTCATGGACGAAACGGTACAACGCGTATCAATATTTTTACGATAACATTGTGATCGCACGATTACGTTTTGTTCCTGTGCTAAAACGCAGATATGCAATAGAGGGAGAATTTAATTTTAATCTGTAGACGTGAAGTTGACTACATTCGATGTATCTTAAACTCCGCTGGATGCGAGCAGCACAAAACCGGTTGATGTGGAGATGCTTGTCCAGCAGTGGATTACTTTTGGCCGAGATGATAATTAAACGTATAAATAGGAAAAACCTGAAAAACTTAACAAGCAGTGACATGATGTTAGAAACATCTCAAGCGGGACAATAAAATCACGGTTTTTTTTTAATGAAATCTTGTATTGATTTACTTTGCCGAGCTAATGAACTGTGTCCCATTTAACGTCCAGTAGGTATTCGAGTGTACCAATATTTTATTGAAAAATAAAGTAAAATCTGAAATTAATAAAATGAATATAAACTTAATTAAATATTTAAGTATAAATAGTAGGCTTTAATATAGATTAGAATAGAATAGAATTTTTTTTATTAACATACACACTTAATTATAACAATTATACATCAATAAAAAAAAAAGAAAAAACAGATAGACAGAAAAAAACAGAACAGATGAGTAGTAAAAGATATAATTGGTAGGTAGGGTGTGAAGTTGAAGGGCCCTGTCTCAGCATAAGCTGCTGTGTCATTCATGGATGTTCAAGTCAATTTTACTCGTAGACTATGAGTAAGTACCTACATAATAAAGGGCTACATTATGACCGCCCTGTTTAAGAATAACTACCCATGCATGACACAATATTAAATCATCATCATCATCATCATCATCATCATCATCAGCTCATTAAATATTAAATAAACTTGTATAATTTAAACTTATATAAATAAAGGGTAAATGTTATAATATGCTTTTATATTACAGAAGTGCATAAATGAAAGATCGCCAAAGCCGAAACGCAAATGATACTCTAAAAATAGCATGAACCAACATGTCACTGAAGCTGACGGATTGTTTTGAGCGGAATGAGCGTGAAACGACCGTCGATACAGCTCGGTGATAATGACGTTGCACTAATAACGAGTACAATTATTGTCTGTTGTTGCACATAATTATCTGCGACGAACTAGAACTGAAGTCATACTGCTTTACCACAAAACGATGGCTAAAGTTAGAGAATGCTTAAAACAGATGCTGTCACTTTCTAGTAGGGATGCAACGATACCGATGCCGATAATCGTAAACCGCAGGTAATCGTAATTTTTGACGATCATTCGCATTTCGCATCGTAAAAAGTATTACGATTTATAACGATTCTTATAACTAGTTTCATGTATTTTTTTTCTTTCGTAAAAAGGAATGCAACACAGCATCGAAGTTTGCGCTGGCAACACTAATGACAGCCATCTTTCATATTTTTGACGTTTGGCACTAACATTGACATTTGTGACATTTGTTTTGTTTCACGTGCGAGTAACTATTGTGTTTTAAGTATTTGTCCATCAAACTAGCTACTGTAGATTCAGAAAGATTGTTCTCCACAACTTGTTTAATCCATACGGGTATAAGAAATGGACTGAAACCAGATAAGTAATTTAAAAAATATATGTATATATTCATAATAAGAATTTAAAAGAAATTTATTTAAATTACCTATGTATGACATTTAAGTGGTAAATTATTTTTAAAATTTAAATAAATGTTGATTTTACTCAATTGTCTTGTTTTATTAAATGTAAATAAAATAATCGTAATGCATTCGTTATCGCATTCGTTATCGTATTCGCTTTAATCGTTAATTCGTCATTCGTATCGGTTTCGTAATAGACATATCACTGCATCCCTTATTTCTAGCTAATAGACAGACACAATATTTTAAACACGTGTTTAGCTATTGTTTAACTTTTAACACTGTTTTGTAGTAAAAGGGATAATGATTCCTTTACACGAATATTTCATTTTGTTTATATATAATATGTAACATTAAATGTTATACATTTTTCATGTTTACAATGTTACTTGTTAATGTTGTAATAAATCTTGGCGTGTCATTTAAATCAATTTGTACGCATGCTCCACGTAATTTGCCTACCTATGTTCGAAACTTTAAAATGTATGTACAAAACCGGGGTCTTTTGTTTTATAACCGTAATGCCATTTAATCAAAATATAAGCAACGAATGACTTGAAGCATGCACAATTAATTACTTAAATGGAAAACGGCAGGTCATTTAGCGAGGCTTGCAGACGAGAGATAATGGACAATAAAAGTAACACAGTGGAAAGGCCCACAAGGCAAAAGAGGCAGAAGGAAACCACTGACAGGTGGGTTACTCTTGAAACACAATTGCAATAATCAATTTCCAATTCCAAATCTAAAAGATTCAAATGGCACTCTTAAAAGCGATAATAGCGCTACATTAGAATTAAATTGCGTGGAAATTGAGTGAACAAATTATTATCGATATGGGGCGTTCCGAAATTGCGAAACTTATCCCAATATCGATAGATATTAATCGCATTGGAATTGTATTGAGATTGAGTTTGCGTCAAGAGTAGCCTACCAGGATGGGAAGGCAATATCAAAAAAACAGCCGGCTCAAACTGGGGCCAAATAGCACAAGACAGAGACAATTGGGTATCTTTGGAGGAGGCCTTCACCCAATCTTGGTGTTCTTGCCTAAATAATCTAACATAATCTAACAAAAACTAACAACTAATTTAGCATAACTAACCAAACTAACCTAATAGAAATAGAAAAAAACCTGTAAATAAGTTGCAAGAAATAAAAGGCTTTTTTTATTTTTATTTTATTTTATTTTATTTTATTTATTGCCATTTAATATAAACCAGTAACCAAGAAGTACCTGTGCAAAATACCTATAAAAGTATAAACCTCAGATCTGTGCTATATAATACCCTACATACCCTCTTACTATATCGTGCACGGTCTCTCAGAAAAACAAGAGTTAAACTCTATCAAAACACGTTTAGGAATGTACGTTCGACGTTTGAGTTTCGTAGGGCTATATAGATCAGCGTAGCAATAAATCAAACAAGGGACAAAGCTAGACAAGGAAAGCTACTTCCATAAATGGGGCGAACTATCGTATCGGACAAGAGTTCAAGCGTTGTTTAGTGAAGCTTAAGCTGTGGCCTGTAAAGTTTGTTTTTGAGTGACACGAAAATTCGAGCATACGCTGGTGGCGTGGACACCGGTTAGCCTTGGATCACTCACTTTTGTATACGGCCAGGGCTACCACACGTTGATACTCTAGTTTTAGAAACAACAACTTGATAAGAAATCAGTAGGCTAATATAAAGTTATAGCGTGAAACCAAAATATGTGAAAATATAGTTATTTCAGTCAGAGATACATAATTTAAATTACTTTTATTAGTATTATTCACAGACTCGAAAATGGTAAGTTTTGAGGTTTGTCACTAGCTTAAATATAAACTGAATAAGTTACTCGTTATAATATTTATTATAATAAGAGTTAAGATAGCTTTTCTTGAAATTTTACTTTAAGTCGACTCTTCAAATATTAATTATTTAATATTTGAAGAGTCGACTAAATTATAAAAAAGTACTTTGATACGAGTTACTTTGCAATTAGTTTTTTACGTGCGTCAACCCTATTTTGAAACCATTTATTTATTGTGACTACTGATATGTGGAATAACAAAATTATTTTGCGCAGCGACCAGCTTTTATGAGAATCAGCAAAAAGTAGCGAGTCGTGTGCGTCGGCCACACGAGCCGGCGAACTGGGCCACCGCTGATTGACATTTTGAAATAGCCAGCTAATATCTAATTCCGTAAAATTCTTTTGTTTTTTACAACAAATCGGCTCTACCCGTTTATAGCCGTTTATTATTAATCAAGATACGATCTCGAATGTTTCGTATTGATTGGATTGGAAACAAGTTAACAATTCTCATTTTAAAGTTGCAAGTAAGTTTAATTGGGTAATTTACTTGATCGAAATATTAATACAATGTCAAACAGATTACGATTGTAAATAACAGCACTGGTATAGAAAAAAACAGAATGACAAAGCGATGTAATGACTTTACAGTGGGCTGCGCAATTCCTAATTCGTTACTTCCGTTGTGCCTACTGTTTTGTATGAATATACTAGATCTCCACATCTCGAGTGTCGCATCTTGGTAGAATTGCATTAGATCTGAAGTGGCTATTAACCCTATCATACATCGAAACCGAGGATCTGTTGAAATGTGATCAATAGGTCTCATTTTAAAAAATCTTTGGCTAGACCACACACACACACACACACACCCACACACAGTCACACACACCCTCACACCCTCACACACACACACACACACACACACACATACACTCTCACACAATCCATGAGTTACCACGAGCATTTTATTCTCATTATTATTATTATTCTTATTAACTTCCCTTATTTTTAATATCATTATTTAGTTTAATCTCATTCTTCGCATCATGTTCACGTTGGGTTTGCCACAAGTCAGGCTCGTCCTGGTGTGGAACCGCTGGCAACTTTATTCTTTTGGCATGTATTCTTCTTTTCTTGTAAACCCGTTATCTATGTTACTTACTTGTCAAAAGTATGTAAGTTTCAATGTTAATAAAGATTATTTCTATTTCTATCTATATTGTTTATCAAATGTACCATTACTGTAACTTTTACTGTAGGTAAGCTCTCAAAACGCTAATTATAAAAGTTTATTTGTTTTTTGAGAATGACTGTAGTTTATCGGCGTTTGTAAATGAGCATTTCATGTGCCTGAAATCCTCAAACAACTGGTTATTTCATCGCTTAACTGTCGGAACAGAATAATGCTACATTATTTTTATGGTGACAGACTTAGATAAGATGGTGGTAGCTAGCCAAGTGGACTTATAAACTGCTATATCTTTAAATTAATACACCAAGAGAAAAAACTTCGTGCCCCTTTCTAAGCATACTGCGCACAAACATTGCGAAGGTCGCGGGAAGCCGCTGGATGCGGGCTGCACAAAACCGGTCGTTTTTAGTGGAGATCCTTTGGGGAGGCCTTTGTCCAGCAGTGGACGACTTTTGGCTGAGACGATGATGATGATGATAAATGATAAGATGATGTTAAAGCATAAGCTTATAAATGGAGCATATAAATGGAGGAGCTCGATGGCGCAGTGGTTAACGCGCCCGGTCTGCGAGTGCTGAGGTTAGCAACTTTTGCAAAGGCCGGTCATCGGATGGGTGACCAAAAATGTATCATCTCGAGCTCCTCCGTGCTTCGGAAGGCACGTAAAGCCGTTGGTCCCGGCTGCATTAGCAGTCGTTAACAACCACCAATCCGCACTGGGCCCGCGTGGTGGTTTATGGCCCGTTCTCCCTATCCATCCACAGGGAAGGCTCGTGCCCCAGCAGTGGGGACATAAAAATGAGCTGATGATGATGATGATGATATAAATGGAGAAGGAGTCCCGAAAGATAAAATGTATTTACGATTGTGTTATAATAATTAAATTATGAAACGGTCGTATTCTACCACTGGGCGACCACTCACAACTTAATCTGATTGGAAATGACTCCGCTCCACAGAGGAGCCCACTAAAGCATTAAAAAAATATATAAAAATAAAAAATCATAGGACGTGAGAATAAGTAAGTATGTAATATGAAAATAACAACAAATCTAATTAATGAGTACACACCAAAATGTAGTTTCAAGTCAATTCAAATTAGATTTTAAAAAAAATGTAATATAAAGTAATCAAAATTAGTATTAAATTATTAAGTAGCATAAAACCTCATTGAATACACACTCATTTCATGCAATAGGAACTGCTTTTAGTTCGACCTCTTTACCATATTTCTTTTTAAAATATTTATAAAATACAGTCAAAAAATTAAATGCCCACCCGACCTAGCCAGGAATCGAACCTGGGTCTTCCGCAATCCGGGCGGCTGCACAGACTATTATGTTACCAGGAAGGCTGACGTAAGCACTGAATGTTTGTTTCCACTGCTTTGATTTTTGACTGCTTTTTAGCGGTTGCAATAACCGTTGGATAGATGGCACTCATCTATCCAACGGTTATTGCAACCGATGGCTATGCAGATTCATCTTTACAGATGAAATACCACCGCTATAGTAAATTTTTATTTTTATTTTTAAGTGCTATTTGAATTAAATATCGGCAATCGGGGCGGCTGCACTGACTATTATGCTACCGGGAAGGCTGGCATAATGCTAGGTAGCATAATGGTCAGTGCAGCCGCCCGGATTGCGGAAGACCCAGGTTCGATTTCTGGCTGGGTCGAGTAGGCATTTAATTTTTTTACTGTATTTTATAAATATTTAATTCAGCTTAAGTGTAGCAATTAGCACTTAAAAATAAAAAGCATTTTTTTTTATTTCAGTTAAAGTTAAAACGTCAACAATTGTCAGAGTTGTATGTACGCGCCTTACAATTATAACTAATAGCTTTTTTTATTGTTCTGTTGTGTTGGTACCTCAGAACAATAACACTGGTACTAATAAGCCGCAAGTCACACGTGACACGTATGTAAGTACTAAGCCCTTATCCTCGGATCAGAGAGAGACAAAAAGCGTGGTGGTTATGCAATGCGCGGGAGCGGTGAAAGTGGCGCGCTGGCCTGCGTGCTCCTGTTGTGCACTGGACTGGGTGCCTAATGCGAGTTTTATTCGCCATTCGATAACGTTAACGAAAACGAAAATTTGTACAGCAAAATTTTAACTCTTCTCGTATGTCGCCAGGAGGCGCTGCTTCAATGCCATACTAATTTACGTTTAAGTAAACGTAATCGAATGAATAAGGATAGTAAACTCATGCTAGGCACCCTGATTCCGAATGGACTCTAACCGTTGTGACCGCAAGTGGAGGTGTGGAGGTTACCACCTTTGTTGTCTAGGTCTTATGAAGAGCTGGTTGGGTAGCGGTAGTAGCAGGGTAGCAGCTAGCGTATTCTGAGTTCATAGTGCTAGTTTTTTTACAATAAAGTAAATGAAAATAAGTAGGTAACAGTGGCGAAGACTCTATATAACCCGATTCCCATCGGCTTCCCTTTACAAAATGGTCAACATGTTACTTAATACAGATAAAAATTATTTCTTAACGAGTTATATTCATTCATCCATTTAACACACAATGTTTAGTAATGGATGAGTCTTTGTAAAAGTAAAGTAAAACTTTTATTTTGAGTGATATGGTTTTTGGTGCTAGGTTTATAAGCTTCCCTTCTTCAAATATCCACCCTTCACCACTGGTAGATAAGTATATACAGTGGTGGTTGTTTTTCCGTTAAACCCTATCTAGTTCTTATCATCAGTACTCATGAGTAAGAACAACTTTTGTACTGGATAAACTCTAAACTCTTTGCATACATTTTGGGTGAGTAGGTTTTATTGTAATAAAACCTACTCAGCCAAAATGTATGGAACAGCTGATTTTTTTAAAAATTTCAGGGTTGTCCAGTAAAAAAAGTTGTTACTATTCATAAGTAACAACTTTTTTTACTGGAAACTGTTTTTACCTACTTAAGGAAAAACAACAATTTTGAAAAAATGTTGAATATTAAAATTATATTTAAAAAAAAATACTGTTCCCACATATAATTTTGATTCAAAATATTCATGGTAAAAGTCTTATTAAAATTCATTAGAATTTAATAACAAAAAAAAGAAATTAATTATTTTAATCAATTTCACGAAAACAGGTATCGGCCGGCGGCAGATTATATTAGTAACTACAGTAATAAATTGATTGGTCTCACGTTACACTCAGGCGGACTCGCAAACGCTACCGTGAGCACGCCAGTATAACGTACTATACCATTCTTAATACTCAATCCTCCCACAGCTACTTTTCTCTTTAATTCATGGCGGTCAGCAAATTTAGCAAGTGTCAAAGTAATTTTTCTTACAAGTTATATAAATAAACTATATTTCCTTTGTTCATCGTCATCATCATTATCAATGAAAATAGTAATGAGTAGTGATGAATAAGATATTTTATCCCCAACCCCTTGAGTATCTCGGTAAAGATAGTGGGGCTTTACTGAGACATCACGCGAACTCTTGAGAGAATTTAAAAAGTGACTCTGCACTGTTTTCACGTTGTAGCACGTTCTCAAACACTTAACGGTTAATAATCCACTATTATTTCACATTAATATTCGACATAATACAAATTTTCAAAGATAAAATAAAAGCACCGACTTGACCTCTTCACTTTCCCGCAAAGAAGTCCCCTCAGCGATAATGAAACTTTGAATTAAGAAGTCAACCGACCTCTTTCGGAATTCAAGTTATATTTTTCCAAATTTCAAGGATCAGTTAAGAAAAGAATCTATCATCATTATCTTTATCATCGTCACCAGCTCATTTAATGTCCCCACTGCTGGGCAAGAGGTTTCCAAAGATTATATTTTGAATATTAATATAATTTACTTATGCTTACTTTTATTTGACATTCGATAATATTAACGATTATGAAAATTTTTATGGTGTAGGTGTTTTACTCTTTAAAAAAAGGTTTTTAAGCTAAGGAGCTTAGCACTCAAATCAGAAGGTACCACGTGCTACAATTTGTGTGTAGGTGTGTGTGTGTGTGTGCGTGGTGAGCCTTTTAAACCGCCAGATACAAAAACATTAAAGTCGTATCAAGTATATATTCCTGACCAGTCAAAGCGAAATACCGCGTTGAGAGGCGACCAGTTATGTCACAGTGCGATTATGCGCGGAGGCATACCTACTTTCATCTGCGGAGATTTTCCGCAAACGGTATTATTTTGTCACGTGTTCGACGCAAGCTTTTCTACAGAAAAATGTTGAAATGAAAAAAATCACGTTTAGATTAAGTGCTATTATTATAGCTAGCCACCTCAGTCAATTCTGGTGTTCTAGCAGTTAAAAGTACGACTTTTAAGTTCACTATGTGTTGAGAATTCTAGAGTCGTGGTTGTACCTTAAAAGTTAATGTGTTTCAACAGTCTTATGAAAACAACTATTATTATTCGATAGATGCGATCTCGGGTTATAGGGACTCTCCTGCTCCCCCCTTGTCCAACCATGACAAAGGGGGTACAGGAGCTAGAAAGGAGGGGAAGCCTACCTACTAAAAACCCTAATATGTACATTTTCTTCTCTGCCACAAGGTTAGCTTAGGCCACGAACAGCAAGCACCGAGTTAAAGCAGCGCTATCTTATTGGTAAGTACGCAATAAAACCACCATTCCCTTGGTAAAGAACCTGAAGTACGAGCCGAATGCGTAGTATCGCACGCGAATCAATTACCGCCAGTTGTGGCATGATTGACGATTATCCACGCGATAACCCACTCTCCAATACGAAATGCTATAGCTTTCAATACACAAGTCACGGCCGAGGAAAAATATGGATTCTGCGTAAATTCGAGCGTCCTTTTTCATGGCATTGCGGAGTGATCTACTTTGTGATCGGTAAGTGATATGTCCTATACGGTAAGAGCTTGTTCTAAGTCTTGACTGTCTACCATAATCTCATAAAGTCATAGTCTAGTGGATAGACCACCAGTCTCTCAACCAAAGTTTGATTTCCAGCGGCCGTAACATTATATTATTCTCAGAGCTGTCTCGACAAAAAAGTTCAAATGGGTAATCAGTTCATCAGTCGCTGCGGGAACCCTCACCGACTACCCTTCTACCCTTGCTAATCTCCCCTTACCATCTGGTGAGATCCACTTTAAGAACAAATCGCTTTGCATAAATAAAACATTGTAAAATGTAAAAACACATTAACAGGAATAGCCAATATAAAATATTGATATAGCCAAGTTTCGCATTAAGAGCAAAGGGAAGTTCCCCCCACATTTACCATAATCTGTTTGAGTAAAGCCTGGACGCACACGCTCGTCCCGCGTGTTTATCAACCTTATCGGCGACAGGCTTCGCGGCCATTGATTTTCACTCGGCCTGGGTCGCTGATGGTGGCAAATATTATCTTGTAAAGCCACGTTACACTTTAAACGTAATCGATAAAGCGCTGCAACTTTTTGCACAATGTAATGAAATGCTCAATACGAGTCTACTTGCGTTTCTTTGACGTTCTTCTATGATATGGATAGGGATATGATTGAGATGTGATACGGATTTATCAATATTTCACAATGTCAAAGGAAGGGAGAAAAGCAATGCCCTTAATGAGTGTCTTGTCAGTTCTTTTTAGATTTCTCGTTCTATAAACTTTCTAACCAACGGCTACGTCGTGACTTTCATAAGATCTCTGTTATTGAAACCTAAACTGAATAAAACATTTTGAACTTTAGGAAACGATATAAATATATATGATAAAAGACAAGAAAGACAAAGTTTTGAAAAAATTCCACGAGCGGGATTCGAACCATGTTGATGACATGTTGATGACGTAGTTGTCGACATTGAATAGGGCTCTTTTGGCTTATAAAGTAAAAGTAGATACTGTTGATTAATTTTGGCGAGTTGGATTGAGCCACGATGGCATAGTTGGCAGTGCACCTGACCCGGCATGTCATGGGGTGCGGGTTCGAATCCCGCTAGTAGATTTTTTCAACACATTGTCTTTTTTCGAATTGTAATTTGTTCGCATCAATATTGCGTAAAATTATATGTAAATAATCATAAATAAATTTATCATATTATCCTAACATTTCGAACCCTTTTCGTCCGCGGTCACAGGGATATGCGTTTCTACGAGTTGATTCGTATAAAGTGTTTCATTTCGATATAAATTATTTTATAATATGAGGGTAAGCACTTATTTTTGAAACAGATTTCTAAGAAACCCAATTTAGCAATACTACTACGCTGATTGGTGATTGACTATAATTTTAACGTGAAATTAGTTTAAAAATATTTTGCGCAGCATAAATGTCATTTGTTTTTTTCTCGGTCTCCGAATCCGTTGATTTGTCATTGATTTGATAGTAAGAGAGGATAAGGTTGATTTAATCAAAGAGGACGATAATGAATAAACCAAACGTTAATTTTGTAAAAAAAAACACAATGTGAAAAACGTAACATTTAAATATCAAAGTTCAAACCGAAACAGCACTCAAAAATACCCTATATATTTCATATGACACCCTGCTAAAACATATAACATGCTCCTATATCGTGTTTTTACTATCTTTTGTATGCTGACGCGCTTGTCATAGATTATCCAGTGTTCTTTGTGATACCAACTAATTCTGTTTCTGATTTCTGTAAAATGATGCAACATTATTGTATGTTAATAACTTTTCTAAGCTAAAATATTAACAGAGGTAGCTATCAAGAAATTGACCGACACGAATTTATAATTGAATTGACAAATGACTGGTTGATTTTTTTGTAAAAAAAAATGTGGTCAAAATGAAAAGATCCAAAGTGTATCCCATCTAGAACTTGTACGTGTTGTTACTAAGACATAATTAATAACTTTAATTTGTCATGCAATGGTAAATGAAATACCTATTTATATTAGTAAAATAATGCGCGTCAGGCACGCATAAGCAAGCAGCAATGATCATAAATGTTAGTACACAGAGGTTACTGAACCACTAGGGCTGAGACTTGTTTATTTTGATGTGACGTCTCAATAGAAATATTGAATTAAAAAAGTGCGTAATAAATTAAAGTTAATAATCATGTGTTAGTAACTCTGCATACAAGATCTAGATTGGATACACTGTGGATCTTTTCATTTTGACCACACCTTTCTGTTACACGTTGTATACGAGTAGCATTGTGAATGCAAAATTAAAAATAACAAAAAATCAAGAATATTAGAAAATATGTCAGCAATAGCGGTAGGATATTTGAATAAGTATCTGATGGTATCGATGGCTAAGTGGGTTACGTCGCGTGGGTGTCATGTTTCAATAAGAAATGCCTGATACTTACATAACCCTGTTATAATAAAATTCAAATCGTTTGAAATGCGTCCGGAACATATTTTGTTCTCGTTCTTATTGTAATTGATAAGGGAAAAGGTTTAAATGCCAAGGAAAGATGGATTGGGGTCCATATTTATTGTTTCTTTTTTCGAAACAGCTAACTAACTACGATTACCTATCAGATGGATATAAAATCAATAAAATTGTATAATGATAGGATTTATTACTTTCGAACTCTTTTATTGAGTCCATACATTCTATAGTCACTCACTAGCAGCAGTCTCTTTGAAAACTGAAAGATATTTGAATATGATGTATATTTATTTGCATTATTATAAGCATCCCTCAATGTGCTACTTTGTTCATGAGTTTGAAGAAACCCAGTAGCGCAGCCTTTATAGACTGATGATGATATATTTCTGATCAAGTTTCTAACGGTTTAAATAACTACTAAAGGTTGCCCAAATTTAAGTTAATCAAAATTCGATCGTTTCATAATAAATAAATTAACTTTAACTTTATCAATCATACACTCGTCCGTGCGCGTAATGTATTTTAAAAAGGAGCACACGAAGTCTACATTATTAACTATAATGTATAGATTTTGGTAGGCTGTACTATACCGTCACTCAACCTTCCATAAGAAATCTTTTTAAGGAGATTGGTGTCCTAATGCATGTTGCATTTCAATATATTTATAATTGTATAGTCTTTGTACGTTGCAATGTCGGCTCCTTTACTAAACATGGTGACGTACACAGTTTTAATATTAGAAATAAGACAAAACTTGTAATGCCACTGTTCAGGTTACAGAAGGTTCTTGGTTCTCTCTTGGGGCAAGGTATACACTATTACAATAAAATACCAAGTACTGTACTAAATTTACCGTTAGATAAGTTTAAAAAACATGTGAAGTCTTTATTACTTTTAAAAGGTTATTATACAGTCAAAGAATATTTAGATGATAAAACAGCCTGATTATAATAAAAGACACGTTATACTCTATATGGATCAATTTAATAAAATTAATTTATATAATTTTTATACTGATATGATAGCCTTTATCAGCAGTGTCCTACAGATAACAAACAGCGTTGCGTTAAATAGATCATTAAGTTTTATTTAGAGTATTTTGAGTGTGTCATGCTCTCTTTATTGTCTCTGCGGTGGTGGCGTGTGCGTCGGGATATTACGTTTCCTAAAATATGGTTGAGCGAAGCGATGGCTGATTCATATATCATACTCGTGAACGGGTTCCGCCTGTGGAGGCTGGTCTGCTCTTGCATACTTATCTTATTTTTAGTATTATTCATTTTAGTTTGACTTTGTTTTTCTTAAACAATTTTTGACTTTTACTAGAGTATTGTAGTGGTATTGTATGACATTGTGGAAATTGAAACTTTTACCTGATGTAAATTTGTCAACTTAGATTTTTTATTTTGTTTTTTACACGTTGTGGTTGTCTTTTATATTTTATGTGTTTATTTGTAATGGAAAGTGTCTTGCTAGATAGGGCATTTTCAAATATTTTTGACGCTGTAAGGAAGAAAAGAGCTTGACACTTGCTGAGTTTCTTGGCGGTTCTTCTCAGTACAAGAACTCCCGACCTGTGTAGACTTACGAACCTATGGCATAGTGACATTCACAAAAGCTACTTGTAGCCTAAACTGAATAAATGATTATGAATTTTGAGTTTTGAATTTTGAAACCTGCGTGGATAACAGTCGCTGCAGGCAACACTATCAGGCATATTGCCACTCTGCGCCCACGCTGATCCGTATCACGAAATATCTAGACCACGTCTGTACTGCCACTAGATATTACTCATGCTTTAAGCCTAAGTACTTGGACAACTTAAATGAAATTCGTATTAATAGTTCTATCTAGCATGTCCTTTCTCAATTTCAAAAGGTTTTTTTACGGTCAAGGTGTAGATCGTTAAATAAATTAAAACATCTGCAATGTGATTGTTATTTATTGTTTTGAGAGTTTGCTGATTGTTTCAGTTGGCATTTTCAGCGTCACCAGACTAAGCGGGGGCGGCGAGAAACTTAAAGGGTTCCTCAAGCCGTGTGGAATGAAACTTCATCAGAGGTTTCCCCGTGCCCTATTAGATTATCAGAGGGGTTCGCATCGTATGTTTTTGTTACTGTGTGAGATTGTCAATCAATATTGAAAATATTATATAATATTTTTTATGTAATCAAGTATCACCTTTACTTATTATTATTACCTTGTATTGTGTTATTATTGATTAATGAATTATTGTTTTGTTATTAAAATTGTCATACAATTGATTGTCAGTTGATGAATAATGTTTTTTTTTTTTCACGTTTGAAGTTAAAACTATAATTTTCAAAAATGTCTACACTTTTTGAGAGCGGTACAATAATATGAGGAATTCATAAGCTTATAAAGATCTTGTAAACCATATTCTGAGAAATAAATAATGATTTGATTTGATTTATATGCAAATACTAAAAATAAACTTTGCAATAATCAGAACTAACAACTATAGAACATAATGGATGGGTTAAGATTATCATATTCATCATTGTGGTTTGACGTAAGAAAACAACGCAACTGCTCTGGTGCATGCATTTAAATTATACGATATTTTAATTTAAATAATCTCACTATCTGTACAGCAATCAGAAGTAAAGTAGAAAATAAGTTTGTGAGCAAATCCTAGTTAATTCCATATGTTAATTTTTCCCACCAGCAAAATTGTAGTTACTGCTTGTAGCAAAATTTTTGTTCATCACATCACTATCATCATCGACCCACTTACATGTCCCCACTGCTGGGGCACGAGCCTTCACTATGGGTGGAATAGGGAGAACAGGTCATAAACCACCACGCGGGCCCAGTGCGGATTGGTGGTTGTTAACGATTGCTAATGCAGCCAGGACCAACGGCTTTACGTGCCTTCCTAAGCACAAAGGAGCTTGTGATGATAAATTTTTGGTCACCCATCCGATGACCAGCCTATGCGAAAGTTGATTAACCTAAGCACTCATAGACCGGGCGCGTTAGCCAGTGCGACAAGAGAAATTTTAGTTACTACTGGTAAATATATCTTTTGTCATCATAGAAACTTACTTTTTCTTTTTTAATAAACAATGATATTTCTCAATATTAGCAAACAATTAAGCTCCTAGTTGTAGTTTTAATTAACTACATATTAACTCGAGGACAAATTTCCTAAGACCTTTGACTAGTAATTATACAGTTTTGGATTTACCTACATACCCACGTACTCGAAAGCTCTTCTAATTTTCTGGTAGGTACTCTGCAAGAAAAGCCGTGTATATACATAACTAGGGAAAAAGTTAATCGAAACGTTTATACATCCCGAAGAAGAATTTTATTTTTTTGAGTTGCAAGCATATTCTTTAAGAATACTCAAAATCACTATCACCTTAATGGCAGTTTAACCAATTGAACCTGCAAGTGACACGTTGTGTTATTCTGAAGAGCTGCTACTAGACTGCTCAAAATAGAAATAAATGTAATAAAGCACCTCCATATGCCGGTAGTTTCGCAGCACTTCAGTCTTAAAACAAACCATTTTTCACCCATTCATTCTCACCTCCTTTCAGACGATATTTTGTTACATTTATTCTTCTCTCATATAATACTAGTTGGTAAAAATGAAAGCTTACAACGTAGGATGGTTTAGTAAACTTAACTATTTTCATTAAGTCCTATACAGGGTTACTAGAAATTCGATACATTCCCTTGGAGGGGTAAAAGTAGACCTCATTTGCAATAGATTTTGTCATCAAGTACCCTAGCCAATAGTGATTAGTTTTTGAGATATTCAAGTTTTTGTAATTTTATTTTTAAATACCGATTTTAGGCAAAAAAAAAATGCTCCTAAGTGAATGTACTATTTTGATCCAATTTTTGTGCATAATCTGATACCTAACATCGCAACACTTCGTCCAAATATCAATAAGCTGTAGTAATACTCTTAAACTTTATGTTATGAACGTAAACTCGCTATGTTCAATAAAAAACGACTTTTTAATGCCACTTCATAGATAATTTGTATAAGAAAAATGTATGGAACGTGTCATACAAATTACCAAAATAATTGCCCTATTTCATTAGCTATCTAATATGGTATAAAACTTTTATCAGCATTGACATTCACAACAATAGTTAAAATTTAAAGTGTTAACTAAGATCATGTGGTATTTTTCCTAAAAATTAGTCAATTAGCGTACAGCTGCGGGTTATGCTTTTGTTAGGGTTTTTTTTACCTGCAGCGAACAGCAAATCTCTCTACCGTAACATCTGATTGGGCGTAGCAAAGTCTCAACAACCAATCAGGTGCAGATGTGTACGGCAAAGGACAGGGATGACCTGGCGCAGCGTGGCGCTTTGTTTAGTAGTTATTAACTTATTCAACTATCTTCGCACGTGAACATTTCGCCACATCTAATAATTATTTGTTTCGGATTTTACGCTATGTCGTCTTTCACGAACGCAGAGTACGCTGATATTATCCTTTGTTATGGGTTTTGTAATGAAGATGCTGCAGCAGCGAAAAGGGAATACGTGCGTCGTTTTCCTAATCGTCGAACACCCAATGAACGTGTTTTTTCTGGGACATTCCGCCGCCTAAGAGAATCTGGAAGCTTTCGCACAAGACGAAATGATGCTGGTAGACCTCGCATTTACGATCCTGAAGATGAAAAAGAAATTTTGGCGCAGTTTGAACAAGATCCTACTGTGTCTACTACAGTTGTAGCTAGGCGGCTTGGATTCACTCAGTGGAAGGTATGGTTCACAGTGCATACGGCAGGGTTATACCCGTATCATTACACGCCTGTACACGCTCTAGAAGAGGGAGACCCAGCCAGAAGAATTGACTTTTGCCGCTTCATATTAGACAACGATATGGAGAACCCTAATTATCTTTCCAAAATTTTGTGGACGGATGAGTCCAAGTTTGATCGTGATGGAATAACTAATTACCACAATAGTCACTTTTGGGCTCAAAAAGGTTCTAACCCAAGAAAGAAAAAAGAAACAGCTCATCAATATCGATTTTCCCTTAACGTTTGGATGGGAATAATTGATGACAACCTTATCGGACCCTACTTTTTTCCCCAAAATTTAAATGGCGAAATGTATGAAAACTTTCTTCGTAATGATTTGACATCATTGCTTGGTGATGTGCCACTTGCGTTGAGAAGGGAAATGATTTACCAGCATGACGGCTGCCCAGCCCATTTTCGCCGAGGAGTGCGAGAGTTGCTCGACCGAAATTATCCCCAACGTTGGATTGGTCGGGGAGGGCCCATACCTTGGCCGGCAAGGTGTCCTGATTTGACACCTTGTGACTATTACCTTTGGGGCCACATGAAAGAGCTTGTTTACCCAGCTAACAGCACAATAAATAATGTTGAAGAGCTCAGGCAGAAAATATTAAGCGCAGCGCAACAAATTAAAGAAACTTTAACATCTCGTGTTACTAAGACCGAAATACGGAAGAGGCTACGTGCGTGTATTAGGAACCGTGGCTCCCATTTTGAGCATGATTTGTAATTTTATGTTTTGAATAAATGATGTGAAGATTCAGCTAATTTTAATTTTTTTCTCTTTAAAAAAGTGTACGTATCTAATAATTACTAATGTTCTGAATGTTTCTTTCTACCTAATAACTTTTTGATTTTAAGAAAAACTGTAATATTTCGTACCATTTTGGACAGGTAATGAAATAGGGCAATTATTTTGGTAATTTGTACGACACGTTCCATACATTTTTTTTATACAAACTCACTATGAAATGGAATTAATTTTTTTATTTTATTGAACTGTAGCGAGTTTACGTTCATAACATAAAGTTTAAGAGTATTACTACACCTTATTGTTATTTGGACGAAGTGTTGCGATGTTAGGTATCAGATTATGCACAAAAATTGGATCAAAATAGGACATTCACTTAGGAGCATATTTTTTTTTGCCTAAAATAGGTATTTAAAAATAAAATCACAAAAACTTGAATGTCTCAAAAACTAATCACTATCGGCTAGGGTACTTCATAACAAAATCTATTGCAAATGAGCTTTACTTTTACCCCTTTAAGGGAATGTATCGAATTTCCGGTAACCCTGTATATATGATTAAAACTAAAATAGGTTACACACACTTATGGCTCAATTAACGATAGAACTTACGAAAAACAACATGGTACAATGACATTTAATTTAATGACAATCCTAATCGTAATACTAACTAATATTATAAATGCGAAAGTAACTTTGTAACGTCTGTCTGTCTACTACGTAATCACGCCTTAACCACTGAACCAATTTTAATGAATTTTAGCATAACAGAGATAGATTGGACCTTCGGAGAGACATGGGCATTCTATTTCGGGTTCCAAGATGGCGGACATTATTTAAAAAACAATATGGGTATGAAAATAAAAATTTTACTAGACAAAATATGGGTATCATTTTCAAGATTTTCGTGGGTGCTGGTTATGAATATGAAATCTATTTCGAGATCCAAGATAGTAAACGTGATTTTCAAAAAAAGTCAATGTATGGGTATGGTTTCGTGCGTGCCGATTCCGCTTCAATTTTCTTCTGATCAAAGAATGTGGATGAAATTATTATTATTCTGCAGAATATTATGCAGACAAAGTCGCGGGTACCAGCTAGTACTCTATAACTGATAGAAATCTGACGACATCCGAAACACAGTTTCCGAGACACATTAAGAAAATAGATGCAATGTATGTGTCATGACATAAAAAAGAGACACGAACAGAATTTGTATTTAATGTCATTTTAAAAGGTACTTCCTAATTTATTACGGATTATTCAATAGCAGTGTGTTGCCTAATACTATGTGAAACTAATCCGCCATTATTCAAATCAATATTAAAGAAATTTCTGATAAAATTCCTTGCTGAATGAACTGCCATGAAAAGTCGTCATTATGTTCGCTAGTGACTACACAAGTAATATAAATGTGCAGAAACACGATTTTTTTATTAATTGAGATTATAAACGTGTGATAATCACGAGAAAATCTGATGCAAAAAAGGTTTTAATTCAAAAACACATTCATAACTAGCTCACTTTCCTTTAAATGCTTTACCGTAACAGATAAACGCTAACGTAGCATCATTATTGCGTTGCTGAGTTTGAAGCTTCATATATCAGACCCAGTTGTTTGACAGAAGCTCATACTGTGCAAAAATAAATAAACTAAATAGAAAGCAGACACAGCTGCTTGGCAACAGTAACAAATATGGATTCCTGAGGCTAACACTGACTTCTATTGGTCCTGATCACAAAATAAGGAGACTGCAGAAGATAAGCTTTATACAAACGCACTCAAGCAACGCACACATAGACAACCTCTCACGGACACGGGATCTCGCAACAGCCTGATGTAAATTTGTTAACCTAGATTTTTTTGTTTTTTTTTTTACATGTTGTGGTTGTCTTCTATAAGTATGTTTTGTGTTTATTTGTAATGGAATGTGTCCTGCTGTGATCGGGCATTTTCCAATATTTTTGACGCTGTAAGGGAGAAAAGAGCTAGACACTTGCTGAGTTTCTTGCCGGTTCTACTCAGTACAAGATCTCCCGCCCAGGGTAGACTTACGAACCGATGGCATAGTGACATTCACAAGAGCTACTGTAGCCTTAACTGAATAAATGATTTTGATTTTGAATTTGAAAGCTACGCTCGGACTGTTCCGAGCTGTTCCAAGATTTCGTGTCCGTGAGAGAGTCTCTTATACAAGAGTCTCTTATAGAGATTCTTATACGAGCTCTCCTTATTTTGTGTCCTGATTATCTTGAGATCATCGGAGAATTTAAGTTTGCAGATTCCAATGCATTTATCTAGATTTTTTATTTCTTATATTGACTCGTCATAGTGACCACATCCTGCCTGATGGTAAGCAGCCGATGCAGTCCAAAATAATGAGAGCGCTCCTCACCGTGGAACAAGCGGTAACAAACACACCCATTTATGACGGCCTGCATAAATGCCGTTTCATGCCCCGCGTGAAAGACCCGGGACTATAGGAGCTGGGAAACACATGCGCCGTCAAAGAATTCCAAACCTGAATGGCTGGAAGTCAAGGAGTTTCTGAAGGCGTACTTCGAAAAAGAAGGCGCCACTACTGGAGCAAGTTATGAACACACCTTCATGGTTATGACAACTTGCTGTGCAGCCATCGACAAGTTAATTTTACTCTATGGTTGGACGCGGGAACCGTGATGATTGCTAAGTTCGAGTCGTATCGAAATGAATTGATTATTTTGTGATTCGTTATAATTGTAATAAATTACGCATCTGTAAATAGCTTGTTACAGTATTCGTCGACAATTTTAACGAGAACGGTATATATTAAAGAGATCACCGAGCTACGCCCTTATACTATGTCTGATTCGTGAATATATTTATGCTTATCCAAGTGAATTAAAATAATGTTGCCCATGTATAATAAATGACCCTAAATTTCACAATGGCCAACAATGACAACAAATCTACTGGGTGCAAACAATGATTAGGTATCTATTGTAAACTGCCGAATGTTCACTTCTGATTTCAATCCAAATTTTAAAGGTCCAATTTTTTACTGTACAATATTTTTTGAATATGTTGAATTCATTTGCCGGTACATATTTAACTGTCATTGACGATACAAATCAAATTTGTAACTCCAATTTAGTTTGCAGGGCAATGCATTTAATCAATTTCTTGTTTTCAGTGACACTTGTTTGGCAATTTGATAAATGGTGGCTTATGATCAAAACTGGTACCAAGTTAAGAAGTCACAGAATTACGAAAAAACCTGTTTACGAGAAGCATCTGTAGTTGTCTATCATCGAAACCTTTTTTCCAACTTACAAATAGAACTAAAATTTAGATCATATATTTTCATGCTTAATTTTCAGCAGCACCATACATTTTGTAATTCAATAAAGTACCTTCTCGTACCAATCTCAAACCTCACATGTGACCTTTCACTTTTGAATGTGAGTTAATAACATTTTACAACACGAGGCGCTTACCACTGTCAATAATAATTATCACTCGTCGGATGACAATGATTTGACAGCACCGGCATTAAGCCGAGCGTTCCACAACATTATCTTTAATAGTCCTAAGCAACTTATGGTGCTCAACGCTATTATTGCAGCATCCGTATCCTCATTTCTACTTAATACGTTATTATTTCGTGCTTGATTCAAAGGTATTCTTATATTAGTTATTTATTAGTCTTTAACTGGCACCCTTTCTATTATCATCACCATAAGATAATTCTCGGATTAACCACCCATTGGTTTAGAGGATTCCACCTTACAGCGCACCTATTAGATTTGAAGATGGATTCTCGTACCTTTTTTATTACTTTAAGTATTTGTTCTTATATTGTAGGCATCACATAATCATTGACAAGAGATATACGAGTATCAAATGTAATAGAATCAGGGGTCTTAAACGCGCAGCCTAACTCAGAACCTCGGGAGACAATTACTTCTTAATTATTCGTGTAACTTGTAACCGAATTAGTTTAGGACAAGAGAAAGCAAAGTTTAGGCGTTTCATCGCACAAAACTAAGTTGCGAACACCGAAGACGAATTATAGTAGTTACGGCTAACGAGCGGCGAGTAGACGCGAAAAATCATGATGACACAGGTTGTAATGATATAGAACTAATAACACGGATAGCAGAGGAAGTGGGTGTCGCTGAGCGTACAATTATTCTGTAATGTATTGAAAACAAAGGCGCGGAAAAAGAATAATATAGCCACATTGTAGCAAATTTATACAATAAGCGAGCCGGCGCCGGACCCGTTCCCACGGAGAAAGGACGTCCACAAGATCATTTCAACTACAAAGCTATAGTTTCCAATATCAATTGCGGTTCAGAAACAACACTGTAATGGAATGGAATTCTTTTTTCTTTTTCAAATGCACTTAAATTAGAAGCGATTATACTTTGGCGTACTGGAAAAAACGAAACTGCGTATTAGAAGCCAATGCCTCGATCAAATTATTAGCACGGTAGCTAATGTTACGATTACATCATTGTGATTTTAGTAAATAAAGCCTGGCATAGAGGTGAGACTATAGTTTTTTCATAAAGTATTGGAATGTTGAATATTTACGAGCTATAGAAATTCCAATAGCAGATTACGGCCACTCGAAACCTCATCAAATCCAATAGGATTAGCGATTATTATTACAACACACCAGTACAGTAACTATGTGTATATATCTTTGGCCAGAATTACGTAGGTATGCAAAACAGAGTACCTACGCATGTTCTCTCTCCCATGACTTCAATTGCAAAGCATCGCCTAGGATTCCCCGGCAAATGGTAAGAACAATATTATTCTAATACTTGTTGTTATTGCAGTTGACATTTAAACTTATTGTCTGATCAAACATCATTTTCTTAATCGCCTGCATTGTAAAGTGTATTTATGAGTAAATGTTAATGGTATTGAAGCGCACTAGCTAAATCAGCTTAGTTTTTCAATTAACCTTTAAGACTGTTGATCGGTTTACTTAATATTTGAAAGACAAAACATGAATTTGTCGCTAGACTTTAATTTACAGCAAAGAACCCGTTGGACTTTAGTAGAATGTCGCTTCCAATGGTGACAAAAGGTTTTGTATTTTCTTAATGGCTACAGCAGACACAGATGCCGCGACAAGCTGAGCTGTGTACAATTCGTGTGGAATCAACAAGTGCACGAGCGCCGCACCAGGCGGCCCAGCGTCGTAAACAAAGAGCCAACCGATCTCGTGCAATTCTCCCAAGACGGAGGCAACGATCGTGAAAACTGGGCCGGACATGTGTGCCGCGGCCGTGACCGCTTTACAATCACTTTTCAATTAATAAAGAATTAGCAAACACCTGCAAAATGCAACAGATTCCAACTGTCACTCGGTGCAAACCAGTTCGGTGGACGCACGCGTCTGGCGCCGCTCCGCACTGTTCAACTCACTTGGCTCAACACTTAGTTAATGTGATTTGTTTACGTACTTTTGAGGTACAACACAGGGCACAGGCACACAGCAGAACGAGTGGTCGCAGGAACACGCGTGTATCTCGCGCGGCGGTCGACGCGGCACTGGCGAGCCCACTCCGCGAGCGAACGGACAATTCGCAATTCGAATACCTACGTAACGTAACTTAACTCCATAATATTTTATAGTTTCGTAACCGTGTTACTCGATTACCGTGCGCCGTTCGAGTCTAATCGATGTCACGATTTCGGGAGCGGTCCTTGGGGTTTGAAAGCTCACGTGCCCACATTCTTGGCCGCGTAGCTGGTCGCAGGGAAAGTCATGTCACGCATAGCGCTCGTGGAAATTCGTACACGCGTCACGAAGATTTTTCTTGCGCGTACTTGTGAAGACGCGAGGAGAGGACAGGTTTCTGAGTCCTGGCGGCCGCTTAAGGGAGCATTGCATTGTTACAGTTGCTAGGAGTAGTGTTGGCATTCCTCAACTTAACCGTTTTGGAATAACGTTCAACCTGAGTTTTTTTTGTGAATACAGGCAAATAGAAACATTACCAGCTTTTAACCACGTTGTGGACTAGAGTCCACATTTGAAATAACAGCGTTAAAAATGAAGTTGTTGAAGTAATAGTTTTGTGCTCTATTGTACCTAAAAACAACCTAACTTCGTCGCTGTTTCTCCGAATTATTTGAAATATTTCTTATTCTCTTCTAACTAAGGGGGACACGCGCTTTTGCGTCGACGAGCGCGGCGTCTGGTAAGCGTTCGTCCGGTATGTTCGAGAAAGCCATAGACTGACTGTGATCATCGTCTGATCGAGTCTACTTGAGTATGATCCTCGAATGTTTAATTTTCTTTACACTACAACTTTGTCTTATCTTGAAGGTAATTTGATTGGTAGTACCTACGCAATGATAGGGCTGGAGAGCACTTCAACCGTAATCCTCGACCACTAAGGGACTGGCTATGATATCTCGAACTATCGTAACACAATAATGCTACTAAAATTGTTGTTTTGACAATCGACTTTAAATAAGATAGTGATAGCTAGTCAGGCGGAACTCAAAATATGTCCTATCCTACCAATCACCAGGAGGGTGATTTTTGAACCGGTGATCAACCGGTAACTAATTCCTTGTTACTTGTCTCTCTATCTCTCTCTCTGTCTCTCTGTCTCTCTCTCTCTCTCTCTCTCTCTCTCTCTCTCCCTCTCTCTCTCTCTCATCATCATCATCTCAGCCAAAAAGACGTCCACTGCTGGACAAAGACCTCCCTCAGGAATAAATCATTTTGAGGGGAATTTGCCATAATCGCCACGCTTGGCAGGCGGGTTGGCGATCGCAGTAAAGTGAGAATAATCACAGAGAGACGCTGCTGCCCATCCACTGGAACGGTCCTATAGTCGCCTTCTACGACACCCACGGGAAGAGATGGGGTGGTGCAATTCTTTACACCCGGCACCACACGGGGACTCTCTCTCTTACCTGCAATAATGTAAAAAAAATTGAAGGACCTTTGTGTCTTGGCTGAAACCGATAGTTTAATTTAAAGAGCAATTTTTTGTAGGTATGCAAAACAGAGTACAAAGTCTCAGTTTACAAAGTTGTAAGTAGCTATCATATTTACTACCCACTTATAAAACTCTACAATTATAGAACTTTTTGTACGAATTTGTCGAATAGTAACATTCATTAGATAGGGACCAGACCTCATGGCCAGACCCTACGTGTACAATAGTGTCAGTATGAAGTGAGAAGTGAATACACACATATCCCCCATTGTGCCGGTATTAAGGCACAAAGGGAATTCAACATTCAGACAGAGCGCTGTTATATAGGACATCGCGCTTGCTCTGGGACTTATCAAATCATCAATTTAAGAATTACGTACTCTAGTTTAAATTTGTCTGTGTACTGCGCTAAAGTATGTAAATAGCATACATATGTATAATTATGTTTGCATAAAAACAAATATTTAACCATTTATGTTGTCATCATCAGCTCATTTTATGTGCCCACTGTTGGGGCACGAGCATTCCCTATGGATGGATAGGGAGAACGGGCCATAGCCCATAAACCACCACGCAGGCCCAGTGCGAATTGGGCTTGACGGCTACTAATGCAGCCGTCTGTACGTGCCTTCCGAAACACGGAGAAGCTCGAGATGATAAATGTTTTGGTCACCCATCCGATGATCGGCCTTTGTGAAAAGTGGTTTAACCTCAGCACTCGCAGACCGGGCGCGTTAACCACTGCATTATCGAGCTCGAACCATTTATGTACTATATAAATATATATTATAATATTATAGATATATATACTAGCTGACCCGGCGGACTTCGCCGCTTATTTGACAGTTTCTATGACAACAAAAAAACAAATCGTTAAATAGTTTACGCGTGAAAGGGTATCACACAAACAAACAAACAAACTCACTTTTTTTAAATAAGTCTTTGATTATACTCTTGGGAATATTTGTACAAAATTTCATGATGATCGATTGAATAGTATACCTACGCGTGAAAGCGTAACAAATAAACAAACAAATAAACAAACAAACTCACTTTCGCATATTAAGTTAGGTTACTATTAGTTAGGATAGTTAGGGTAAAAACTCTGATTTAGACACACATCTGCTTATAACGTACACCACAATTGTAACCCTGTAAAGGCCATCCCAATCCTATCCAAACTACCCCGAGAATCTAGTAGAGTACGGGAGCACGCTTGCGTGATGCCACTCCCTCTGAAACTTTCTGACGTTGTTTTGATCGTGATCAAGCAGTGTGGCTTGAGGAACCTTTTAAGTTTCTCGCCGCCCCCAAAAAAGTCCGGTTACGCTGTGAAGGCCGTGTACAGATAACAACAAAAACTCTCCTATTTTTGAGCTAATCAGCGAAATCATTTTTTTTTATATATTGATTCAACCTTTTTTGAATAAAACGGGATTGAGTTTTCAAACATATGTCAAAATAAAATGTAATTTAAATCAAAAGCACTAAGGAGTTTTGATATCAACTTCGAAGCAAATCACCGCCAAAATAAATTTCTACAAAGTCAAAGTCAAAGTCAAATATTTTTTATTCAAATAAACTTTAGAAAGTTTAGTGCTTTAGAATCGTCCAAACAATTTTTACCTACTACCCATTCAGGACGTCTATTTTTTAGCCGTGGAGAAGAATGGGCACAAGAAACTCCACAGCTATAATGTACTTAAGTAACGAGATTTACAAAATTATATACCCCTTTTTAACCTCGTTAGGGGATGAATTTCAATAAAATACGAAACACGTCTTCCATCAATTCTGTTAAAAAAGGTTTATGCAAAATTTGAAGTAGATATCACATTGTCTCATACAAACTTTGCCCCCCTTTTTCACCCCCTTAGGGGTAGAGTTTTGGAAAATTCTTTCTTATCGGATGCCTATGTCCTACAAAGAACACACCCTCCAAGTTTCAGGTCTCTACAATCAGCGGTTTAGGCTGTGCGTTGATCCGTCAGTCAGGTCATTCAGGACTAAGCATTTTATATGTATAGATTTTCTTTTTACCACAACCAACTGACACTTTTACACGTTTTTGTTTTTGAAACAGAACTGTTTTGTATTCCAACAAAACAGACCAAAGAGATCGGACCTCATACTACAGTACAGCTAGGAAACAGACAAATTTTTGAACGCACCAATCAATATTTGACAACCAAGTGACAAAAGACATCAAATGTTTCACAGCTAGGAACATTTTGTTGACCCGGCGGACTTCGTGCTTCCATGACAACAAAACAAACAAATCATTTTGTATCGGAAAATTAAATTGTCGTTTTTAGTATTTTCCGTAACTAAGTTATTATTTATGTTTCTCAACGTATAAACCTTCCCTAAACTTCCACTAATATTTTAAAATCAAAATTAGCCAAATCGCTCCAGCCATTCTCGAGTTTTAGTGAGACTTACGAACAGAAATTGATTTTTATATATATAGATTATACATATAATAGCACACAAAATTATTTGCGCACTTACTCTACTTTATTCTCCTTGGATTCTTAGGCCAAAGGTTTCCTTGCAGAGATTACGTTTAGGGACAAGGACGCCTCTGATCTTTACACCAACGTTCCAAAGCTAAGCGAAGATCTATGAGATCTTTGAATCAAGTCATTTAGTACTATTTACTAAAATAGAAGCATTACAAAATATCTAAATAATTTTTAACGCAAATTTTGTTGTTGTTTTTTTTTTTAGAACCATTACCTTGCTCTACATAATTTGTATACTGGTATGTAGAGATATTAGTCGGAAATTTAAGTTTGTATGTGATCTCAAAAATACGAAAGAGTCGCTCGTTCTGCACGTACTTACCTCATTAACCATCATCACCGACTCATTTACGTCCTCAACGCTGTGGCACGAGCCTTCCCTATGGATGGATAGGGAGAATAGGCCAAAAATAACCACGCACGCCCAGTGCGGATTGGTGGTTGTTAACGACTGCTAATGCAGCCGGGACCAGCGTCACGTGCCTTCCTAAGCATGGAGGAGCTCAAGATTATACATTTTTGGTCACCCATCCGAAAGTTGCTTAACACTCGTTAACAACTGCGCCATAGAGCTCCTTCGAGCTACGTACCTACATACTGTAAAATCTTTATCAACATAACTCCCACGTAAATATAAAAAAGTAAATGGAGAAGTTTGCCTTTACAACTCCACGGCATCGGCGGCGGCGGGCATCGAAAGTTGGCGGCGGCTCATGAATATTCCATCTGGCATGATGGAAAGTCACCCCTGATATCCTCCGTCTGAGCGAACTTTAGGTTAACACTTTTAATTATTATCCTTATTGTTGGAGCGCCGGCGCCGCACCGAGATCGCGGAATAATAGATGGATTTATTATAATTTGATACGCTTCCTTACTTCGGAGAGGTTGTAACACCTTTCTGCGTTTTGAGATACCTTATAAGGCGCTCCGCAGTCAGAGTAACTTTGATCACCGTGTTGCGTACGGCAACAGGCAACTCTAAATCTCAACTAGCTGTTTCCATATACTTTAAAGAAACTAAGCAGGCATAACTCTAGTTGCGAGATTCGTTGATCGACACAGTTTTCAATTGCTGCAACTAGAAACTGTTAAATTTGTACTGGTTGTGTCAAGTTGCTAGTTTTCCCAACTGGCAAACACTGACTGTAGACTATGGATTTGAAAATTTTGTTTAGAATTGCGGCAACCGTAAACTTGCTGCAACTGGCAACCTTTAATGAAAACTATTGAAAAGTTTATTTATATATTTATTTATTTATTTAAGGACAACCAACAAAACAAACACCATGTATATTTATAAAACTACAGATATTGGGTTAGATTCTAAGGCGCTGTCTGAATTAGAGGTTGCCACGACATGCATAAACTAAAATAGACTAATTAGGAAGCGAACTATGCACACACTATTATTCACACAAACAAACACTAGCGTCAAGTTAGAGGAGCACCACGAACTTTGTACCTAGAGCACACACTTGCTGTTCCAGCTGTCACATATACGTCGTGTTAGCAATAATTTGCATAAAAAGATATTTTAAGCCCAAATAAAGAACTATATCAGCTCTAATTTATCGTAGCTACAGCTCGGAGCCAAGCAATCGATGCGTAGCGTACCTACTGAAGTAACAAAAAATTAATAGTTATTTTTACAGAGACATAGCGTTACAATGTATCTAAATTAATAATTATTCGACAATTATATAATAATTTAGAACTACTTCTCCAAATGAGGAATTAAGCTCATCACATACTAATTACTTTCCGCTGTTCCTTTCCTTGCTGAAAACATTGAAGTAATGAATATGAGTTCGTTACCCTCTGGCGAATGTTGACCGAGTGCGTTCCGAAGAAGTTTGTAACCTTGTCACAGATTAAATAATAACCGCTACTTAACAGAGTGTTGAGTGCGAGTTTTATTCAGCATTCAATCATAGACAGTATCGAATTGCATTTTTTAAGTTTTCTTAAATAAAAATCTTTTTTGACTTAAATTGTTATTTAAAAGCATATTTTTTGTCAATTCACCTTTTTGTGTGCTCCGACAGTGGCAGTCCACTTCGAACTTGTTGTATCTTAAAAGATATAGTCAGCGGTAGGCATATATTGAGTAACGCATACCTAGTGACGGAGGTAACATAGTTAACGGTACACAATGAAACGTTATTACCGCGCCGACTGAAACACATAATCCGTGTAACTGCGAGCTTTTACACCTTCCGCATCAATATTGAAAACCTACTCAAGGGTTATCGCTTTAACCATAAAGTCCGCTATAAATTTGTTTTTTTTATTTAATTCCGAAGAATATTTTCTCTCTGTAGAAGTAATGATATGTTGTTTAGATATTGACATTTGGTTTTATGTAGGTCATAAAACTAAATGTCAATATCAACGATAAAATTCTTTAGACCATTTTGAAAAAAGATAAAAGGACAATGTGTTGAAAAAATTCCACGAGCGGGATTCGAACCCGCGTTTTTAGACCAGTTTCTTTAGGAGCCTTTCTATAAACGCTCTGTATGTCATTTAATTAAAACTTGTATTCAAAATACGTTTCATATCACATGATGTAACAACGTTGATGTTTTAACATCATTTTTACAAAATTGTTTTATTCCGTCAGATAGGGATAATAATAATTAATAATTATTCATTTATTCATTCAGGTAACTTAAACCCATACAAATTGCAATAAAATGTTACATTAACAAAATAAAATTAAATCAAAAATCAGAATAAATATAATATAAAAATTTAAAATTTAAAAATTAATGTAGCCGCTCATAGTAAGTACCCTTCAATACTAACATAGTTTCAGTTTTATTTGATTACAAAATTTTGGTAAAAATGTTAGTTTATAAGGTATCTATGGGCCTGTTATTTTTGCCTTGGCCTTAGAGTTTGATGATCGGTCAGTCAGTCATTGAGTGACAAAATTAAGAAACTTTGACTAGTTATAAATCTTAAACTACTGGTTCAAATTGAATGAAATTTGAAATATACCGTGTTTATACAATACCTGCTTGTTTACTGAAAATTAAGGCTTCTAGTTTTATGCACAACGAAGTTATAGGGGGTCGAAAATGGTCTGAACTATTTCGAGAAAAGGATGGTACGGCTCGACTTGGCGGGGGCACTACCGTGCCCCCAGATATTATAATATATATATTACCTCAGTGATTCAGGATTCCGGGTGATGAATTTCTTAACAACAACAGTTGGATACACACCTAAATGTAATTATCCCATATGTATAATATACATGTTGCCATGTAGAAAAACGTCCCGACGATTACATATAAGTCCACTTTTGTTATTGCAAACCCGTGTCGCGGTGCGAAACACGACAAAGCAATATGCTAATAAAGTGGCCGAACCAACATATACCTACACTTTCAAATATCACTTGTTCTGGCACTAGATATTATAGTCACTAGGTTCAAAGTATTTGAATCACTAGAAGTAGGTGCGTATGTGATGATAAGACACAGACACTATTCGATTGGGCTTTATCAAAAAAACACATCATCATCATCATCATCATCAGCAATGTTCCCACTGCTGGGGCACGAGCCTTCCCTATGGATGGATAGGGAGAACGGGCCATAAACCGCCAATGCAGCCGGGATCAAAGGCTTTACGTGCCTTCCGAAGCACGGAGGAGCTCGAGATGATAAATTTTTTGTCACCCATCCGATGACCGGCCTTTGCGAAAGTTGCTTAACCTCAGCACTCGCAGATCGGGCGCGTTAGCCACTGCGCTATCGAGCTCCTCTCTAAAAACACACGCTGACGTTAATTTCGCTCATAAATGGGGAATTTTTAAACCGAAATTGTAACTAGCACATATAGAGCAGCCGTTGTTTATCAAGTTAATCTATTACTCGGCTGATGAATAACTTAGTGATAAGGTTGGTTGGATAAATATCGAACAAAAATGTACACAGTACCTGTAAATCAGTACAATAAATCTTCGCGTTGTAAATACTGTTTACCATGTTGTGAAACTCTGTTATTGGCTAAGTATTATATATAATTTAGTAAGCATGATTGTTACAATAACGCTGTTGAGTTTCGTAATAAAAATTTAAAAATTTAAAATAAAATAAAAAAGCACTAATCTATTATTTAAATTATTATATTCTTGCTAATTTAAAAAATAACACATTTAAACATCAAAAACTACCATCAGTTAAAATTTTCTTTGATTAAATGGTAGCAGCTAGGCAAACTTTAAAACAATCTTTCCAACAAACTATGAGTGCAAAATGTAGGTCCCAGCTGGGTATCGAACCCAGGCCCTCTAGTTACTGCGACCGTGATGGTGGTTCCACTACCGGTCCACTGGTCATAGAAGCTGTTATGGAACATTAGAATTATTCTGATGTCATACCTATATAGACTATATCCTATATACTAGAGAGTAGTAGTCTACTCTCTATACTATAGGATATCATGACGTTTAGTGTAATAGATTTCTTGTAATATCAGAAGTAACGAGTAAATTTACCTACTTACGTAAAGTGGTCTAGTGGTTAAGACCACCGGTTTAGACCCAGAGGTCCCGGGTTCGATTCCCAGCGGGGGGTACATGTTTGTGAACTCGGTTTGGTTGGTGTTAGGACTTGTTTGTCCGCCTGGCTAGCTACCAACATCTTATCTAAATATGTCGCCATAATATCAATGTTTGTAGCATTGTTGTGTTCCCGTAGCTAGAGATAAAGCCAGTGCCTCACTAGTTGAGGATCTCGGTAGAAGTGCGCTTCCACCAATTGGCTTTAATCATCACTTAACATCAGGTGAGATCAAGGCACTGTGCTTACCCGTAAATATAAAAAAAAAGTGAAAACTTATTAATCTAATAAAATTTATCCCTTACCATATCATTTATTTAAAAAAATGGTCTTTCTAGTTTTCGGCGTCTACGACCGGCCGACGCAAACCATTTTTGTCACGTCTCGTAGCGTTCGTAGCTCCGCGCGTTGAAATCTTTAGTACTTTGGTGTTTGAAAAATCTATTTCTTTACATTTTCGCTTCTTGATCCCAGCGTAAAACGACGTTAACTTTAAACCAAAATAAGTGTTAAACCCAAAACTAGTTAGAGTGGATATTCATTACATTATTTTGAGGAGAAAATACCTAAAATGAAAAAAAAACGTTTTTGCTCTTATGAATTTACTAAAGATCTCATAGTTAATGGTTATCAAATATTCACCTTGTAAGGGGGCAGTAATTTTAAACGAAATTATACTATGTTCAAATAATTTTTAACGCAAATTTTGTTGCGAACAAATTACAAAAACACAAATGTTGAAAAAATTTCCACGAGCAGGATTTGAAACTGCATCCTTCTGACATACCGTGTAATTAGAAGAGCACCTGACCCGGTATGTCAGAAGGGTGCAGGTTCAAATCCTGCTCTTGGAATTTTTTTCAACATTTGTGGTTTTGTAATTTGTTCGCAACAAAATTTGCGTTAAAAATTATTTGAACATTTTATAAATAGCTTGCTTACTTCTTAACTGATCTTTAATATTTGTAAAAATATTATGATCGGATGTTAGTGACGGTAGTTGTTGACATTGAATGGGCGCCTTTGGCTTTCAAAGTAAAAAGTGTTGAATAATTTCGACGGGCTGGTTAGAACCACGATAGCTCAATTGGAAGAGCACCTGACCCGGTATGTCAGAAGGGTGCAGGTTCAAATCCTGCTCGTGGATTTTTTTTCAACAATTGTGTTTTTCGAAATTATACTATTAAAATAATTGATAATAATCTGAATAAATAACAAATAAGTAAGTAATATTAAAAAGAATATTTAAAAAATAATAAAGTTAAATAACATATTAAAGTAGATCTATTCAACGCAACAATAACAATGTATATAACTCCATTGTAATAACTCCATAGAAGAAGAATTGGAAATTGTTTCAGAATTTCAATTGGCGATAAACAGTCATTCCGTGAACGGTTATCAGCCAACGCGCCACTTTTACTTTTGTCACGGCAACTCCACGACCAACGTGCGGCGCGTGCGCCTCTCGCTGGCGTCACGTCGCACTCACACGTCAAATCAATAAGTTACGTCTATATGGTATGTAACCGCCTCTGTGGTCACTAGACCACTAAGTGAAGACCACCTGTTTAGACCCTGAGGTCCCAGGTTCGATTCCTAGCATGGGGGCAAGTACATGTTTGTGTACTCGGTGTGGTTGGTGGTATGGCTTGTTTGTCCGCCTGGCTAGCTACCACCATCTTATCTAGTTATGCCGCCATAACATCAATGGTTGTAGTATTGTTGTGTTCCGGTCAGTGCCCCAGTAGTTGAAGATTCCAGGTGAAGTACGCTTCCACCGTCGGCTTTATCATCACTTAACATCATGTGTGATGAAAAGCCAGTGCCTATCCGTAAGATATTTTAAAAAAACATATTTTTGTCATCATCTTCTCGTCTCGATGCCGCCGAATGGCCATGCTTTCTGTCCGATATCAGGAGATCCTGGGTTCAATCCCAGGTCGGACATAGTGTTTCCTATTTTCGATGTTATATCACAAAAGGACCGTAGAGGAGGTAAAATAAATACATACCGAGCTCGAGCAACTCACACATAGACCCCTTGCACGCACACGGATCGCAACCTCGCAACACCTGCGCTCGGACTGTCCCGAGATCCGTTTTTTTTTTTTTTTCAGCAAACTCTCTCAAAAAAAAACGGATCTCGGGACAGTCCCTTACCCTTGACACCCTACGTCGACCCAGGGTGGTGCTAAATGAGTGACACTGTCTGAGTGGTAGAACCACTCTGCGTTGCAGCACGAAATAGGCAGTCTCGCCCGGCGTAATACCTCACAGAATATCGGTGTGAAACAATGGCACTCGTTGCTGTTGTGTTTCGTCTGGTGAGTGAAAGTACCGGAGGCCCATCTCTCACCCCTCCCCCCTCCCAATTCCTACTTCCTCCTAAAGATCCAACTCCTTCCTCAAGGCCGGCAACGCATCTGCCATTTCTTTGGCTTTGCTGATGGAAAGTAATCACCGCCGCCCATGGGTGTCCATGGGCGGCGGTGATTACTTTCCATCAGGTGACCCACCTGCTCGTTTGCCTCCTTTTAATATAAAAAAAACAAAATATTGTTTATTTTTATCGAATCCCAGATCCCCGAAATAGTTTTGTTTCTAGTTTTTCTTAGTACACACATCAACAATATCTAGGGATCAAGTACATTTACACTGGCGTCTTTCGAGCATCAGCGTCGCCGCGTAGACGCCCGCGCGACGCTGACACTCGAAAGACGCCAGTGTGGGCGTCCCTTATTGATTCTTATTAGTGAATTTCACGATATGATTTTTTTTTTTCATCATCATCATCATCATCAGCTCATTTTATGTCCCCACTGCTGGGGCACGAGCCTTCCCTATGGATGGATAGGATTTTTTTTTTACATTGTTTAAATACGAAAAATTAACTGTCAATCTGAATCCCTATAAAAGAGCGTAATGGCAATTTTACAAAAGCAGTACAATTTCTGCACTGGAAGTGAAAGAATTTTGCAACGATATGGAGCGACGGCGTCATTTGACGAGGGAAGAGATGTTGAGAGCCGTTAGAATGTTGGAAGCTGGTTCAGGCAACGTACTGCGTGAACCGATCTCATTTGGATCAGGGGCAACCTCAATGCTCAAATCTACGCAGAGAGGATTGTTTCAAATGTGATCATCGCCTTGTGAGGCCGATTGGGTGATTCGTTTCGACTATTGCATGACAATGCACGTTCAGAGTCGTAACACGCACTCTTGCCGATTCTCATATCAACCTCCTGCCGTGGCCTGCACAATCACCAGACCTCAACCCAATTGAGCATGCATGGGATTTGCTCCAAAAAAGTATAAGTATAAGTTTGACCTTGAAATAGTTAAAAAACTGCACTGTTTGAAGATTCAATAATTTATTTATTACATAAACTAATAAACTGCTGTTACAACAATCCATTTTTCTATAACGTCAATTCAATTTGTTCATTCATGAATGTTTGTTTTGCATTGCAAATGCACTGTTTACGCTGCAGATTTCAGAGTTAGTTAAGATAATCAACCTTATAAGGATATTCTGCCATCTTCATTTGGAAGGCTAGTATAATAGCGAAATTGTTTAGAATACCACTCTTTTAATAATGACATTTGTATGATAGGGTTATCAAGTTTTTACTCACGATGCGCTACTAATTTAAGTGAGATGAACTCACTCATTATTCTCACTACATAACAATGTAGTGAGAATAATGAGTCTTAAAATATATTTTATGTAAAATGCAGTAATCAAGTAAATAATACGAAAATCACAAACATATTTTTGCCCAAATTTGTGTTTAGATGATCGAAGCAAATTTGTGATGACCATGATTTGGTTCGTTTACGTTTATTCTTTTTAGAATTTGGCTAGAGTATAGTGAAGGTTAGTTGACACTGGCAGTTACCTTGTAATTAGTCCTGTCCTTGACAAGGCAAAACAGCTCAGTGGAGACGCTATTCCCGTCCACTCCCGAAAGTTCGTCAACCACGACTTTCTTTTTGCGACCAGAAAGAGGAACCTTACTTTTCTATTTATGAAACCCCACATCTTTACTAATTAATGGAATGAATTAAAGGAATATAATTTATCACTTATCAAATCAATCAAAGAAAATGTTGTCTAAATCATTATGAAAAAAAAACAACAATTTCTTTGACACTGGCTTAATGTGTAACTGCATAAAGCCACTAACGAAGAGAAAAAAAGTAAAATGTCAATCTACTTTGAGTCAATGTCACTGTCAAAATATAGGTAAACAAAGTTTTGTTGTAAAAGAAAAATTTAAATATTTTTCGTCACCGTCGTTATCACTGGGCTGTTGTAGCTAATTACAATTGTAGATAAGATGTATTATTCAATTCCTTTGACGTTTAGTGCGCTACCGACTTCGCAGTCACACTATCAAAATGTCTGCTTTGGCAAAGAAAAACGCTACTTTAATCACAAATCTATTGAAATATGTGAACAACGGTCCAAAAAGACTTTCGTCGCACTTTACATATCATCCTGACAATGAAGTGCCACTGGAAGGTAAGGTCAGAGTGACGCAGTTGACTAAGATAGGTCATTAGTTAAGTAACATTTTCTCCATCTTATCTTTAGTCAACAGTAGATGTGATTGGCTGGGTTTAGATGTTAATTACCTATCTGTGCCCATGCCCAAAGCTACCCCTGATCAGCTACCATTGACCAGTGCTATATGCACATAATTTAAATTAAGATATAGGCCGACAATGAATCTGTTAACTAAGAAGAAATGTAATTTTATTGAATTAGTCTTATTTTTAACCTACCTGTTAATGTATAATTAATATTTATTTTGAATAAAAAACAAGGCTGACAGATTGTTAAGCAATCAACTATGATGTTGTGTTTAATATAATTTAATAATATATTTTAAGTAAAACATAAATAAACTACACATTTTAACATAATACAATAAATTTAATTCAAGTTCAAAAGGTGTACTTAACAACTGTTAAAATAAAGCTTTAAAATACAGGGTCACTAAGTAATAAGGACCTTACAACAAAAGTTACTATACTATTTTTTCCTTTAAGTACCTACTAAAAATCCTTTTAAAATAATTTATTTATATATAAATGCTTTTCCTTTTTTACCCAACTACAAAACAAGGGTATTGTTTTTCGTCCCTATCTTGTATGTAATATTCTTTATTACCTCATATCTCCAGAACCGCTAAACGGATTTACATAATTGAGGTATCATTAGATTCGTCTTAGCTGCCCAAGTGTTCTTAGATAGGTGACGTTAAAAAAAAACATGATGGCTTTGCAACACCATTGGAGTTGGAACAATTTTTTTTTTCCAATGCTACATTATGGGTATCAAATTAGAGGGCTTAACACAAGAATTTTAAAAAGGTATATCATGTTAACTAAAGAGACATAAATAAAATAACAATATAAAAAAAAACAAAAACCCATCTGTGTAAAAAATAATAAGTAACTAAATAGAAAATCAACTGAAAAGACCAGAAAAAGATAAAATTCAATTTATGCAACATTATACATAACACACAGTCGGAGGCACGCACAAAGTAAGAATGATTTGACTTATCGTTAAATTTTAGTTAAAAAGTACTTATTATTTTTTTACGCAGGCGGGTTTTTTCTATGTATAGGTGGCGACTTGTTGTTAACAAAGTTATTTCTGATGTATTATGTTTACTAGATGATTTTGCTGTAAGAAATCCCAAATACTATTATAGTAGTACTTATAGTTTAATTCTAGTTATAATGCTGTAAATTTTCCCTAAATAAATAAATAAATAATTCAAATAAATAAATTATTAGCAAATGCAAACAAACATGATCTTTATTACCACAGTAAAAAGTGTAAGTGTATCAAAGAGAATATTTTATGAATTTCAGGAGAAACCACCAAAATGAACATGATGCAAGCCATTAACAACGCAATGGATATCACACTTCGTGAAGATCCTACGGCAGTGCTGTTCGGTGAAGACGTTGCATTTGGAGGGGTGTTTAGATGTGCCTTAGGTTTACAGGTATATTAATAGTTACTTTTTTAACTAAGAAAAAATATATTTTATTACTTAATAAAGATAAGAAAGGAGGAAAATATCATTGAAGCAAAATAAAATTTATTAAATTATTTTTAAACAAAAGTTTTTAGTTTTTTATACAACAAAATGTTTTAATATTGTAATATCATTTATTTCTATAACTTATGAGGATAAAAATGGACAGGCTTCTAGGTATAATAGTAAATAAATAACCCACCAAATATAATAAACATAAAAGCTTTTTATTTAAGGAAAAATATGGAAAGGACCGTGTATTCAATACGCCCTTGTGTGAACAAGGCATAGCTGGCTTCGGGATCGGCTTGGCTACTGCTGGTGCTACGGCCATCGCTGAGATACAGTTTGCTGACTACATATTCCCGGCATTTGATCAGGTACATATCTTATCTTGAGCACATTTGTACACTAATAAGGAACAAGGACACGCACTGGATTAAGTATAAGTTAAAAAAAACAACCAGTCTTAGGAAGATCAAGTGGGAATCGAACCCACAACCCTTGGATAACCGGTCCAATGCTTTGACTGCTGAGATACCGAGCCTCCAGAAGACTCATGGAATTGTGATTTACGCTGCAAGCTAGCGTAGTATTATGTCACTGTGACTACTCTCACAGTCGAAAGAACACTTTAGCAATGACGAAGTAAAATTTTTAATTACAAATTCTTTTTGTTTATTGTACTTATGGATATTACAGTATAATTTTCATATTTTGTCAGTTTTTCTTTTAAAAACAACTTAAGAATAAGGGTTTTTGAATCGTCCAAACACTTAACCTACTTATTTATGAAGTCTATTCCTCTATCTACAATACTAGACACAGTTATCATTATAATTTTTCATTTTTATCCATATACCTGATACAAGAGCTGGATGAGAGTAGGGTGCACTTGGAGAGGCCTATGTCCAGCAGTAGACGTGTAAGGGCCGATGATTATGATCAAGCCCTTTTTACCATTTAGCATTCTGTGCAAATGCCCAGGGTCCCGCAATCGATGGGGCCTCCTCGTTCCTGCCTGATCACTAACCGATAATCGATATTACCGATAAATATATTTGTTTTGCGAAACAAGAATTATTAACTTATTGACTTTTATACCAGTTGAATAAATTTAGAGTTTTGCTTATCTACTTCTTTTGCCTGTTTTACTAAAATCTAGCGTAGCGTAAGGACCCCATTATCCGTAAGTGCCCAGGGCCTCCATTAGGTTAAAGACGGCCCTGGTGATGATGATGATGCATATACGGTAACGTTCACGGCCGTTGTCAGCTGGTGAACGAAGCGGCCAAGGCGCGCTACCGGTCGGGCGGGCAGCACGCGTGCGGCGCGCTGACGGTGCGCGCGCCCTGCGGCGCGGTGGGCCACGGCGGCCTCTACCACTCGCAGAGCCCCGAGGCATTCTTCGCACACGCGCCGGGGCTCAATGTAACTTTAACAAATATTTATTTATAGTTAATGATTTCATTCATGGAAATCCATGGCACACGAAGTTTTATTATTATCAGCTCATTTATGTCCCCACTACTGGGGCACGAGCCTTCCCTATGGATGGACAGGGAGAACGTGCCATAAACCACCACGCGGGCCCAGTGCGGATTGGTGATTGTTAATGACTGCTAATGCAGCCGGGACCAACGGCTTAACGTGCCTTCCGAAACACGGAGGAGCTCGAGATGATAAATTTTTGGTCACCCATCCGATGACCGGCCTTGCGAAAGTTGCTTAACCTCAGCACTCGCAGACCGGACGCGTTAACCACTGCGCCATCGAGCTCCTCACGAAGTAATGTGTAGTGTTCTCTTTAGCCCTGTGAAGGAAAAAAACATGTGTCGGGTATCGGTTTTGGTGTTGTGCATGTCCGCTTGCATCCACTGATTTTTCCGTATGTGCATATTTTTGTGGGCGGGATGCTTGCGTACTGCATCCAAGCTTGATGAACGAGTGATTTAGCGGAATTAACACTAACATTTTTGTGTTTGGGATTTCAAATAAAGTAACCATTTCCATAACCTTGAACGCTCCCCGCCAGTGTTGTTGTCACAAGGAGCAGGACCGAGTGTCCTATTACATACAAGTAAAAGTTATTCATGAAAGCTGTCTTTTACACGTTTTATGAAATAAAATTGTAAGCTTAAGATCTAAATAATTAAAGACATTATTATGTAGTTACACCATTCCCCCAACAAAGATTACTTCTTCTTTTAGCTGTACATTATTTTGTGCTTTTAGTGTCAGCGACATCGACACCATTATATTCTTCCTGACCGAATCGTTCATACATAATGCAGAAGTGTTGCATCGATTACAAATTCTCCCCGGATTTATCGAATATTAATATAAATATAAAATAACCTGCTTTAAAATCATTAAATGTCAAACAATCAAAATTGTTCAAAATTGATTGTAGAAATTTGACAGTAAGTCGAAATATGTAACAGTTTTTTAAGGCTCCTTTAGTATTGAATTGTCAATTTCGACCACTGGGCGACGAGTAGATAGTAAATATGCGTGTCCCAGGTGGTGGTACCCCGCGGGCCGGCGGCGGCCAAGGGCCTGCTGCTGTCGTGCGCGCGGTCACGTGACCCGTGCGTGTTCCTGGAGCCCAAGGTGCTGTACCGCGCCGCGGCGGAGGAAGTACCGGTGGGAGACTACACGCTGCCACTGGGGAAGGCGCAGGTGCTGAGGGAAGGCGAGTATATATAGATAAAATCTTTATCATCATCTTATAGTCTTATAACAATCTATAACACAATCTTATAAAAATCCACAAAAAATAAAATAATACTTACTTTAAGAACATAGTAAACAATAACAATTTAACACTCAAATAAGAAAAAAAACTGTACCCCCTTTTAAGCACATTGCGTGCACACGTTTTCTAAGTGGTAGAGCCACGCTGCGTTGCAGCACGAAATGGGCCGGCTCGCCCGGCGTAATACCACTCTCACAGAATATCGGCGTGAAACAATGGCACTCGTTGCTGTTGTGTTTCGTCTGGTAAGTGAAAGTACCGGAGGCCCATCTCTTACCCCTCCCCCCTCCCAATTCCTATTTCCTCCTCAAGATCCAACTCCTTCCTCAAGGCCGGCAACACATCTGCGATTACTTTGGTTTTGCGGGTGTCCGTGGGCGGCGGCGATTACTTCCCACCAGGTGACCCGCCTGCTCGTTTGCCTCCTTTTAATATAAAAAACGAATGGTAGATTTGGCACTGTTTAATTCCATAAAATAAATAAAATAAGAAGTGCAGGAACTTACATTTTACGTATCATCTACAGATTTATATAGTTGTATAGCACTTCTGATTGATGATTATGACAGTTAAATGAATAGTTATTAACTACTATCTTACAGCATGGCTTAATGTTTGCTCCAATTTGAAAAAATAACTATTAAAGTTGTTCCATACGAAAAATAAATACTGTGAACAATACCCTACAGTACTTCAATATATTAAAGACCTATATTATTAGTTATATGTGAAAATAAATAGTACATACCCTTTGCCAATATATGTTTAAAAGCTTTAACAAAATATCAGCTATCGCAATATAGGTTAATAATTAAATTACTTTTAATTTCGTAAACAAATCGTGCGCAAGGCGTGTTACTCGATTTCGTACAAAACAAATAGATACATAGGAATGATAATTTTATAATTGCGGTAGATGTAGTATATGGTCAGCTAAGTGAACAAATAAAAAAACGACGGGTTGCACTCTGGGAGTGCCGGCAGAAGTGAAAACTTGAATATTATATATATTTATTATAATAACGTTGTGCATTTTTGATATTTTGGAATGGTTAGGGAATAATTTTGCACGAATTGCTTTAATTATCAGTATAAAAGTACTCTCATTTATGTGGTAGAATACAATATTTATTTATTGGGCTATCGTACACAAACATGACAATTTATATTACATTAAAAAGTTATAGTTATTAAGTTATATTAAAAATTTATATTACGCCGCGCCAGCTGTCTACTCTCCATCCGTCTTACGAATTTTCGATCAGGTCACGTGTCCTGACGCGAGTTTAACATTTTTTACCCATTCCTCTACTCTCCATTCGTTCAGGTCACGTGTCCTGACGCGAGTTTAACATTTTTTACCCACTCCAAAAAAAGTGCACAACGCCGCTAAAGAAGTTTTCACTTCAAAAATGTGGTGTTACCCTCATTTTCGAAAATTGATTAATGACCGGAACTTTGTATGGACCGCGACCAGTGTGTGACGGCTAGTGTATGTATAAAATGCGGATGATTCAAATCTGCCAATGTCAAACCTCCTCAAAATAGTCTGTTTTTTATTATTTTATCATGGCCTTCAGCCGAAATATAAAAAAAAAATATCACGGTTAAATTTCAACCTCCAAGGGACTGCTAGTGAATAATAAGTAATCCTATCGGCAGGCGACGCGGCCACCCTCATCGGCTGGGGCACTCAGCTACATGTATTGCTGGAGGTGGCAGAGATGGCGGCGCAGCAGCTCGGCGTGCAGTGCGAGGTCATCGACCTTATGTCAATCCTGCCCTGGGACGAGGAGACAGTTTGCAATGTGAGTCGCTAAACCCGGCTCGAAGGACCATTCTGCCATCCTGCTCCAATAGCTGTCCTCGCGTCTGGACACTGCTTCTGCCTAACCTTCTATACATATAAAAAAATCTTTGGTTTCATTTAGAGATAAATTTTCAGCTAAGTCCCACTGGTGCACACAGGTCTTCCCACATTAACAAATAATGGGCCATAACCCATACTAGCCCAATACATGTTGTAATGATTGCCAGCTGACTAACGTTCCAAGGTCAGGAGGACAAACCGATATTTTTTATGACTTGACCATCCATTTTTTAATCTGACCTGACATAGCAAATTCTTTGCTGCTACGCCAATGAAGTTTTCAAATGTATATTACTCAAACATGACTATTGAGCTCTCCATCATGAGACGTTAATAAGCGTTTGATACATGATTTATTATAATGATAGTCAATTTTATTGCTTCTGGCTGGTGTGAGACGTGAGGCTCCCGCCGCCTCCCGCGATAGTCTGAAGTTCGCACGGGAACACTCGGCGGCGGCGGTGCCCGAGCGGTCTCGAAGATGCACGAACAATGATGACCCTAGTATTGTCCGCGTAAAAGATGCTAAGCTCTCCCGTTTGTTTCCCTATTACATTGCTTACACATTACATTATACATTGTTGTCCAGTCTGTGAAGAAGACGGGCCGTTGCCTGATATCGCACGAGGCGCCGCTTACGTCGGGCTTCGGCGCCGAGCTGGCCGCCACTATCCAGGTAACACACGTGTGCAAACCCTAAAAAAGACGCTCCTTTAGTTTTTTTATTGAGAAAATATGTTGTAATCGTGTTTTAGCGTTTATCAGAATTTGTCTTATCTGAATATCAAACAACCTACATCAGTAATACATACAAAGATACAAAAAACGAACGAGCCTTACAGTAGTTGCATTATGATGTGTAACATTTGACATCTCACCTTTTGAAATCAATATTACAATAGAAAATAGAATATAGAATTGACAATTACGTATATTTGACAAATCAAAATGATGACACAATATGTCACATATAATATTTGTGGGAGTGATTTCGTAGAATTGTGACGGAAGTAGGCCGTAACAGTGTGATCCGCTCGCCTTCTATATATACAATATGTGGGAGTGATTTCGTAGAAAGTAACAGTAACAGTGTGACTCCTGTCACATTGTTACGTCGAAAGCTCGGAAGCGCGCAAGCGCGCGCCATTTTGAAAATTTGAAATCGATATTATGAACATGACATATTATTATTAATGTGTTATTATTATTAATATTGTGTTATTTGACTATCGAAGGTCATTTTGATATGTCAAATGTCTTCTAATGAGTATTTACTGCATTTAGAATAGAAATAGAATAGAATAGAAAAACATTTATTCAGTACCACAAAACAACATTCAGACGAGCAAAGCATTCATAATTTAATATACATGGTATATGATACTGAAAAGGCATCTTCTCAGCATGTGTTATAGCACTTCAATAATGCTACAACGCTGGTCTTCCGAAGATGCCCATTTATTTTATAGTTATAAAACAAATAAAAAATAAAATCATTCATCATCTTTTGATGAATGATAATAGAAATGAGAAGTGAGAAAATGATATACCCCCCCCCCTCGAGTATCTCAGTAAAGATGTGGGACTTTACTAAGTCCTCAGGCGGACTTCTTGAGAGAATTTGAAAAGTGACGTTGCACTGCATTTGCCAACACTCATGTACACTCACGAACACTTAAGAGGGGGTATAAAGGTAAATCACCAATCGTAGATTTGATTTTAACACAAGAAGATAAACCACGATTTACCCGAAAAAAATATCATAGATACTACAGCATACTTGAAAGGGACTGGCTTAAGCGAAAACATAATATATTAAAATTTTATCGATAAAATAAAATCACAAACTTACGTCTACTTTTCAACTAGAATCAATTTATTTTCAATTTGACGCATATTACTGAGCCAATATTTTAACATATAATATCAAATTATATTACCGAGCGACTGTATTAGCGATTTGAAAAAAAAATGTATATTTTACGAGTAAATAAACTAAAACTAATTCGGCGCTTACGACATTCTTATTCCGTGCAGAACGCTGCAGTCTGTCGCACCTGACCCGAGGTAACAGGCATGTTTTGTTTCATCGATTAGTCGCGATCACTCTGTTGAGACGAGAGGACTGTGTTTCTGTGCTCAGGGCGCCGAGAAAATATTTCGTTAAAATATAATATTATTATCATAATATTGTTATTATTTCTTTTCATTGGTGATGAGTAGTCTCACCTTGAAATATCGACCCTTACGTATTAACTTTAGAGCTCACTATACAATGTATTAGAAGCGCTGAAGCAATGACGGCGACGCGGGTACCGGGTATAGTATATGCAAAACAGAACGATGCTTTTGACCACTCGTATTGGTGGCAGTATGTATAGTAATTTTTTTTCACAGTACATAATTAAGTTGAATTAGCTATTCTGGAAGTATTGTATCATACTTCGTATATTACCGTACAAACTTGTGATTTACAATTATTTTGTATTTCAGAACTGCTGCAGCTCGTAAATGTCGTAATATCTCACAAGCCGATGAATGCTATCCGGTCAAACTCGTACGCAAAAATCTCTCATCAACTCTGTTAGTTCGTTACAGTTGTTTAATTTAAAGCTATTCGTATATTTATTTTTATAAAAACCATAGAATGTAAACATAATATTGATTTTTTTATATGTTAACACATGAAAAGTCTGTCGTTGCTGACTGTACAATCCAGCTCGAAGATCTCGTAGATCTCGAAGAGCTCGCAGATGAAATGCCTCGCGATACCTGAAAAATGAATGTAAAAGCTTATTTCTATAAAAATGAACTTGAATTTGGTCCAGAATTATCTTTTCAAATATTTTACTAAATGTGGGTAGCACAGAAATTGGTCTAAAGTTAGTGGGGTCAGATGTGCTACCTGATTTGTATAATGGAATTACTTTACTGTGCTTCATCAGGTCAGGAAAAACACCACAGTCAATACATTCGTTAAATATGCAAGCTAAAACTGGAGCTATTGTCTCAATAACGGATTTAGTGACGTCAACGGAATTACCCCACAAATCAGCAGTCTTTTTTTTTATTAAGAGTGTTAAAAGTTTTAATTATATCTCTAAAATCAATTTTTTTTAAACTAAAATGGTTTTCACTAGGTTTGACATTTTCCTTTAGAACCGCTTCAGCTACAGTGGGGGACGAGTCCAAAGTCTTTGTAGTTGAAACTGGAATATCAGTAAAAAACTTCTCAAATGCCGCAGCAACATCACCATCAGAAGTTAAGATTTGATTTTCGAAGCTCAATTTGTACTCATTGTTACGACTTTTGACATTTCCAGTTTCACTATTTATAATATTCCATGTCATTTTTATTTTGTTATCACTTAGCTTAATCTTTGAACTCAGGAATTTTGCCTTTGCTAATCGACATACTGTTTTAAATAACTTAGAATATTTTTTGACATACAATTTGAAATCTTCACTGGTGTTATAGTTGCGTTCATCATATAGCTCATAAAGTCGCTTTCTACTTTTGTGGATACCAATTGTAACCCATTCACTAAAAGTAACAGTACCACTAACCGAGATCATCTTTGGAATAAAAGTTTTATTAAATTCTAAACAATATTTATAAAAGAAATCATTATAAAATTTATTTGGGTTATCATTATATTCTACATAACATATATTATCATAGAGATTGTTTTGAAGCGTTCCAGACGACCTGCAGTTTTTGGTACAACAGTGATAATCTGTTTCTTCACTTGCTGACACTGATGTGGAAGGCTGACCATTTTGCCACAATGATCAGAGTCTAGTTTATTAATAATGAGTTTAGACAGAGGTACTAGATCAGTGTATATATTATCGATACAAGTGGCCGAAGTGGCAGTTATTCTAGTCGGCTCCAAAAATAAATTATTCAAATTATATGATTGAAATAAATTTTTAATTTTGATAGAACCTGTAGACTTTTCTAACAAATTAATATTAAAATCACCGCAAACAACTATCTTTTTACCTACATTGCGGATTTTATATAATGCTTCATCCATTACTTTTTCAAAATAATCATACAATGCTGACGGAGGCCTGTATAACTTAATACAACAAGTCGCTCCAGCTCCACACAAGCTATTTCTATTGTTTGCTCAACCGAGAGGCTCATTATGTCTTTTCTTTCCTTTAATTTTAACTTCTTATCAGCTATAATTAAGGAGCCACCATGAATTGAATTTACTCGACTGAACGAACTACCTACCAAATGATTATTAAAATTGAACATGAACTGATGATCTTTAAGCCAGTGTTCAGTAATACACAGAATATCAACTTTATTATCGTTCATGAACAATTCAATCTCTGGATCTTTGCCCATCATTCCTTGAATGTTCTGGTGAACCATACTGATTGACTGAACATTTTTAATAATTGTAGGTTGAGACGGGCTTTTCTTAGAATTAATTACACATTTATTTAAAATATTACCAAACATTTTGCAAGAGAATTCCTCTTTTGTCTTATGATTTAATTTAAAATCGTCATTAAAGAAAAGCTTTGTAAAAAAGCTTATTATAAAGTGTCTGATTACATTCAAGACAAAACAGCATGGGTTAAAAATGCTTCAATCACCCCAACAGGTATTTATAATTTAAAATATTTTTAAGTAATTTTAAACTTGTATAAGTTGATAACGGCATATAATTTTGTAAATGTCGTTACTTATATAAAAACTGTGGAGTTCTTCTCCACAACTAAAAAATAGACGTCCTGAATGGGTAGTAGGTAAAAAAAATGTTTGGACGATTCAAAAGTTCTTTTCTAAAGTTTATTTGAATACAAAATATTTGACACTTTGACTTTGACTTTGATTACAGAAAGTCTGTTTATCTTAAGTGTAAACAATATCTTAGTTTTTTTTACCATTAAAAAAACAATAAAATTTTTCATTAAATTTCAATAGTAAGTCCTATAAAGATTGTTACATTTTAAGACAAGTTAGAATGAACAGACCTTAAATACATAATTTAATGCAAAAATGTTTTTAACTTACCTTCTTTCTGTCTGTTCTTTGCAGTACAGGTACAAGCCAGGGAACGAATTCTGAAAAAAAAATGTAAACCTATGAATCTATGTAAATAAAGCGATATTTTTGTAATAAAATTAGACTTCTTTTTTTACATTGTCGACACTCTTTGAAGAAGAGATATAACAGTAAGAGCACTTACACACGAGCAGCACTTTGGTATCAATAGAGGTAACTGTAGCGTCGGATGGTAGGCCTTTGACCTTTAACGTGTCGACAGCAACCGCTGACTGTTGCAGTTACTTCTGTCGATAGCAAAGTGCGACTGAAAGGGATAATATAATCTACATGATACAAAAAATAATCTACATAATACAAAAATGCTTAAAGATTTTATGGCACCTACGCCTTTATAAAATAAAACAATATTAAATATTTAAAGTAGCAATATATAATAAAAATATATGATATCATTACTTACCTTTGCGTATTATTTACCACCAGCAAAGAGTATTTTAGTGTTTCGAAGTACAGCTAGGTGATCCGACTCGCACTTAGCCGGTTTTTATCTGATTATTTTAGGTATACTGTGCGGGATCGCACTAAACACGAGTACACACGAGGGAGCGACCTGCCAATCTGTTGCGTTGGCCGCCACGCCGTACGCACGGACGAAAGCGGGGCGTGAAAGGGGCGCGGGTGGAATCTGTTTTTTTTCTAGGTTTATACGCCCTCTTAACGGTTAATAATCCACAATTATAACAGAAATTTTCGAAAATAAAACAAAACCGCAGACATGACTCTTCACTTTCCCGCCAAGAAGTCCGGCAAGTTATGATTAGGTCATTTTTGTCTTTTTTAAATATTTTATAATAATTAAAAGAGGTTATAATAATATAGTCAAAAAAGTTCTGTATTCTTGCAGTCTAGCAGTTGTAGCCAATCTTTTACTTTTAATTTTACATTATATTTTTTTGTGAATTGTATATATTCTTATACACCGTTGGCCTGAATAACCCGAAAGATTTAAACCACGTATTCTTAACGACAGTACGAGTAAATAACGTTATATTAACATGGGTCGAAATGTGTGTTTTAATTGACCCACTTTTTCAATACAAATTAAATCATAGTAATAGCGTGTTTCTTTATGGTCAAGCCTTTACTTCAGAGAGTAAGCGAATCATATTAATCTCAAGTTGAGAAACAGGGAGCGAGCATGACACTTCACGAATCGCTCCGATATCACACGAGGCACCTAGGTAAGTGCGTCTGCGTGAAAGTAGTAGGTGTCTACGTCATACCTTAGGGTGTGTTATACTTGATATTTTTTTATTATTATTTGTTTTAAATAATGAATATCTCCTTTATTATGGGGTTTAGGACTATGTGTTACATAACTTTATATACTCTAATTAGGCTGTAGAATCGTTAAGTTAAATCTTTCGGGTTATTCAGGCCAACGGTGTATTTTAATAAATCTTTTTGTAAATGCTATGCAAATGTTGCGCCATAAAGCATGAGAACCTTTTATAAAAAGTAGTGTTGTTTTATCGATCGACATATTTGTTAAGCTCTTCAGTTTTCAAAATTGTTGAATCATAAATTAATTTAGTTACTTTTGACACTTAAATGTTGATCACTTGTGTACCCAGGAGCAGTGCTTCCTGCACCTGGAAGCGCCCGTAGCGCGCGCGGCGGGCTGGGACGCGCCCTTCCCGCACGTGTTCGAGCCGTTTTACCTGCCCACCAAGTGGCGATGCTACCACATGCTGAACCAGCTGCTGCGATACTAACCAAGCCTGATGCCGACTCGCACTCACTCCGCAGTAGTAACATCATCATCACCAGCTCATTTTGTGTCTCCACTGCTAGGGTACGAGCCCTTCCTATGAATAGTGTGGATTGCTGGTTCGTAGTAGTATATAGGATGAAATGCCAAGTTCCAAATAATTCTGATACAGCGCCAGTCTTTAAATGGAACTAACGATTGACAAACGTCATTTTATAGAATTTATAACATTACTTTGACTATACGATTTCTGTAGAAGTGCTAGTCCCACATAAACTCCTAAATGTATGGTTTCGTTGATGGCTGCAGACAGCAAACTGCAACTGGTAACCGAGAGCGTGGCGAAACAATTTAATGAATTTTATATTGATTCATTTTGGAGTTTTGGTAACCGAGCAACGCTATCCCACGAGCAAAGCGGTTGAAGTATGCGGAAGTAGGGGTTATTTGGGCCTAGCACGAACTTTTGCTCAAATGCGATACGGAGTGGCAATACGAGTTTTGATAATTCGCAATAAAAGCATTTCGAGTGAGAATGATTGTTGAATATTGAATAAAGTCCTTGATATTTAAATTAGATGTATTAGTGAAGGGAATAAACGTTTATTTTTACGACTTTCTTTTATTTATATTATAACACCTGAAAGCCATTTAAAATGTATGCAAATAATATTTTAATTTAAGTTCATAGGAAATTTATAACAATGAAACAATTAATTTTATACTTAAATCAATTTATTAAAAAATGAAAAATCGAACCTTATAAATCGAAGCTACAAATAAAGAACAGCGGTTAGCAGAAATGCTTAAATGTCAATATTAAGAAATTACACAACATGCTTATGTATCATTGTGCCAGTTAACCCAATGTTAGAAATTAATGCAAACCAACGTACATGTATCGGAAATATCTTATGTAACTTACCCTACTTAAACATCTACTCTTTCAACAATTTGTTCAAAACATTAGTAAAATTCGGTAACAAATACAAGCATTGCAACTAACTTACCTTAGAAATTACGAATTGAACCGTGTGATGTCAGATATTTACATAACATGTCAACTGAGCAGAATTTTATTCATTTAATCTAAAATTTATTTAAAGCGTGTTTACAAAATGATAAGGCATTTACATTTTGACCAGCACCTCGCACTAACTATACGTTAAATCAGATCAGTGATCGACAATACGCAAAGCTCACATATTTTAAATTGCCCATTTTAAACTTAATTGACAATGGCCAGGCAGTGAGCGGCTCTCCAAATTATTATTATTATTATTATACAAATAAAAATATGTAAGCTATACAGAATTTAAATTATCTTAACAAAATAAAAAAATACAAGTTACATCTATTCATCTTGTTATTAACCACTGTTGTGAGAGTGAAAAAACTAAACTACAGTTAAAGAAACTACAGTACCAAAAGAACAAGTTAAGTTTCCAGTGTGGATTAAATTATGCTATAGTTTATTATGAAGAAGTAATAATTGAAATCTGTCGTGATAATTTACATTGTGCTATTGTTTTATAAATATTATAAATAACTCAAATTCGCATTACAAGACAAACGGATTAGTCAGTGAATTTGTCTATATTTTGCACACAGATAAAAAAATTAGTGTCACAATAAATAATCCACATGCATATTTGTATAAAAACATGTACAATTAATGAAATCCAGCATGTCATCATTGAAAACAGGTACTAAAATCAGTTAAAAAACTGTGACGATGCGTCCAAACTTGAGTGTCATTCTTCCCAATTGGTGCGACGTTGGCGGGTGGGTTTTAGGTACGGGCCAGCCGAAGGGGAGTTGGGGAACCGCTGCATATAGCGCTCCAGGTGGAGGTACTTGACGGTGATCAGGTTGCCTTCGTACCACCAGCCGTGCAGGCTGCGGTACACCACGCCCGCGTCGCCCGTCGACGCGCACTTCACGTACACGCAACACGACATCCTCTCTATATCGATATGTAGGATATTACAACGCTCCCCGCATTTCTCCAAAATAGCGTCATGGATGACAGTCCTCAAATTAGGGTTAGTGTCGTTTTTGTCGAACATATGGCGGATCTTTAGGCACGGCGTCGGCGATACTGTCAAATTGTTTACTGAACCTTTTTGCGTTTCGAAAGCCTGACCCTGCCAAGCGGCGTTGCGTTTTGGGCTGCTGTGTGCGGAGATCCAGCGCCATACTCTGCAGTCCTCGCCATCTACAGACTGCACTTCCATTCTGACTCTGCTCTCATTTCTTTGAATGAACTTGACAGCTGCATCCCAAACAGAAGCCATTTTTTCTCTATTCTGGGGGGAAATAAGAGTGTCCCGGACGTGGTCCACAGATATGTATGGTTCTCCACTGTTTTCAGTCTCTTGAGATATCACTTCGATTATCTGCTCCACCATGGAATAGATCTCCTCGCTTTTCCGTTTCTGGTATCTCACATAATAAGTGTAAGCTTTCTGTAAGCCGAGTAAAATTAGAGAAAGAACTCCTACAATTATAAAAGTGGTGCCTGCCGAGCAGAAAGCCTGTATAAGAAAACAAGTTAGAGGAGTCGACATGTCTGTAAGGGCTAATGCTACACTGCCTTTATTTCGCTGCTGCACAACAACATCTGTAGAAGTAATAGGAGTGTACTCAACATCCTTAGTGTAAAGGTTTTTTAGCTGGACTACACTAAGTCCCCATCGTGGATTGTTGACAACCAAAACTTGCAAGTTGTTGAGATCTGTTCGACATTGACTAACATCAACTGAGCCAGCTCTAGCGCTAGCAATGTCAATTATTTCCCGTTCCGTGAGATATGGCAGAGCTCCAGGTGTTCCACACCTATATGCAGCAGATCTAGTTGTTAATTCTGGATGTATAACTTTGAGAAGATCTTTAGCATAGTTAACTTGTTCTTTTGGCACACAGTTTATTCCAGGTCTGTTACCAGGTATATTCAATTGACATATCGGTATGACACTGTTTTGGTCATCCACCACAGAAGTAATGTCGTTTTTCTTAACTATATACATAAAAAATAAGCAAAAAAAAAAAAGTGCCACTAACACAACTAGGGCCAAGGAAACGAGATTATTCTTAAGAAATTTCCTATCATTGGCTGTTTTATAATCAACAACATCAGACCTAAAGACTCCGGTAATGTAAGATCTACGGGGCAATAATGTGCTGCCATTATTGGCATCACGGTCAATGTATGATGTAGGTTTTTGTTCATTTTTGAGGGCAGACAAACGTCTAGTAAAATTACTCAGATATGGAGATTCTACTTCATCTGTTGATGAGGCTGGTGGTTGGTAAGTGCTTGCAGGGAAACTTGGAGTATAGTTGCTTACTGAAGGCCTGTCTGCTAATGTAGATGTTAAGCCAAGTCGTGAACGGATTGAATTTAAATGGTCAGATGAGGTCAAAGAAGATGAAAATCCTGGTGATATGGATGGTCTGGAAAACAGATTAGACTTTGATGGGCTAGAAGCAGCATCCACGTTGGGGAGAGTGCTGGAAATGTAGTCACTAGAGCGCGAATTGCTTCGGAATGGCGATGCTGTCTTTTTGCCTGTATCCACATCGCTGTCTGACCCTGTTTCATAATCATCCTGGTCGTTAGGGGCATAAGTACGAGTGACGCGGCGAGTTGTCACAGTTTCTACTTCTTCATGAGTGCGAACAGGGGGCTTTTCTTCCTCTGATTCAGAACCTTTGTCAGAATCACGTTTTGCTGGTGATCCTTTTTTAGCAGGCTGCCGTTTCGCTTTGTTAGTGACCGGGGGCAACATCGCGCCGCCAGTAGTGGCGCGACGGCCGCGTTTTTCTTTAGCATTGCTTGTTGTGTCCAAATCGGATTCCTCGCCGCTCGAATACCGGGCGAGAGTCCGCCTATTCTCTACCTTGCTGTCAACACTGTTTCTCGGTTTACTCTTGTTGTCGAGTACTAGTTTTAACTTTTTGACCAATAAGTTTCTTGTGGAAGCGGTAATAGGCATAACAGGGAATCCATGCTCGGCCAATTTTGTCCGAAGCTCCGCATCTGACATTGAGTCAACTTGATCGGCCATTGTGAAATCTGCAAGAACAATCGCACAAGTTATTTTACACATACACAATTCAAAATCTATTACAAACAAATTGAACATAAATAGACCACCTTATTTTGTGATAATGTAGAAAATTACGTCAATTTTTATAAAAAATCACCGGCGCGTCATGTCGCACGCATTCGCAAGAACGTCGTTATTTTGTGTTGCCACTTAACAAATTTACTAACTTAAACTTGAAAATTATTTAATGCATTATTTAATGCTCTAAGCATTATGCATATAAAGACTATGGTAACAAATGAGTATATTTAATTCTCTGAACAATAACTAAAGCTTAAATTATTATTCTGAGATTTAATTAATATATTACATTTTTCTATACAATCTTTAGTTATTGTCACAGACTTATTAGAGATTACATGTTATTGTAAATGTCCGTAATGGTAGCGTACACATCGTTTAATTCACGTTTATTGTTTATGCCCTCTCTTAATGCGTAAAATTGTAAAATTACTGCAAACTTTACATATTTTATCATATAGTTCCACAGAGTCAGTATTTCACGCACTATTGTGCGTGAAAAACTGGCTCTATTATAATAATTCTAATAGACACACTATTGTGCGTGTGAAAGAGCAATAGCTCTTAAACTAAAGAGGCACTAATTATTTTATGTTTGTAATTAATATTTACTAATTATTTAACGTGAAATAGACCATGTGTGTACGCCACCACAACGGATACAGAGAGCCTATTATAAAATGGATCATGAATAACTGAGTTTACATACAAAATTTACATACAAAAATAGCTGCAACAGAATTTACATACAAAAATAGTTACTTAATAGTGCCCGCGCTTACATTACAAAAACAATTTTGAAGTTTTTGTCTGTATTTCTTGGTTGTTGTTATTTTGTACAATAAAAGCACATTGTAAGGAAGTGGATTTCATAAACAATTCCCTATTCTGTGATAAAAGTTTGGGAACATCTAGTAAATTATTGAAACTATATAATTATTATTATTCAAAGTAATTAACATTACATTACATTTAGGTATATGTAGATAATATAATAAATAATAATCAATAATTTTGCAATGCCTTAAGTTGATATGATAAGATATTATGATAAACAAATTAACATTAATTTAGACTTTAATAACGAACTTATCATTCTAGTAAATTGAAAACGTAAATTGGAACGTAAATGTAAAACGTCAGACAGATCTCAAGATTTGATTGATTAGAAAAATGATCAGAGCAAAATTTTTAAAAATAGTCCGAATTTATAAAACTGTTCATAAATGTTTAAGTCCGAGTGTTTTTTTATTGAATATTGCGAAATTTGGTAAAGTGAGTGATGTTTCAACGGTCCAGTGATATCTGCTAATAAAACAAACAGAACGTAAGTGGAAAACTAATTTTATTATTGTATATCTTATATGGTTTTTATTTCCCATTTAGGCAATAATTTCTTTTACTTCTTACATCACGTTTATCTCAATAATAGACACGTTAAATATAAGTTTAAAGCTTCTAGTTTTATAAAAGACAAATGAACTGTTATAATTTATAAACAAACAACATTCTGACCCAACTTGTAAATAAAGTGAATTAAATTTGTTGCTTTTAAATATTACTTTGCTATAAAATATTCTTATATTTTATAGAATTGAAACTTTAAATCATCATCATCATCAGCTCACTTACATATGCCCCCACTGCTGGGGCACGAGCCTTCCCTATGGATGGATAGGGACAATGGGCCAAAAACCAACCATGCGGGCCCAGTGCAGATTGGTGGTTGTTAACAACTGCTAATGCAGACGGGACCAACGTCTTTACGTGCCTTCCGAAACACAGAAGAGCTCGAGATGATACATTTTTGGTCACCCATCCAATGGCCGGCCTTTGCAAAAGTTGCTTGACTTCAACAATCGCAGACCGAGTGTGGTAACGACTGCACCATCGAGATCTTTCTTCGAACTTTAAATAAAAAGCTTTTATTAAATGAAACTTTTTACAATGTTGTAAAATTGTAAAATCTATGTTACAACTATATAAACTAGTTTCTGGAATGAAGAGACAACATACTTGGCTTATTCATTTTTATTGTTAGAATTGTGGTTCAATCCCAATAACTTCAAATATATTTTTTCAAGTTTTAAATTATGATGAATACATGCTCTTAAACAAATAATTAAACTGTTCACATGTCCAGGATGCTAATAGAATGTGATTGCTAGGAGTGGAGGTTTGTTATAAGGCTTGTTGAACTACCAGTTACAATATTAAAACACAATTCATTTTTATTTTAAATTTTCAACAGGAGATGCAATGACATCCGTTTGCCTCATAATAGCGGTTGTAAGTTTCTTTTGTTTTATTTGTTTATGGTCTAATTTATTTTGTTATTATCTCTTCTGTTAATAACAGATAACACTAATAGGTCAGAAGTTTGTTTTTAACATTGTTAGTCATACATGTTAGAGCTGACTAACAAAACTGCTAACAAAATCTCACATTGCTTATACTTAAAAAAAACTAGGTGTTGATATTAATGTTTGCTGTCACTATAGTTTATCATTTGCGAATCCAGTCCGGCACAGATCTTAATGCCTAGTGTGAGTTTTATTTGTTATTTAATTTTTGCCTGCGACTTCGTCCCACAGGAACCTGTTACCAGAAAAAAAGTATCCTATATCCTAGTCCGGGTCATGGTCTGTCTATGTGCAAAGTTTCATCCAAATCCGTTCAGCCATTTTCAAGAGATGCGCGGTCAAATAAACAGACAAACAGACAAAAATTCTAAAAACTGTTGGAACATGTTGTGTTTTCGACTCTAAGTATCACCCACCAGCCAACTTTTTTTCGAATATCTTCCATGTACAGACTTTCGACCCTTTTTAGCTTTATTATATGTATAGATAGATTAAAGCAGCGCCGCCTACTAAGGAACAAGGAGAGTTTAAAAGGTTGATGTACAAATTCTCTACTATACCCTTAACGCGTGCTTTAGGTGGTTTTCTCAGCGCGCATACACAATATGCGCCAAGGGTTGCCAGAGTTGCCATTTCCTAAAATTCAGACGCTGGACCTTGCTGGACTCGGCGTCACATTTAGCCAGACTTAAGCACTAAAAGCCGGCCCTTTTTTTAAAAACTGAACTTAGCTTTCACATTCCACGCCCACAAACAAGCTCACGTCTCGCACAATACGCGCCCGCTCGCTCGCGCGCTTTTAAAAAGAAAAAAGCCCATTAACCTATCATCTACCGTAAATACAGACACAATAGAATTTTAATTGTTTATGGCACTGATCAGTGCTCGCGACAGATGACAGGTTAAAAGCGGGACATGCGCAGCAGACTGCGTCGCAGTGGGTTCGCGCCTTTTAGCAAATGAGGAATGTCCTGATGCAGGTTGGTGGTAGGATGGAGCCATGCAACTAACTATCGTACCTAATAAAGCATTCGTGCGATCAGCGATTTCGAGGTAAGGCGGTGCTCTGAGCTGGATGCCCGGCGAGATGAATTGAAAGCCCGACCATCTGCGGCGATCAATTATTACTTTGAGAATGGGATGCTCACATGCAGGCAGTGCGCGCGGACTTTTCTAAAGGAATTGGAAACACAAGCTACATGCGAGCACACGAACGCCAGAACCAGCTGAAGGTAAGCGGTCGCCGTGGCCGACATCGACCGGGAGGTGATTATGAAGCCTTCGTGACATGAAGTTCGACATCATAAGAGTCGCGTACCTATATAGGGACTGCTCATGAGGAAAGTGTCTACTTCTCGCCTAATTAAGTGCACGATGGCAGCTACTCCTTGCAACGAAGCATCCAAGCTTTTGTAACTCTTTCTTCTATGTCAATTCACTATACAATACAAACTCATGTCGTCTGTCTGATGTGCTATTCAATGCGGATATTGCATGCCTAGCTCACCTGTTATGAATGTGCATTACCGGCCATTATTATCCTATTTTTCTTGAATAAGTTTAACCAACAACGAAACATCGCTTAGGTCCATCCATGTGACTATTCGGATGTCTTAATTTGCGAGTAGTCTTACTGTGGAAACTAACCGAAATTAAGAAGTCATAAGGTAGACTTCGTTCCATCCAGCCACCAGTTGTGCCCGAGACGTCGCGTGAGAACGTCGTCACCTTGTTTGTCGACTCAACACTATACGGCGCGTAAATCTGTACTTATCTGTTGATTGTTGCTCGTAGCATTAAAACATACCGATTACAATAACTTGATAGTGGCAAATCGTTTAGAACAGTGCACTGTATTTGTAAAAGTAAGTACCTATTAAATGTTTGTTTATTGTTTATATTTAAGTTCTGTTATGATTTTAATAAACACGACATATTTTATTTTTCCCGAAAAAGTTAATTATTTTATTTTTATTAATTATAAAAGTTAAATGGAGTTGATACCATTGACTTGTTCTATCTATCTATGCTTGAAAAATCACAAAATCACATCGGTATTAAAAATTATAAAATATGTGATTTGTTTGGTAATTTATTTTATTCATGTAGATAATGTAGGCGCGCAAAACTTGTAAACAGTTAAAATTAAAAAAAGAAAAGTATTTAATCTTGCCATAGCTTTAGCACAAATGAAAAAATGAAAACAACAGTTATTTCAACATCATCAGCTCATGATTGGTGGTCGTTAACGACTGCGAATGCAGCCGGGACCAACAGCTTTGCGTGCCTTTCGAAGCACGGAGCCGGCCTGTGCGAAAGTTGCTTATCCTCATCACGCAGACCGGGCGCGTAAATCATTGCGCCATCAAGCTCCTCAACGGACGATTATTTATTATCTTATTAATATTAATAACAATTTCAAGGGCAAAGGCCTATTATAAATAAAAAAAATATATAAATATAAAATACAATGTATGTACTGTTGTTATTTAAGGAAATAAATAAATAATCCTCCAGTACCTACACTTATTCAATTAAATAAAATACCCTAGAATTTATTATTCAAACATTATTAAATCGTTTCTTTATCGTACCTCCAAAAGACAGAAAAGTCTACCAGCTTATGTTTGCATGCACACATACACACACATGCTGCTCTTCGGCGTCACCACTTTACTGTCTCAAACATCCCATCGCGCACAAAGAAATTTGGTGACTCGTTTCTTTGTCGAACCTCCAAAAGATGGAATAGTCTACCAGCACACGTTTTCCCTCCTTCCTATGATATGGGGTCCTTCAAACGAGGCGTGAAGAGGCACCTTGTGGGCCGGCAGGGTAAGGGTGACGGATGTTGCCTCGTTTTCACACTGCACCATTTGTCTTCGCGTTTGTGCCTAGTGTGAGTTTTGTTTACTACCTATCTGTATTCATTCGTTTACGTTTACGAAATCGAAAATTAGTATGGCATAGAAGCAGCGCCTCCTGGCGACATACCTACGAGAAGAGTTAAAATTTTGCCATACAAGTTCTCGTTTTCGAATATCAAAAATTAGGTACTTACATACACTAGGTACTATTCCTTCTGGTGGTGGTGGTGGTGGTGGTAGGTATAAACCTAGAACGGCAATTGACTCCACTCCTTTTTATTTTATAATAAAAAGGTAAATATATTTATTTCGCAAGTAATTAGTATTACTAGGTAGGTAGGTACCTATAAGTGCGAAGGTAGGACTTATTCCCCTGAGGCGTTTTTGCGTAGGCACCTTATCTAATAGCTGACGTAAATAATAAATAGGTACTACTACTCGTATGCAATATACCTATAGGAAGGCTTGATTATCAAGGTAAGGGGGTGGTTAGACCATGTGATGGGAGGATAAACTACTTTAAACTTAAAACTGGGAATTGTGCTAAAAATTTACTTTATTTAATTTAACAAGTAATAAAAATTGTTATTTATGCCTGAACCGGAAGCTTCGTTGAACTTTTTTTATAGTTACAAAAAGATTTGCTAAGTAAACCTATTTCAGAACCAGGAGTTTCAAGATTTTGGATTCCTAAATAGGTATCTGTCATTAAATTTATGTCGAGGTGCCTATTACGTGTGATGGCGATGCGATGGCGTTTACTTATCGACTTACGACATCAATTAGCGTCAATACACAAATATGGTTGTTTATGTTTGTAAAACGACTATACTAAGAGGTTTTTTTTAAGAATCTTTTTGTTCAAATAAAAACAAACAGTTCGTCAGCGTTCATGGTTCAGTTTTATAGGTATTTATTACCTATCCGTAGGGGGGCGTCCATTAATCACGTCGTGGTGTTTATTAGCAACTTTTTAATGATTTAGAGTTGGCTTATTGGTTTGAAAAATATCATATCTACTTTTAAGGGATTATTCACATGCGCTCCAAATCTGTTGTTCTCAAAAATAAAACTTATACATTAATTCCCAAGTTGAGCTGTAATGATTTTCATATTAAAATAATAAATAAAATTACATTTACCAATTTCATTCCCTACAGCTCCAAAACATTCTCCAGGTAATTTGTATGAGATAGGTACCTACCTACCTACTGATAAAGGCTCTTTAACTTTATTTACAATTATGAAACCCAACTGTTTGTTATGATTATAATTATTATTTCTTTGTTTAATGGACCCTATGTGCTTTTGCACAATATCACGTGTAACTGTTTGTAGAATATGATTTGGGGAGTGCGTAGATGTCGAACTTTTGTCTGTCCGCTTGCTTTGTTACTTTCAGTCTGTCGTGTGACTCGTGTCAACTCGTGTGCGTTAGTTGATAGAGTTGCAAGCTATCTATTTTGACAGACAAGAATGTCTGTAATTTGCGCAATCCTATATTTTGATATTGAAATCAATGAAATTGACCCAGACGTTCAAATCAAGTTGTTGCTTTCAAATTAAAGGATGTGAAATAAAAAATCTGATTAATATTTATTTATTTATTTATTTATCTATTGGGAAACAAACAGCGTTACAGTCATACAAATAATAGTGACCTTAGTTCTTACATAAGCCTAATTAGTTTCCACTTTTATATAAAACTATTTTTGAGAAAGGCAACGTTGCATGCTAGAATACAAATTAATAAAAAGTAGGTGTAGCCAGAAAAATTATTAGATTACAAAAAAAAAATAACTTAAAATTTTGAATTTACAATAAGATTAGGTAAGTAACTTATATAAGTTGTACACTGTTATTTTTCATTTTTTAAAATCGATTTAAATTGACGTAGCTTAAGATTAAAAATATCAATGTGACCGTACTTCAAATTATAAGTTATATTAATATATATTAATATATTAATCGAGATGAGCAAAGTATAGCGAAATTGCGCAGATTCAATCTATTAGGTACTGTTTGTCCTGCAAATTGTCCGTATAATCACAGTTGTATTAAAGTAAAGTACTGAACAATTGCCTTTTAACCTAATGTCTGTCATTAGAGTAGGTACGCTGAGGAACAAAGATATGATTACAACTATTGATGTGAGTCCGTATCACGTCCGTATACCTAGAAACTGTCTGGACTGTCTGACTGGTCTGAATTCGATTACGTTAACGAAAACGAAAATTTCAGTGGCATTGAAACAGCACCTGATGGAATACAAGAGGAGTTAAAATGTTGTCATAAATTTTCGGTTACGTTAACTCAAAGACATTTAACTACTTACTAAATCTCTTGGCGTTAACTTAACTTAACTCGCACATACCTACCTACGCACCCAGTGACAAACAAGGTAGGTACGTTGATTTCGTTAATGAGCTCGAATTGACCATGAAACTCGCACTAGGTCTAGACAGCTGTTTGTGCGTTTGAATAATCGTTACCTAGACCCCTTGAGTAGAGATTAGATAGATTATTAAAAACTCTTCGCGAATGACGCCGCTCTCACTGTTTCTGTAGATATAAAAACTCCAATATTTCCGAAGGTTTCTCCAACCCTTGGCGATGAGTTTCGCAATGAGCGAATCGAAGTTAACCCCGAGGAAAGTGCCGCAGTGTACTTTTCAGGGGTCGTGACTCGCGACCCTCGACTGCCCCCTACCCGACCGTTTGACTTTGATGTTTTGGTTTGCAAGCCAAGAATAAGTCGAATACCTAGGTGTCAAGTCTCGATATTAGCACCGCCATCTCTAAACGGATCGTTACAGAACTGCTTATAGATATACCTAGGTGCCAAGTGCGAGTTTCATTCGCCATTCACCAACCAACCAACACGTTAACGTAAACGAGAATTTGTTTGGCAAAATTTTAACTCTTCTAGTATGTCGCCAGGAGACGCCGCTTCAATGCCATACAAGTTTTCGTTTTCGAATGAATACTGATAGTAAACAAAACTCACACTAGGCACCCAGGAGTCAGGACTCACCTGCTATCTCTACCACCGTGAGAAATTATAGAGATTCAACTTCCCGGTTAAAAATATGCGTGTGCAATTGGTGACTGGTTAGTCAATGGAGATACTTTTAGCAACTGCCAAAACGTTTTTGTTTTCAATTGAAATTGTATGGGAATTATTAAAACTATGACGTCACTATTTTGTTTGGTCAAATAAGTTACTAATAACTTTTGAGATTACAGAAATTCATGCTTATGTTAACCAAAAAAATGGTTAATGTTTTGAAAGAACTGTTATTACGTGATTTCATTAAAACATTAACCCCCTTATTCATAAAAACTATATATGCAATATTTAGTTAAATATTGTTTTGTCAACGTCACACAACGTCATTTTGAATTTGAGAAAAAGAGACAAAACAATGATTAACTAAATTATGCTTAAATAGTTTTTATAAATATGGGGGTTAATGTTCTGCTGGAATTAGTTATTGTTGTTGTCCCTTTTATTTCTACACAGTTAACCCGAGCCGTGGTAAACAATAAAAAGTGTGATAAATAAAAAAGTCACAGTCCACTCACCACTAAATGTTAACTTTACATCTTTCTAAAAAATAATAATTTAAAATACCTAGGTAGGTACTACTTTAATTGATCATCTCTCATTGTGCAATCATCTCACAATGAATACTATTGAAATCATATTTTTTCGCTGGAGAAGCCTTTTTAGAAAGCTTTAGCTTATAAGCCTGGATCAAAGAGTTCGCATTTAGATAGATTGAAAAACAAATCAAATCTCGTTGAAATCTTTTCTTTTGCTGATGAAAGTAGGTAGGTACCTACCTACTTCAGTTTCTGGTAAACGTTTTCATCTGGATTATGAATATTTTATAATTTGTGCTGTCAGGTACTTTTAATATGTGTAGGTAGTGTAAGCTATTGTTATTTATAATATACTTACAAGTAGTTGTCAGTTGTCACGAAATCTGTTTATTTTTAAATAAGTATATCCCAAAGCGGATAGGTACAAAGTCTCTTTATTATACGTACATAAATAAAGGTATCACATTGATTGACTACAAAGTAGAATTATTGCATTTTTTGGTATATTTTTGAATTAATAATTGTAACTGCATTAGATAACTACACTATAATTATATATCCAGTAGGTCTCTAGATATAAATTAAACCGCATTATTTAACCGTCTCTGTGGTCTAGTGGTTAAAACCACCGGCTTAGACCCAGAGTTCCCGGGTTCGATTGGTTGGTGGTAGGATGTGTTTGTTCGCCAGGCTAGTTACCACCATCTTATCTAAATATTCGCCGTAACATCAATGTTTGTAGCATTTTGTTGTGTTCCGGCAGCTAGAGATAAGATAGCCAGTGCCTCAGTAGTTGAGGATCCCGGGTGAAGTACGCTTCCACCATTGGTCTTTATCATCACTTAACATCAGGTGACATCAAGGCACTGTGCTTACCCGTAACATATAAAAAAAGAAACATACCTACTTAATAACTCGACACTACATTAATACTCGCCGCCGATTAAATGTCGGTGTTGATATACCTACCACTGTGAGAATTTCCCATCTTCTGCCAACGGCTCAACGTGCCTTCATAAGCTCGGAGAAGCTTAATATCGATTGTCATTTCGTTTGCAATAAAGTTTCATGAGCGTCAGAACATTTCACAACTCAGTATCGATTTGGTCTCCAGACCAGACAGACATGTTTACATCTGAGTTCATTCATCTTTAACACTTTGACACTTGCCTAAACAATTTTAGTGCCCAAAGTACATAGGTACTAAGAAAAGGTTTGAAAACAATGTTAAATGAGTATCATAATGACAATAATGTTGATTTAATTTTCTTATCAGTGTGTTGACTCCTACACCAAAATGAAGATAATATTTTAATGAATGGAGTAAGAAACAAATGACGAATCAAACACTTAATAGGTACAAGATCACGTTAGGAAATAGGGAGATTTAACTTGTAAAAAGATTCAAGTGCGTTCAAGAAGCGCAATAAATCGTAGCGTAAATATATATTTACGTAGACTTTGAACTTTGTGTTTATGTCGTTACGGTTGAATATTTTTTGAAGAAATTTGACAGTTTTGTATAGTCTGACGTGCAGGCGTCTGTATTTATCTTTTTAGGTCTACGCTATGCGCTCTCAGGTGCCCATGATCTTTACCAGCTCATCGATATGCCTTCTTTATTAAGATCGCATTTTCTCTGCCCCAACTGCTTAGTTTAGTTTATCCATATCTTCTATTTCTTACTTGGTGCTGAATAGTAATTTCCAGTTAACTGTTTGGTAAACAGCTAACATGCAAAATGGTCCCATCCGATCCTAAGCCCTCGGAGAATCTAGGAGGGCACGGGGACACGCACTAGTGCGTGACGCCGTTCCCTCTAGGAAACCTCCGAAGGTGTCACACGGCTTGAGGAACCCTTTAAGTTTCTCGCCGCCCTCAAAAAGCCCGGTAAAGCTGAAAATGCCGTCTAAGGCAAAATCGGCAAACGCTGTGCTCGCGCTCCGATCGCGGCGTCATCGAGCTTCTATATGTATAACACGAGAAACATTATTCGATAATTATGCTGCATGCTTCTACTTCAGAAAGACACAGTAAATGAATAAATGAAGAGCTCTGAAACGTTGCAGCGGCCATTGTTTTAAACAAAGCGTTGAATACAATAGTACAATGAAGTATGAACGTGAGGCGTCTCTCCCGCTCCAGTCTTCAGTCAAGCGATCAGTAATTCAGTGCATAGCAGTTGCAATGTATCAAGCTTTCGTGCTCGTCTAACTAAATTCTTCAATACCGATTCGATGTCTTAGATCTGTGTTTGTCATCTATCGTCTTCAAAGTTGTGATTCTAACTCTTCTTCTTCTCTTCAACTCTTCTTCGAACTTGTTGCATCATTATAATGGGGATCATTATTGTTTGCTAGGATACACATCACAATAGTTACATGCCTAATAGGATAAGTAGTAAGTGGTCTAACTAACTAACTCAGTGTAAGTGTTATTCTAGTTAGCGTAGGTAGTTTTTAGTAATTATCGGGTCGTGAGTTCGATTCCCATACAATAGGTTTAAATAGGTACTCTAATCGCAACAATGGATTTCGATACTGTGACGATTGATTTAGCGTACCACATCATCATCATCATCATCGCCACACCGATCGGTCCTGCGCTGCCCGCATCCAGCGGCTTCCCGCGACCTTGACCAGATCGTCGGTCCACCTTGTAGGGGGCCTGCCTACGGAACGTCGTCCGATGCGTGGTCGCCAATCGAGAACCTTTCCGCCCCAACGGCCATCGGTTCTCCGCGCTATGTGTCCCGCCCACTGCCACTTCAGCTGAGCAATCCTCCGAGCGATGTCAATTGTTTTAGTTCTCCTGCGGATTTCATCATTTCTGATTCTATCGCGCAAGGAAATACCGAGCATCGCTCTCTCCATTGCTCGCTGGGTGACCTTGAGCCTTCTTATGAGACCCATAGTAAAGGACCACGTCTCACTCCCGTATGTAATCACTGGCAACACACACTGGTCAAAGACTTTTGTCTTGAGACATTGAGAAATTTTGGATGCGAATACATCACGTAGCTTCCCAAATGCAGCCCATCCGAGCTGGATTCGTCGAGAGATCTCTTTCTCGAAGTTGGACTTACCTAACTGGACCGTCTGTCCCAGGTAAACGTAATGGTCAACAACATCGAGTGTAACGTTCCCAACATTAACTGGAGCGGGTGCAACATGGGCATTGGACATGATTTTCGTCTTGTCCATGTTCATCTTAAGACCCACTCTTTGAGAAGCATTACTGAGATCTTCGAGCATTGTGTTCAGGTCTTCCAAGGTTTCAGCTATGAGAACTACATCATCGGCAAACCGAAGGTTTGTAAGATACTCGCCATGAATGTTGATGCCGTATCCTTTCCAGTCTAGAAGCTTGAAAATATCCTCCAACGCAGCTGTGAACAGTTTCGGAGAAATAACGTCTCCCTGTCTCACACCTCGCTGTAGTTGGATAGGATTAGAGCTTTGGTTCTGTAATCGGACCGACATAGTGGCGTTTTGGTATAAGGACCTCAGCACTTCGATGTACCTGTAGTCTACTTGACACCTCTGGAGAGACTGCAGCACTGCCCAAGTCTCGATCGAATCGAAGGCTTTCTCATAGTCCACGAACGCCAAGCAAAGTGGCAAGTTATACTCTTCGGTCTTCTGTATAACTTGACGCAGCGTATGGATGTGGTCTATGGTACTGTAGCCTTTTCGGAGGTCGAGTCGTTTATGTTGGTAGCCGGATCTTACCCGGAGATTCTTAGCACCCCTTGCCCTGCCGTTACCATAGCCGCTACCGTAGCTAGGAATGGCAGGGCCGCCGGGGACTGGGGGCCTATTTGTGGGTTTGTTGTTCATGTTGGGGGGGTTTGCCACCAGCGTACCACATATAAAAGGATTTTCGTAACAACGTGTTCCCGAATCCGTTTCGTCACAACGGTTTTCGATAAAACAGCTTTTCGAAAGGAACTACCGTTTGATTATTTTTCCGCAACAGCGTGCGTTGCAACGACGACTTTCGAACCTACATATCAGACCCTTGAAAAACACCCCCAAAGTTTCTTGAAATCTTTTGATCTAACAAAGTAAAGCGAGAGGTAAAGAATCCTTTGAAAATAAACATATTTAAAAACGTCCTCAAAGTTACTTGAAATCTTTTGACTTTTTCTAAAAAACTAAAGCGAGAGGTTAATGATGATTATTTATGCGCTACGGTTGAATGGAAAGTGTTCCTTCCCCTTAAGTGCTTGTGAAATAGCCTTATCTAAATATTCCAATCTCTGCCTAAGACAACACCTAAGTGTAGGATTGTAGCACTAAAATTGCCGATTTCATCAATATTTAATTCTCATTTCAATCTGATCCCCGCTTTCTGCAGTAGAGCTTAAACTGAGCTTCATTTATTCAAGAATTTCTATCGCGTCTTCCTTTGTGCAGCAAAACCTTATTTCAATGTTACAAGTATCAAAATCCCAAATCAACAGTTACATTTAATATGCCGCTGCATGTACAAGAGTTCATTTCGCAAGATACTCATTATAAATGAATAGGTAATTTAATATTTTTTATGGGATATAATGAAATGCAACGAAATAAATACGGAGAGAAACAGAGACTAACAGCCGGTTTCTCGAACGCTGATCATCTTCATAATTAACTAATCAATGATCAAATCTCTAATCAAGTGTAATTTGGGTTGCTTGAACGTTGATTACGTACTTTGATTTTGAACAGAGATTAGTTGACAAATCTGTCAAATATTTGAAGTAAATCAAGTGATTTGACAAACGTCAAACATCAAAATGGGTTTCTGAAACGCTGATTAGGCATTTTTCTTTGGTCAAGCGCTTGTCAAATCAACGATCAACTAATCAGTGATTTTGCTCTAATTAGCTGAAATAATTACTACAAATTGATATGTTTTGCTAAGTTCTAAACCAGGTAAATCGAAAAATTCAACAGGTTGGTACTCCAAAAGTGGTTTTTATTATATTTCACAATATTTACGGTTCGTTTTATCAATAAAAAATATACTTGTAAATTAAAATAACCTCTAATAATTTAGGATGTCGCTTTCGGATGTAACAGTGAGCAGCAGCAGTGAATCTGATGAGGAAAACACACCTGGACCCTCAAGGACCTTTTTGCATTTATTTTCAATTATTGACTATGAGTTAAAATAGTATCTACCAAAAACACAAATGTTGATAAAGTTTCCACGAGAGGGATTTGAACCTGCGCCCTTCTGACATACCGGGTCAGGTGCTCTTCTAATTGAGCTATCGTGGTTCTAACAAGCCTGACTCGGTATGTCAGAGGGATGCGGGTTCGAATCCTGCTTGTGGAATTTTTTTCAACATTTGTGTTTTGGTAATTTTAGTATCTACCAAATTGTAATACTTGTTTTCTTTACCCATACACGTAATAATTTCTACAATAGGGAGGTATAGATATCAAAGTGATGAAGCAGTTCTTCGTCACTTTGACCATCACAATATTTCCACACTTGGCAGACGGGTGGGTGAAATCGCAGCCAGTGTTTGCTGCTACTCATCACCTCCTGGATTCGTATGAAAATATGCCAGGACTCCCATTATTTTTATATTCAAAACTCGCCAAGGCATGGAGGCAGAATGTCACCAAACTAATCATCATATCAGCCTGGGATCACCTATGTTGTGTAGGGCCCCTTTCGCTTGAGCATAATACTTATAAATAATATTTCTATAAACAATTAAAGAAGAAATCAAAGGAGAAAAAATTGGTGAAAAGGAATTGGAAAACGGCTCTTACTTGTCAACTAAAGCAGTCAGTATTAGTTTTTCTCTTTCAGTATAGTTTTTCCCTCTGCTGATAGCTTTACCGTCATAATCATCAGCTTGGTTTTCTTTCAATTTCCAAAAATATTTTACAATATAATATTCAAACGTAAGCAAACAAAGATTCGCGGCAAAAGCATGTGACATTTTTGACGTTTAGGAGTGAATGATTGAATGAAAATATACACTGATTTGATAATCGTAAGATGATCATTGATTAGCTAATTTTTGTGTAATCAGCGTTCATGCAACCCGATTTGATTTGAGCAGTGTGTCAAGTTAATTGCTTTGTCAACTGATTTGGGATTTGATCAGCGTTCGAGAAACCGGCTGTTAGGTATGTGACGTTAATCATAATTTCTTGGTTTATCAGATTAATTGGGTTTTGTAGTGATCTAAAAATGGGTAGCTTTAGCTTCATAAATGTCTATCAGAGTGCATAGTGTGAGTTTTGTTTACTATCCGTATTCATTCGATTACGTTTACGAAAACGAAAATTAGTATGGTATTGAAGCAGCGCCTCCTGGGACAATCGAGAAGAGTTAAAATTTTGCCATAATAATTCTCGTTTTCGTTTACGTGATCGAATAGCGAATGAACTCGCACTAGGCACCCTGTATGTCACAGCCACTCTCAAGGTTCGCTTTATGTCGGGCCGCAGCGGGACCGACATAATGCCCGACACAGTGTGCTATAAGCAAGATAGAGAAATATATCAGAGCTATCCATAAAGATGTCTGGCAGTACACTGCATTCAAAATCCGTCAATGCGCTGCGACCTGCGACCTGTGCTATGTAAGCATTTTGCACTGTGCTGCGGCCCGCTCCGCCCCGCTGCGACCCGAAATAATGTGCGTGAACCTCCACAATGTATCTGTGCTAGAAAGTCAAATCGCGCCAACAAAATTGCGAGTTTTATATTCGGTTTAGCATCATATGGTAAGCCCTTATCATTCCACTGTATGCCACTGAGCAATATCTTTAGCTCCTCTCATATAACTGCTGTTAACCACTGAATATCATCGCTCCACCTTGCTGAAAAGCTTTTTACACTAAGTTTGCCGAGTCGCGGTCTTCGCTCCAGAACAAGTCTAGCCTGGCGGTTATTGGTTTTTCAACAAATATGACCAGAAAACTGCCAATTCACGAAATACCAGGTAATATTCTGTCGTCCCATCAATATGTAATCTCGTAACATAGCAACAAGACGTGTAAGGGCACTATCGGCAAACAATTATCTTCGAAGACAGTTTAATCACGGCGGCGCGGTGGCAATTTAATTAAATGGAACATGGGGGAACGGATAAGCCCACCGACCAAGTCAAACTTGCGGGTCATACCTTATTTTTAGACGTGATTCAAAATACTTTCAACAACCTATAAGAAAAATCACCAATAATTTTTAAATGAACTTCCAGAATGTCACTCTTCCAATTAAAAATTGGAATGGGTGACCAAATATTTATTATATCGAGTTCTTCCGTGCTTCGGAAATAATAATAACCGTTGGTCCCGGCTACGTTAGCAGTCGTGAACAACCACTGCACCGCACTCGGCCCGCGTGGTGGTTTATGTATGGCCCGTTCTCCCTATCCATCCATAGAGAAGGCAGGTGTAAAATGAGCTGGTGATAGGAATTGTTTTGGTCCGCTAGCTGGGTAGCTTCTTCTTCTTTTTTTCAGGGTATCTTGTCTAAGTCTGGCGCTATATCAACAATTTTAGTAGTATTGTAGTATTTCGACAATAGCAAGTAATTAGTTACTTCATTAGGTACGTACGAAAAAAGATGAACACATTAAACCCTCTTTTTAAAGTGTTATACTCAAAGTAGTGACGACTTTGGAGTCATGAGGAATTTTCACTACCACCAAGCAAGGTTCGTAGTGAGGTTGCCGGTTAGAATGCACTTCCATCTTTAGTTCTATCGATGCTGAATCTTTTTATTAGCGCTTCATTTTGTGGAATAAAAAAATGTATATTATTTCGTAAGTATTTTGTTATAAACTAGACTCAAGCAGTCCTATCAACTACTGTATCTGGGGTAATTTTACGATTGTATCCATCACTCACGTCCGCGCCGAGGCCACGCCTTGCTTCATTCAAATGTTTCTTTCTGTTCGCTCACATACAGCGTTGAATAGGAATTGACACTTGTGGGACACTAATTATGCATTTTCATTGTTTTTACCTGTTTCTTACGTTTTTAAGCGTTTCTTTTGCATGAATTTAGGGACATGTTAATTTAATAAAAAATTTAAGTAGTGGACGTTCCATTTTAAGGACGAAATACTAAGGTCGACTGATTATATGAAAAGTAGACAAAATCAACGTTGCGAGTTTATTTGATATTCGATCACTATAACGAAAACGAAAATGAGTATGGCGTTGAAGCAGTGCCTCCTGGCGACATACGAAAAGAGTTAAAATTTTGCCATAAAAAATTTTCGTATTCGTAGACGTAATTTAGAATGAATTCGAATATTACACAAAACTCACACTTAGGCACCCTGTTAGCAACCGTCTTACTTGAAAGCATTCTAGCATATAATATGTAATACGTATGATAGCAATAATATTGATAATAACCGTTTTAACGCGTAGTATTGCATGCTTTTTGCATAATAAGCTGTTTTCTCCTGTCATGTCATGTAAGTACCTATTTGAAATTATGGTATCTAAGTAAAATACGTCTTTTCATAACCAGTCGGCAAATGCCGCTACTGTGGTTCGGTTGTTATCACTGCTCTCAAATCTGAGGTGCCGGATTCATTTCTTAGTAGGGGCAGGGGTACGTTTTATGCTTCGTTTAGTTGGTGGTTGGCTTGCTTTGCTAACACCATCTCTATCCAAACAATACTGTCAACAGCATTGTTGTGTTCCGTTGAGTTCCTTAGTAATTGAGGATTTCCAGTGAAATGAGCATCCATCTTCGTCCTTATACTCGTAATCACTTACCGCGTTAGGTACGATGAAGGCCACTCGCTCGCCTGTTGCAAAATATAAATACAGTTTATAAGTATACTTTGATGCTACACGTGCGGACCTTTGTGGGTAGCATTCTCTAAGGACCAAGCTTGAGCCATAGACTTAACACAACTAACGCAACTTATCAAAGTAAACACTTATTTATTAGCCTGCTATGCTAAGCCGTGCATCTCTGGAATGTTTATATGCTTAAGATATTTGGTGTGTGCATTTTTATGGCAGTTATTTTAAGGCGTGCCTCAGCTGCCCGTATATTAATGGTTAAAAGATTTTAAATTAACTGGTGTTCGGTAAATTATTCGGCCGTTTGGGCATTATCTAATCGCTTCCCTGTCCCATGTATATTATAATATATTTTCTTTTATAATTTTTGGTTAGTAGACCGGCTAGGCAATTAAGAATAAATAAATAAATAATTGTGAACTGTCTGTTTATTATAGAAAGTCTGTGGTGTTGGATGCACAGTCACTTGAGGTTGTTTGATGTTGTTTGAGCACGCACCGCATCGATGTACTGCTGTTGTATATCGATGAGGCACCGCTTAAGGCAGTTTTGCATGTCTCGAGGTTGGACAAATAGAGTTTGCGCCAACAATGCCACGGACCTCTAACGTGTCGTTGAAATGATGAAAAAAATACGGCGTGTGATAATGATTCATTAGCTTTGGGTACCTTTCAATCCTTGGTTGTGGCTATAAAAGTACGATTTTTATATCATAAAATAATCTGAATAGTAAGACAGTTGCGTGACAAAATTCTCATAGCGGCCGTGTAGATATTCTGATTGACTTAGTAAAGTTAAAAAAAACTCTACGACCAAAGAGTATAGTATAATATAGTATAGTATAAGTTGTTGTTGTCCTATTAAACACTAATGTACTCTTTCTCCGTCGCAGGATGGAGGTGGGCGTACGGATCCTAGGTGTATTGTTGAGGATACTGAACCTCCTCCTAGCGCCGCTGTTCTGGCTGCGCTCGCGCGACCGGCGCGTGGTGACGCCGCCAAAGCCGCTGCTGCTAAGGAGCGCGACGCAGCACGCCGAGGCCGTGAGGAATGGCGAGGTCAGTATGTAACCAACATACAACACTAGCTAGGGGAGATGCTTTTGTGCTAAGGGTCATTGAACCTCGTCCTAGCCACGCAGTACAAAATGCGCTTGCGTGCCTACTTCGCTGAAGCCGCTGCTGCTGCGGAGCGCGATGCAGCACATGAAAGCCGTAAGGACTAGTGAGTTCAGTACAAAACCAACATACAACACTAGTTAGGACAGATGCCCTTGTGCCGGGGGTCATTGAACTACCATATAGCGCTGCTATACTGGCTGCGCGTACGCGACAATCGCGTGCTGACGCTGCTGCTGCTGCAGAGCTGCTACAGCAAGCAGAAATCGTGAGCAATGCCGAGTTCACAAAAGCTGGAAGGGAAGCCATTGTGCTGGGGTTATTGACCCTCCAGTTACCTTAGCTCTTTTCTGTCTTTTGTTTTTTTGTGAGACGGCAAACGAGTAAAACCCTTCTATAATGTGTTGATGTTGGCATACAAAAAAAATGCGTATTTAGTCATACGCACGTAGCGATCGATACTGCTAGTAAACAAAACATTTAATTAGGTGAAAGTTGCAGTCGTCCCTTTACCTTATAATTGCGAAACACTCTTCGATAGGGCGACCCAGTGAAGATGTGCCACTTACCCACCAGTGTTGGTAAACCAGCTAATAAATAGCCACTGTGGATTTCCACACGGCAAACCCGGTTGGGAAAATCACAGACATCGAAACGTACGGAGCGTAACACCTAATTAGCACGCTAATTCCCCAGCCAATATGCTGTGACACTTGTAGCTACTCATTTGAAGATTCCGAAGTGTTGCCAACAATACCAACCTCAACATTTGGTTTAATGATTGTTTTTGTAATACCCTTTTAGTGTAAAAAAGATTTGATTGTGTAAGACCACATACATATTATGTGTTTCACAAATGAAAGAAATTGAATTTGAATTTAGGCGTTGTTTTTTTATGCACTACTATTATTTTATATTTTTAAATTTGACAGAACGCCGAAGTGTTTGTTGAAGTGAAACACGTAATACAAGCCTGCTTGTGTTTATTTAACATATTGTTAACATAGTATAACATAGTATTGTTTTTAAAGCCTTAAAAATAAACAAAGAATAAGGTCCGAATAGTTATTCCGTGTTTTGTCTCTTTTACTCTAATTTGAAATGACGATGACGTTTAAATGACAGGAACAAAACATGGAATAACTATTCGGACCTTATTCTTATCCCCTTATTCATAAAAACTATTTATGCATTATTTAGTTAAATATTGTTTTGTCAACGTCACACAAACGTCATTTTGAATTTGAGAAAAAGAGACAAAACAATGATTAACTAAATTGTGCTTAAATAGTTTTTATGAATATGGGGGTTAAAGTTTGCGAACACTAAACATTGAAATGAAACTACTTTTACGGATCACTATAATAAATATATTTTTTTATTATTATATATACATATATTTTTTCTCCACGACTGTACTACTCGAAGCGCTACTAAATGTATGGAATATGAAAGGTTTGCGAGGCGCTGCTTTTGTTTGGGTATTTTGTTAGGGTTGCGGAACTGGAAGCTGTCCAAACGGGACCTCATCCCCCACCCCATCAACCAATACATATAGATAATCTGTGGTTAACGAAGCTGGTTTCACAATTACTAACCCTAGTTAACTAAATCTATGACAAATAATATGTATTGTGAAATTGTTTGTTTACCCTAATAAATAAATAAAAAAAACACTTTATTAATTTAGCCTGTCGTTTCGAACCCTTTCAAGGTAGACTTGTATCATAACTTGCCTCGTTTTATGTCAATAAGTTCTTAATAACATAATGGATAAATTTACGCCAAAAGCGGTCGTGTACCTAATTTCTTTGTAAAGTTTTTTACACATTTTAAACATAATGATTATGTAGTGACAAACTTCACTTCACGCCCGTCTCTTCGCGTGCGTGATATTCGGTCGGTGAGGTATGTAGCTTCCGTAGTCAAAATAAAGAAAAACTTTGTCAAAATATTTTTCTCGAAGGCATAATTCTTAAAAGCGTCTTGTAACATCATTTACAATTTCCAGATAACCAGTGAAGAGTTAGTCACCGCGTACATAGAGCGAGTGCAAGAAGTGAATCCCCTTCTAAATGCGGTGGTCGACGAGAGGTTTAGAGCAGCGTTGGAGGATGCTAAGGAAGTGGACCGGAGGATAGCGGAGGCCAGGAGGAGCGGCAAGTTGGAGCAGCTGGTGGCTGGAAAGCCGCTGCTCGGGGTTCCCTTCACTGTCAAGGAGAGCTGTTCCCTCGCTGGTGAGTACCAAATGGTATATGCTCTGTGTCTGTAAAGTATACGGCGACGTTGGATGATGCTAAGGAATTGGATAGGAGGAGCGGCAAGCTGGAACAGCTGGTGGCTGAAAAACCGCTGCTCGGGATGCCCTTCGTTATCAAGAGCTGTTCTCTTGCTGGTGAGTAAAACAAGGGTTTACACTCTGTGTTTAAAAGGCTTAGTGCAGCTTTGGAAGATAATAAGGATGTGGACCGGAGGATAGCGGAGGCTAGGAGGAGCTGGTGGCTGGGAAGCTGCTGCTGGGGTTCCCCTTTACTGTCGAGGAGAGCTTTTCCCTTGCTGGTTGGTAAAATGATGCAGTCAAATTGTTTACTCATTATAAAGCCTTTACAGGCACTTAATGACGTCAAAACTAGTTAAACAAAACTAAAATTTTGTTTAACTAAACTACTACTGAATCTGCCACCAGTTCGGACTTTGGTGAAGCCTTCGACCGAGAAGAGCTGGCAAGAACCTCAAGAGCCTTTTTTATTTTTCTCTATTTTTTGTTCATCAATACCACCAGTCTTCGACAGAGAGGTCCTGGATTCGATTCTCAGTGATGTATATAGTGATCTGTTTGGTTGATGGTACCAGCTACCATCAATTTAAGGGCTGATGACGCCAATAACAGGGTTTAGGCAGGTATTCCTGCTAGTAATATCATACTTTAATTGTATAGATACTGTACTTACTGTTAAGGAAGCGAACTCGATAGCAGAAAGGAAGGACACTTGTATTGATAAAAAAATCGGAACCCATACCTAACACAAGCATATTAGCTTTTTAGGTGGGTTACTAGGATTATTATTAACATAGCTGACCGGGCAGACTTCGCACCGCTTTGACAGTTTTCATCACTGAGTTAAATTTATTAATATTATCAATGGTTTCCATGATAACAAAACAAACAAATAATTTTGTATTGGAAAATTAAATTGTCGTTTTTAGTATTTTATATATTATTATTTTTTTAAATATGTCCTATGTTACTCATCGCTAATGTAGCATTCTAATGGTGTAACAATTTTTTAAATCGGTCCAGTAGTTTTTGAGTTTATTCGTTGCAAACATACATATGTATGTAATTTTGTATGTTCAAAAATACAAAGGTTTCCTCTTTATAATATTAGTATAGATGTGTTACCTAGTGCTTTAAAGAGAAATAAAACCCAGGCAAAAACTGTGATATTTTCCTTATAAAAAACCAATTTGCGAGCGTTGTTGCTTTGTGGCTAGGTGACATTTCCCCTCGCTGTGCCATTCTCTGCAAAGAGCAGTGGTAGGGTAGGTAATGAAGTCGCCTTATCTTGTTAGCGGGGCCTCGGGGGTGACGACGCCTCGTTACCCTGTCTAGTTTGTGTTAACCTAGAATAAGGCAGAGAGGTTGCTTTTTTATATTAACTTTATTTGTGTAGCAGCCTGAACTTTTATATAAAAGTGTACCTATATAAACTTCTGAACAATAACGCCTATAATTTTACTTGGTTTTGACGACTATTTTAAAATATTGTTTTTTATATGTAAATACTTTGTTTTCCAATTTGTGCAATGGCAATATTATATTGTACTTTTTTATAAATTAACATATTATTTAATTGTATCCTATGCAGTGTTCTAGTCATATGGAGGTAATGGTATTCTCAAAATAACATAAATGATCCATTTCGTTATATAAAGAATAGTAAAATGAGGTACGAACATAAATACCTGTAGCAAAGAAGACGTTATTAATTAAAAGGAAATTATATTCCTAATTTGTCAAAGCGTACTTCGTCTTTCTTCATTTTCATAATATTATGCGTCTTGTTTACGTTTAGAGCTCTTTCAAATTAAACGTTACGTCTGACAACAATGTCAGTCAGACAGCTGCCGCACGTTTTCACTGCGTTCCATATTATTAGATTATTTGAGATACTTAACTTACAAAAAATTTTGATTAGTGAAAAAAGAACAGATTTTACAAAAAAATATATATAATTCCACAAAAAAAAACTCTGCCAAGTATAGGGTTAAAAAGTCGTGCGGATGTCGTGTGGATGACGTTTAATATAAAACCGCACGGCAGCGGTAACGGTCCGACGCGAAACGTCTTCATTAAAAGAGCCCTAGTCTGACATAACCTATCTCAACCGCTTGAGTTACTTATTAGTAGTAGTATTCACCTCCTCCCTCCCCCGGTCCAGTGGGTGGCCTTTTTAAGGGAATAAAAAAAATGTAAAAACCTCGTCCTCACAGGTCTATCGAATGCCGTCGGTTGCCTCGAGTTTGCCGGCCGCCGCGCTACCACCGACGGCGCGGCAGTCCGCCTAGTTAGGGAGGCCGGGGCGATCCCACTGCTGGTCTCCAACACGCCCGAGCTGTGCCTCGGCTGGGAGACTACCAACCTGCTGCGCGGCACCACCAACAACCCCTACTGCCTTAACCGGACGCCCGGCGGCTCGTCCGGCGGCGAGGTATGTACTGCTGGTACTCAATACTCATAGGCAGCTGCATCCCGCTGCTGGCTCCAACGCGCCGGAGCTGTGCCTCGGCTGGGACCACCAACCTGCTGCGCGGTACCACTAAGAACCCCTACTGCCTCCATAGAACGCCCGGTTCGGTTCGAAGATAAGATAGAGATAAAGGACATCAACTTTTTTCTTACATTTTTGGTCCAAAGTGCCGGCCAAAAAAATAAAGCTATATTATGTTAGAACTCAAAGTAAACGCAGCACCATGTGCATGCTCATGTTTTAACAAATATGGGACATCCACTTTTTGATTTGTTTTTAGGGATTATTAATAAAAATATTTATGTAGTACCTTTTTTTATAAAAAGAATCTTAAGTAAAATATATTCATCATTTATTTATTAATTATTTAATGTATCTTACTAAAAGCTGTTCAAACTGTCCAGTTTGTTAGAACAATTAATTTGTTTTTGCTAGCTTTTAAAAATTCGATATTTTCGAGTTTCATCGAGAAATGAGAATTTAACATGTTACTTTCAAGACAAGCAAATGTTAAAAATAACAAAAAAATATGGTGAATATATATATCGTACTCAGCACTCAGAGGCCTTAGCCTGGGCATGTTGTATTAATTAGTTTTGCCAAGGAAGCTCTTGGTCGTTGAAGTCTGCGTCAAACGATGGTCAATCATTTAAAAACCTAAGATTGCGATCGCAGAATCATTCGGAAGCTTATGTTTTTGTGTGTATGTTTGTGTATTATGATTGTGTTTTGTTCCATAAACTTACCTAAGAACAGATGTCATTGTGTTAATAACAAAACGCGATGTTTGCATGTCACGTTCTAATTTGTGGATACATGAAACATGACGAGTGAGTGCTAAATGGGTCTTTGTTTGATCGGCAGCTACGCCTTGCCTTTTGGATATTGTACATTTATGTAATGTTTTGTTTTAATTATTAACATGGCGTTAAACATTAAATATGCGACCCGAGTGTTCAGGTTAAAGTATTAGACATATGTCTTATATAAATGCCAAACATTCAGACAGCTTATTGTTCTGTTTATAGGTATTTGTGTAAAATAAAATAAATCTTTATTGCTTTATTAATTAGATACTTTGATCACATTAGTATACTTACTTACTTAAATAATATCCTTAAATAAACCCTGTATTGTTGTTACCTAATAATATTAGAAATAATATTGCTAATAAGCTACTAAATACAAGTTTAAGAAAAAGTTGTTTTTGAATGAAACTTCAGTGTCTCGATTCTGCTACTTATTTTAAAACGTTGTTGCTGTTTCTGACTTTTTCCTAAACGTCTAAAAGTCAAAAGTAGGCTACGTCTGCCGTACGCATAGGTACGTGGCCTAATTTTTACTTTTCGTTCGTACGAATTACACTCGTACGAACACGAACGACGATACATCCCGACCGACCGACTACTATATAGTACCTCGCACTCTAGGTCCAAACTAGTCGTGCGTAGTTCCGAGACGTTCGAAACAATCTTCACTTGTTTGGGTTTTTCATGCGTTCGTACGAATAAACTTCTTCTGACTGTGTCACTCTCATTTTAGCTGAGAAAAATGCAACCAGAAGTTCTTGGCGGGAAAGTGAAGAGTCATGTCTGCAGTTTTGTTTTATTTTCTAAAATTTGTGTTATGTCGAATATTAATGTGAAATAATGGTGGATTATTAACCGTTAAGTGTTCGTGAGTGTGCATGAGTGTTGGCAAATAAAACAAAACAGTGCAACGTCACTTTTCAAATTCTCTCAAGAAGTCCACCCGAGGACTTAGTAAAGCCCCACACCTTTACTGAGATACTCAAAGGGTTTGGTGGTATATCATTTCTCATTTCTATTATCATTCATCATCATCATACAGAAAAGAAATATTGTTTATTTATGTATTACTTGTTGGAAAAATTACTTTGACACTGGCTAAATGTGCTAATCGCACGAAGCCATCAACAAAATGAAAAAAAAAAATGCAACCAGTGTGCGCTGTCAATTCCTACGTTCAATATGGTATATTTCCGTACTAAAACGCATCCAAAGTGCGACTGAGGGCTTAATGTGAGTTATTTTTGACATTCGATCACGCTAACGAAAACGAGAATTTGTATTGCAAAATTTTATCTCTTGTATGTCGCCAGGAGGCGCTGCTTCAATGCCATACTAATTTTCGTGTTCGTAAACGTAATCGAATGAATACGGATAGTAAACAAAATTTACACTATATAGGCTAGGTTATTGATAAAAATTTGTTAAGTACTTTATTAAAATAAATAGTTACTATTTGCAGGGAGGGCCTGGCGACCTGTAACCCAGGTTTCCTTTTTTTTCTGAAACCTTTATCAGGCACCAGTCTATCACAAATATAGGATACTATCTAAATTGTTAGTTAATAAGCCTTATTCAAATGGACCTATTTTGTGATGGGAAAAATAAACATATTTTTATTTATTTATAGGCACCTTGGTCAAAAAGAGCAATACCAAAGCCCTGTTCACAGTTCACATCCTAAGTGATTATTAGCGTCACAGTTTCTTGTAACGAGCAAACACGACGCTGACAACGTACCTATATTGGTATTAAATATTTGCACAGTGCAGTAAGCGCTAGGAAAAGGCTGCAACGGTGTTGGCACTTGGGGTCTATTACGATATCCAAGTACAACTTGGAGTCAAAGTCATTGTCAAACAACTTATTTGACGTAGCTCAGGTCAACCTTTTTTTAACGAACAAAATTCGTATCCGTACTGTCTAGACCGGGTTTTTGCTAGGACCCGGTTGTTAGGTAGAACTTGATCACAGAATGGGATGTGACCGACCCACTACTCTGCTCGACACCCGTCTACTGCGGGGCAGGACTTAGGTTTATGAATTATGAATTAGTTTTAGATTAGATTTTGGTTGAAATATTAGACCTCTGTAAGCTTTTGTTATATACGTAACACGTTTTAAAGGAGGAGCTCGATGGCGCAGCGGTTAACGCGCCCGGTCTGCGATTGCTAAGGTTAAGTAACTTTCGCAATGGCCGGTCAATGGATAGGTGACCAAAAATGTATCATGTCGAGCTCCTCCGTGCTTCAGAAGGCACGCATAGTCGATGGTCCCGGCTGCGTTAGCAGTCGTTAACAACCGCCAACCCGCACTGGGCCCGCGTGGTGGTTTATGGCCCGTTCTCCTTATCCATCCATAGGGAAGGTACTCGTGCCCCAGCAGTGGGGACGTATATGAGCTGGTGAACATGATATTTTAAAGCGTCGTGTAGTTCTAACAGTTACTTCGCATCGAAAAAACTATATCGTATTATAGTTTATTGTAGGTAAATAGGTTCTCTATGCGACGCGACCTTAGATGTGTTTGTTGATTACCGATGAATTACTATGATTTACTTATTAACAGTGCTTTAACACACCATCTTAATGTTTGTGATAAGAATACAAAACTCTTCACACGAGTTCTGAATCTAAACAACTGAAAATAAAATTATTGATCTTAATTTAAACAATGCAAATTATTATTCTATTATTATTATTATTATTCTTCTACGGTATCTTTTGCTAAAGTAGAACTGGGCTGGACATGTCTGTCGCATGTCGGAGGAACGGTGGGCCAAGGTAACTACCGAATGGGTCCCACAAAACCGAAAACGACGTCGCGGCAGACCAAACAGGAAATGGCGGGACGACCTTGACTTCCATTTATCACTTGTTGTCCAAGATAGAACAAGATGGAAAGAGGGTAGGGAGGCCTTTGCCCTGGATTGGGACTTTACAGGCTTAAAATAATAATAATAATCCTTTCCTAATTTTGAAATTGGCATATGTGTTAACCTGACCATGCTATTTATCTATTAAGATAAAAATCAATTGCTGTTCATTTGTCCCGCTAAAACTCGAGAATGGCTGGACCGATTTGGCTAATTTCGATTTTAAAATATTTGTGGAAGTTCAGGGAAGGTTTAAACGGTGAGAAACAAATAATCAGTAACGGAAAATACTAAAAACGACAATTAAATTTTCCAATACCAAATGTTCCACGATTTGTTTGTTTTGTTGTCATAGAAACTGTCGAAGTGGTACGAAGTCCACCGGGTCAGCTAATTAAAAATATAGTACAAAAATAAGCCCTTAGTCGCTAGTTTTAACACAAGATAAAATTCCAAGGTGTGTTGTCCTTTATTACAAATCCATCCATTCTCTATGAAGTGTATTAACTTATGTATAAATGTAGTTTCATGCAAGTTGCACAACACTGCTGCGCTTCTGCCCTTTTAGAAACATTAAAGGACCTTAAAATATGCAATTGCCACCGACGCGACCGGTTACAGACCGCTTGCGATGCAGTTAAGTTAGAAATAAAGATAAATATAATAGACTTTCTGTCTCTTAATCTCAATCCAATCTCAATAGGTATATACCAGCTAGGGCGTTTGTAATCGTGTAAATTAAGAAAATTAAGTTGCAGTGCCGTTTCCCGAATGAGCGAGACCGATTTAAAATGCCTTGAACTCTTCCGTGTTTCAGAGGGCTCATTAAGCCGTTGGTCCCCGTGGTTATAGTAAGATTGTAGCCGTGCAACATCGGATGATGACTTGCGCCACAAGGTGGAAAATTACAGCCAATAAACATCGGATGATGACTTTTGCGCCACCTTGTATAAGGCTCAATATCCTTCTGATGGCTCACGCGACTGCGTGGCTTACACGTGTAACGATATCAACACGACATCAGGTACTACTCCACGCGCGGCTACATGCGTCACTACATAAGTTTGGCGAAGTAAGAGATGCCTGAAACAACCAATAACATTTCACTTTTATCCATCTTCTCTCTGCTTATTGGTTGATTACGGTACTTCTACTGTACAGCGCCAGCGCCACGCTTTGGTCCTGGCCTTCAGGTGTTTGTAGATAGTGTAGTCGTTGAGGCGAAGGTTGATGCGGACGTAGACTCTCTTCTCTGCCCATACCCTTCAGCTTCAGCTTCAGTACCAGTTTCTGATACCAGACGTAAAGGTGGTTGAATTCTAGTGTTCCTTTTTGCTTGCAGGCCGCGTTGCTGGCGGTGGGCGCGTCGGCGGTGAGCGTGTCGTCCGACATCGCGGGTTCGATTCGTGTGCCGGCTGCCTTCTGCGGGGTGTTTGGACACAAACCTACTCCTGGTAACTTCCCTCATTTTTTTTTTTATTATGGTATTTTTTTTAAATAAATTAAAACGCCTACCGCCTGAGATTATGTAGATAGGTAGGTACAACAGACAGACAAGTCATACAATTATATACTTACTTACTATATGTATTTAATATATACTTGATTACTTATTATATAAGTACTATAATTAATATACTTATTTGTTATATGCCTCAAAGGTTGTCTGGAAGAGATCGCTTTGAGCGATAAGACCGCCTTTGCTTACTTTTACATTAAAATTGTTTGTTATTTGTTTTCTGTATATAGGTGTAAGCAGTAAAGTGTTTATCTATCTATATATCTAATTTACGGAAGAACTATATATTTTAGACTAATACTTAAAGAAGTTTGGTGGCTAATTTTTTGAAAATAAAAACGGTATCATTAGATTTAAAAAAAGAAAATCAGTTAATACACAAGAAAGCATCACACAATAGCTCCTGTACGAGCAAGCGCGTACAATGTCTCATCAGCATTTATTAAATTGACCTAGTTTAATTCATTAGCAATTTTCCATATAATTTTAGTTCGCAATCAGTAAGCAATCAAGTCACGCGTACTCATAGCATTTTCATCCATTCATAGTTTTATTCAAATATACATCTGTTTCGTATCTTTTATCAGCTTATCATTTCTATCAGTTACTCAGTTCTTAGTTCGACCCCGAACATTGGTCCTTCGAGCCTTCCGGAAGGTGGGATCACAGTGCCACGAAATTTGGACTTTAGTGAAAACGTGGCTCCGTTTCCGCCGCCGACCTATTGAAACATAGTGCATAGAAGTTGGACTTTGAACTGTACTACAATTTTTTTATCAAGTGAATCAGAAACACTGAGTGCCTTTTGATCAAGTGTTAAGTCGCCCAGGTTATCAACAGAATAAACGACTTACGCATAGTCGTTGTCACGCAGCATCCAACAGGAGCCTTTCAAGTAAGATCTGTCCTTTTACTTTTTGACTACAATGTCTTCCGTCAACGACATTTTAGCAAATTTAAAGCAGTTATCTTCGGCGATCGAAAACATATACACGATCTTCAAGAAAGATGGTTCGAGCAGAAAAACGTCTGACTACATCAAGAAACGGTTAGATATTTTAGATAGTTACTGGGTTGAATACGAAAGTAATTATTCTAAGTTAGCAGGAGTGGAGTTGGAGCCGGCAATGAGAGACTATATTAAAAACGACATATAGAGAGTGAATGAGAGGTACGGTAACATAAGATCTCATATTCACAGCTATCAGCCAACTCCAGAGGAAAGAGCCAGGTCGCCCGTTATTAAGCCTCCATCGTTTGTACTTAAGGCGGATGAGGCCAACCAGGGCACGCTACAACAAGGTAGCAGTCAATCAAGCATCCAAGGTGCTACGGTAGGCAAATTAGATGGATTGTTAAAGAAACAAAGTAGTAACTTTAAAGCTTTTCATAGAACAATAGTAGGGATCGATCTTGAATCAGTAAGTGAGAAATGGGAGTTTGAAGACCTTCTCCGCACCGTCCAGTCCCGCTGGACCGCAATAGACTCGCTGCATTGGGAGCTAGACAGCCAGTTCGATCGACCCAATGAAGACTACGAGAACACTTATTCATCTTATGAGAGTAAGTACCAATCAGTCAAGAAAGCCATCAACAAGAAGATGTGGTCTATGGCACACATGGAGAAGTCAACGCCGCAGATGGAAATTCCAACCTTTAGTGGAAATTATAATAATTGGATGTCTTTTAAGGATTTATTTAATGAAACAGTACACAGTAATGCCTCGTTGTCAAGCGCGCAAAAGATGCAGTACCTCAAATCAAAAGTTAAAGGCGAAGCTGAAAGGTTAATCCAACATTTAAATATTAGTTCAGATAATTATTTAATTTGCTGGAATATACTCAATCAGAGATATAATAACAATAAGCTTATATTTACTTCCCACATGAACATTTTAACCAATCTCCCCGTGAGTCAACAACAGTCTGTTATTCATTTAAAACGGCTTCATGACACTACGCATGAATGCCTTAATGCAATAAAAAATTTGGGAGTCAATATTGAGTCATGGGATCCTATTATTGTCCATCTTTTATCCCAAAAATTAGATACGGTTTCCTATACAGATTACGTGGAGTCCGTTCAGAACCCAAGAGAAATACCCAACTTAAAAGAATTTTTGCAATTTTTGGAAGCTAAATTTACGTCTTTAGAGGCATCGCGAAGAAAACAGGATGCTGTCACGCCAAAATTTAATGCCACGAATCGAAACGATTTTAATAACAGCAACAATAAGCTAAAGCCCAGTTATTACAAAACGTCATTTGCAAGCAGTAAACCAATTTCACAATCATTTAATAGCAGAAAGAACGTATCAGCAAAAAACTATCATTGTTCGTTATGCAATAGTAGCGAACATGGAATTTATTTTTGTCCTCAATTTTTAGAGATGCCACCACTTATAAAATTAAAAACAGTCACAAAATTAAATCTTTGCCAAAATTGTCTGTACAACCATCACGGACAACCATGCGTATCTGGCAACTTTTGTCGCGTATGTAATAAAGCTCATAATCGCTTATTGCATGAGGCGTTCACACAAACGCAAAACGCCCGCCCAGCAACACAGAACAGTCGAAACGCTGAGTACAGCAGCTCGCGAATGAACAATGTCGACGCCTCTACCAGTGCGGATGCGGCAAGGCACGTCCGTAGTAGCTCGCACGTATCGCGGCAGGATGACCCCTGCGAAGTTTTGTTACCTACAGCTAAAGTTAATGTTCAAGCCGCTGATGGTACCTATTACGTAATGCGAGCCCTTTTAGACCAGGGTTCGCAAACCTCATTAATAACAGAACACGCTGCACAGATTTTAAAATTACCTAGAAAAGCATGCAAGGGAGTTATTTCCGGTATAGGGGATAAGGAGAGCAGTTGTAAAGGTATTATCACTATCAATTGCTCATCAGTTGTTAGCGATTTCGCATTTGATACAGATGTTTTGATAATGAAGCAACTGATAAGAAATTTACCAAGTTACACTTTTACAAAACCGGATTGGTCATATCTAAACCACATCAAGTTAGCCGACCCAGAGTTTTATAAAAGCAAGCCAGTAGATATTTTGTTAGGTGCTGATATCTACTCGATTATATTAATGGATGGAATTTGTAGAACTAACTTAGCTTTACCCACCGCTCAGCAAACTCAGCTGGGGTGGATACTTAGCGGAAATGTAAGAACCATTCAATGCAACATAGTTTTACATAATATTGAAGAGATCCATAAATTTTGGGAGATCGAAGATATAGCAGAAAAATCAGAATTATCATCAGAAGACAAATCATGCGTTGAGTTTTATCAAGAAACCACTATCAGGCGAGATGATGGACGTTACGAAGTTATGTTACCGCTTAAACCAGGATATGAAAATAATTTGGGCCACTCTAAAGCAAAAGCAGCTGCTCAATTTTATAAGTTAGAACAGAATTTTAAAAATAGCCCAGTTATTGCGAAACAATATAAACAGTTTATTAATGAATACTTATCGCTAGGTCACATGACACCGTCAGCTGTTGAAAACAATACAACGCTTAAATGCTATTTACCTCACCACTGTGTAACAAGAGAAGACTCTACGACGACTAAATTACGTGTTGTTTTTAATGCGTCCGACAAAACATCATCAGGATACAGCTTAAACGATGTTATGTGCCGCGGCCCCAATTTGCAACAGGATCTGCAATGTCTCATTCTCAAGTGGAGACAATACCAATACGCTTTCACTGCTGACATCGAAAAGATGTTCAGACAGACTTTCGTCAACAAAAGGAACCAAAATTTACAGATGATCTTATGGAGAGACAACCCACATGAAAAATTGAGAGAATATAATTTAACCACTATAACATACGGGACCAAGGCCGCGCCATTCTTGGCTATGATGACGCTTAAGCGTTTAGCTCACGATGAAACAATGAATTACCCAGACAGCGCGGCGCCAGGCGTGCTACAGGAGTCATTTTACACTGACGATCTCATTCACGGAGCGCATTCGGTACCGACAGCAAAACAGCTACAAGCAGATATGATTACTTTACTAAGATCGGGTGGATTTAACTTACGAAAATGGAAATCAAATTCAGCAAAGTTACTTCAAGAAGTTAATGAAACCCTCCAACAAGAAAATTTTGATTTTAAAGAGGCCGAGTCTACTAAAACCTTAGGACTCGGATGGAACCCACAGCAAGATTATTTTACTTTTAATTTAAAATTTAATCAAATATTAAAGCCAACAAAACGGGCTTTACTATCAGATATATCTAGGATATTCGACCCACTAGGTTGGTTATCCCCACTTACTACTAAACTAAAATTACTTTTCCAAGAAATATGGAAGGCACAAATACAGTGGGATGATCTTGTACCGCAAGATATTTATGAGGAGTGGAATAAAATTAAAGCAAATATATCTACTATTCAACAATTTCAAATACCGAGGTGGTTACGTACTAAAGAAAAAGATCAAGTTGAGTTACACGGTTTTTGTGACGCAAGCACGAAAGCCTACGGCTGCGTCGTGTATTGTAAAATAATTAGAGATAATTGTACCTCAGTAGTTTTAGTAGCAGGAAAGACAAAAGTAGTGCCTCTCAGTAAAAACTGTTCCCTGCCACGCTTGGAGCTTTGTGGCGCAGTTTTGCTGGCAAAACTAATATCAAAAATCAAGGGGAGCCTAGCAAATTATGACATCAGAGAATTCGGCTGGATTGACTCGATGGTAGTATTGGGCTGGATCAACGGTGACATAAGTAGATGGAAGCCGTTTGTCGCCAATCGAGTAAAAGAAGTTACAGCAGCAATGCCCTCTCACTGTTGGCGGTACGTAGCATCAAAGGAAAACCCAGCAGATTGTGCCAGCCGAGGCTTAACAGCACCACAACTTCAAGAACATAGGCTATGGTGGGATGGGCCGACGTGGTTACCTACCTATTCGCAAGACATTGAGAAACAGCAAACTTATTTCACTAATCAAGATATGAAACGGCTTAAGCAAGTAAATGTAATGATATCAAGCGGAAATGAACTTATTAAAAACATATTAGAAAAGCAAAGCTCACTTACAACAGCAATAAAAGTTGTAGCATGGGTTTTAAGATTTATTTCAAAAGCGAATAAGCCACAATATCTAAGTTTACAAGAGTTAAATAAAGCTAAAGTTTTAATTATCAGAAATATTCAGCAAGACAATTTTTCAGAAGAAATAAGTAGTTTAAAAAGCTGTAACACCGTAAGCAGTAAAAGTAAAATATACAGTTTAAATCCTAAGCTAGATGAAAATGGCCTCATACGCGTCGGAGGTAGACTTACACACGCAAACATAGATCCAGAGATGAAACATCCTATCATAATACCGAACAACAGCAGGTTGGCAGACCTTATCATTGATCAAGCACATGACGTCACATATCACGGTGGGGCGCGCTTGACAACCGCGTTCATACGTAGAAAGTATTGGATTGTCGGAGGTAACAGCGCTACCAAGAAGCGGCTTCGTATGTGCGTGAAATGCAAAAGACACAGTCCTGGTCATCAACAGCAAATCATGGGAAACCTACCAGCAGCAAGAACTAACCCATCACGTCCCTTCTATCATTGCGGTGTGGACTACACCGGCCATGTATCAGTAAAAGCTAACAAAGGCCGTGGTATCAAAACCACAAAGGGGTATGTAGCAGTGTTCGTATGTATGTCTACTAAGGCCGTACATTTGGAACTCGTTTCAGACCTCACAACATCTGCCTTCCTCGCGGCATTCAAGAGAATGGCCGCTAGAAGAGGAGTACCCGGTCACATGTATAGCGACCAGGGATCTAACTTCATAGGCGCTAACAAAATATTAAAACAAGAATTTAAACAGTTATTGGACACCTTTGATGACACCTTTTGGACAGAGATAACAAGCTTAGGCGTGAAATGGCATTTTAATGCACCCTCATGGCCAACAGCAGGCGGACTTTGGGAGGCTGCAGTAAAAAGTTTAAAACATCACCTGAAAAGGGTTATCGGTGAACAACATCTCACGTTCGAAGAATACTCGACACTTTTAAGTCAGCTGGAAGCGTGCTTAAACTCCTGTCCTCTCTGCCCATTAACCGAAGACCCTGACGACCTTAATTTCTTAACCCCAGCTCACTTTTTAGCTAGTGGACCCACACTAACATTATACGACACAGAAAGAGATCTTCGTACGCGGTGGCATCTCACACAAAAAATATTTGGAGATATTTGGAGGCGTTGGCGTGATGAATATCTCACTCAGCTTTCATCAAGGAGCAAGTGGAGGCTGTCGAAATCTAATATCAATCTAAATGACGTCGTCGTGATAAAGGATGACAATTTACCTCCTGGAAAATGGGGTCTAGGCCGGGTGGTACAACTACATCCCGGCAGTGATGGTTACGTCAGAGTTGTAACTTTAAAAACTAAAAATGGGTTAATGCAACGCCCTGTTATAAAACTATCAGTTTTACCTGTTCACCCCGAAAATGACAACCCTAAAACAACAGAACAAAAAACAGAACAGAAATCAGACTTTTTATCAAGTAACAAAATAAGTTGCAATTTCTCAAAATTGGCTACAACATTATTATTATTCCTAATTACGATACCAGCAATTAATTGTACATACAATAAAACTATTTTACAGAACGATAACAGTGTTTATTTCGATCATGTTACTAACATGAATATGATACGTGACGACTGGCGCCTAATTGTCTATTACGACATGCAACCTTACCAGGACGGAAACACGGCGGTTAATATGTACATTCAATACCTAGATAGAATATGTGCAAAAATAAAAGATCAATCCCATTGTGAAGGAATGTTGTCACAACTTCGCCATGAACTGACTGAAATACAGTATTATAATGATATAATAATGAACCATCATATTCCACCTACTTTTCGCCGTAGTAAACGAGGGCTGATTGATGGAGTTGGGTATGTGGCAAATAGTCTTTTCGGCGTTTTAGACGAACACTTCGCCGAAAAATACGAACAAGACATCAACCTCATAAGAGCTAACGAAAACCATTTAGCTTCCCTCTGGAAGAATCAGACATCAGTAGTGGAAGCCGAAAATAACCTTTTAAAACGCACTGAAACATGATAGATAAACAATACAAACTTATAAATAAGAAAATAAATACAGTACAAAAAGCAGCTATTCAATTTGAATCAGAAATACAAAACGTATCGCTCGCCAATGACTTTATAACCACTGCTATGATGGCAAACAACATTATATTTAGTTTAAAAAATACTCAACAGATGTTACTTGACACCATCACTAATGTTTATAATGGGAAATTAAATTTTCACTTGCTTACGCCTGATCAACTAAGACATGAGTTAAGTGTTATTAATGAACAGCTCCCGAAGGATTTGGCCTTACCTATCAAGAAGACTAGTAATTTATCAGAAATCTATAATTTGTTGCGCGTACAAGCAAGAGTAACATCAAATTACATAATGTTTGAAATCAAGATCCCACTTATTGAAGAAGAAACATACGAAATTTTGAAGCTCATCCCTATACCTCAACTCACTGAGAATTATACAGAAACAACGATTATACCTATATCTAGTTACATCGCGGTCAACCTAAAACAGGACTTATTTATGGAAACCAACGAAAATGATTTAAGATCGTGCATCCCTAAAAATCCATCTACTACTTTGTGTTATATAAAAGGGCCTATTTATCTCATCAAGGACGAATTTAGTTTTTGTGAGGTGCATACAAACTTACGAAAATGTAAAACTATCACGAGGCCTTGTAACAATAAATGGATTGAATTATATAAGCCAAATAACTACATTTATTTTTGTTGTCAACAATGCAATTTGAAACTTGTATGCGAGGATCAAGTTACTCCGCTAAAACTGAATCACTCTGGATTTTTTAATGTAAATCAAGCCTGCATTGTAAAATCAGCTGATTTCTTTATTTATTCGCAAAGGCAAGATCGCATCCAATTAAAATTAAAGCCTCAATTCGATGTGCCAGAAATCTCTCAATTAAACCATATTTTTAACATATCGTTACCAATAAATACCTCTATGCAAACGAAGGATGAAGAACAATTATCAGAGCAAAAGTACCGTTTAATTCAGCTCCAAAAAATTGAAGACAGTATAAACATAATGAAACAAAGTCAACCATTAACAGAAGGAATCTCATACCACGACGTACATCATTACGCAGCGATATATGTATTATTCGCTGTATTGGGGCTTGGGTTTGCGGTGTGGATGTGGAAGCGATTCAGATCGCGTCCAGCAGCGGCAGCAACAGCAGTTCCCGCGCCGGGTGCGATGCCGGCAGCGGCAGCGGCACCCGGCGCCGGCGCCACTTCGGGCCCGTCCACCAGTACTCAGTGTAGTGATCATTATAGTGTAGTGAATGAGTTTACGAAAAATAGTGCGCGACTATCGGTCAAACATAACGGCACGACGTCTAACGTGCAAGGTGCGCGAGTGTTAGCGAGGGACGTCGGATCGTCTCCTATCGTTCATAAACAGGTGTTTGTAGTCCCGGAAGAAATTAAAAACTCTTAAGAATGTAGCATTAAATCTCTTTGTAATAAATCATCTTGTTAACTCATCAGGGAAACTAACACTCCAACTCATACTAGTTATAATAAAATTGTATAATATCATTCTTGTAAGCATATCAACCATTCATTATAGCCACTAATTCCCATTTTCTCGCTCGGGAATATGTACGAGCAAGCGCGTACAATGTCTCATCAGCATTTATTAAATTGACCTAGTTTAATTCATTAGCAATTTTCCATATAATTTTAGTTCGCAATCAGTAAGCAATCAAGTCACGCGTACTCATAGCATTTTCATCCATTCATAGTTTTATTCAAATATACATCTGTTTCGTATCTTTTATCAGCTTATCATTTCTATCAGTTACTCAGTTCTTAGTTCGACCCCGAACAGCTCCCTCTACAACCTAAGCTGAATATTGACGCTAGGGGATGCTGGCAAAGACAATAATTATACACGGACCCATAAGTTAAATATTAGGCTGTCAGTTTACTGTCAATATTAAAAGGTGTGAATTCAGGCTATTTAATGCTATTTAAACCCTGACTGATTTTGTATATCTAGTTTTTTAATTTGAAAATCTTAAATGGACGGTTTTTTTACTATCATGATCTTTTTTCATATTATTCTGTTGTCAAACAAAAAAGTCAAGGTAACTCGTAATTTTACTAACTATTAGTGATAGCATTGCAGCACAAGCCTAAAACTCAGTCTCTTCTTTTCTTATCTTTGAATGCTTGTTACATTGAAACAGTGATAATAAAAACTTTAGACTTGATTTTTTTTAAATATATATATTTTTGCCCTTTCGTTTATGCTTGAACGAACGAGCGCGCGCGCGCCTCCTCGTCTCTTTCCTTTGCTTTGAGGTAATAATTAATATAAGCTATCACGTCAATTCACAACTCGTTATTTTTCGACGTAAACTGTTAAAAAGTTAAATAGTATGTAAACATATTGAAGTGTACCGTGTGGTCGTCAGGTATAATCCCGATCGAGGGCCACATCCCGACGCTGCTGGACGCGCGTTTCCCGCAGTTCCTGGGCGTCGGGCCCATGGCGCGCACCGCCGACGACCTGAGCCTCATGGTGCGAGTGCTCACAGCCGGGAACCAAAAGCTGCGGCTGGACGAGCCCGTGGACTTCACCAAGCTCAAGGTCAGTGGTGACGACGAGAGATGACTCACGATGCGAGTACTCACGGCCGGGGACAAGAGGCTGTGGCTAGATGAGCTCGTGGACTTCACCAAGCTCAAGGTGATGTTGATCGAATATTTCAAATTCTGGAACTTTGAGCTCGAATTTCTTCAAATTCTTAGTCAAGTTGCATAAAATCCACTCTTATAATTTGACTAGCAAAGTCTGATAAAACGGCTCAGCGGGCGCCAGTCCCTAATAACATCAGGAATCTTTTACCACGAGCTTTTTAAACAGTATTGTAGCAGTGTTGTTGCAGTTGTGAAAACGAGACCTCTCCCCGCAGGTGTACTACATGACGGAGGCGAGCTCGTCGCTGGCGATGCTGAGCGTGGGCGCCGCCACCAAGCACACCGTGCGCGCCGCCGCACACCATCTGCGCGCGTGCGGCGCCAGCCTCTGCGAGGTAGGTAGCCACCAAGCACACCGTGCGCGCCGCACACCATCTGCGCGCGTGCGGCGCCAGCCTCTGCGAGGTAGGTAGCCACCAAGCACACCGTGCGCGCCGCACACCATCTGCGCGCGTGCGGCGCCAGCCTCTGCGAGGTAGGTAGCCACCAAGCACACCGTGCGCGCCGCACACCATCTGCGCGCGTGCGGCGCCAGCCTCTGCGAGGTAGGTAGCCACCAAGCACACCGTGCGCGCCGCACACCATCTGCGCGCGTGCGGCGCCAGCCTCTGCGAGGTAGGTAGCCACCAAGCACACCGTGCGCGCCGCACACCATCTGCGCGCGTGCGGCGCCAGCCTCTGCGAGGTAGGTAGCCACCAAGCACACCGTGCGCGCCGCACACCATCTGCGCGCGTGCGGCGCCAGCCTCTGCGAGGTAGGTAGCCACCAAGCACACCGTGCGCGCCGCACACCATCTGCGCGCGTGCGGCGCCAGCCTCTGCGAGGTAGGTAGCCACCAAGCACACCGTGCGCGCCGCACTCCATCTGCGCGCGTGCGGCGCCAGCCTCTGCGAGGTAGGTAGCCACCAAGCACACCGTGCGCGCCGCACACCATCTGCGCGCGTGCGGCGCCAGCCTCTGCGAGGTAGGTAGCCACCAAGCACACCGTGCGCGCCGCACACCATCTGCGCGCGTGCGGCGCCAGCCTCTGCGAGGTAGGTAGCCACCAAGCACACCGTGCGCGCCGCACACCATCTGCGCGCGTGCGGCGCCAGCCTCTGCGAGGTAGGTAGCCACCAAGCACACCGTGCGCGCCGCACACCATCTGCGCGCGTGCGGCGCCAGCCTCTGCGAGGTAGGTAGCCACCAAGCACACCGTGCGCGCCGCACACCATCTGCGCGCGTGCGGCGCCAGCCTCTGCGAGGTAGGTAGCCACCAAGCACACCGTGCGCGCCGCACACCATCTGCGCGCGTGCGGCGCCAGCCTCTGCGAGGTAGGTAGCCACCAAGCACACCGTGCGCGCCGCCGCACACCATCTGCGCTGCGAGGTGATGCCTAGGTGGTTCATATGACACTTTTATAAGCAAGCTCAGGGTATGCCTGCGAACGGTGGAGCGCAGCATTTTGGGAGTAAAGCGACGAGACCGCGGAGTTGCGCTCTCGCATGCGAATTGCTGACTCGAAAAGCTGCCGAGCTGAAATGGGACCGCATGCCGAACGAGATTTGGACGCGGATCGCAACGGAACCGGAGTGGACCCCACATAAGGCGACCGGGTAGAGATGGCGGGACGACCTTGATAAGTTCATGAAAGATTGGTATGATGTTGCAGAGGACTGGAAGGTGTGGAAAAAGTGTAGGGAGGTCTTTGCCCATTAGTGGGACATAGCTGATAATAATTTCGAATTTTGAATTAGCAATTATTAATGTGATTTATTGTAATTAATTTTGAAATAATGCTTTATACTCGATTCTTTTTGATCTCGATGTGTTTTATGCGTACTGTCTGCACATACCTTGGAAGTGCAGTCTACCAATGTTTGTACAAGTTGAAAATGACTATATAAACGCTGTTATTCCGTTATATGTAGCTAATAAAATAAATAAATATATAAAAATAACTATTAATGACAATCCTGTTACTCCACCTAGAACACTAGTAAGCTGTACGACTGTGACTCTGCCTAGAAATATAATAGGATTCCTGGGATTGGCTTATCCAAAACCCGAGGTCGCTTTCAAGGACTTTGCCAAAATTGTAGCATCTATTTGACAGAGAAAGAAGAATTTAAGAATGGGGTTGCATAAAAGATCCCGATGGGTCAAAATGCTACTTGGAAAGGGAAACCTCGACAGGCTCCACTAAGATAAGATAAGATAAGCTGGTATTGGCTTGTATTAAGTATGGGCTCACTAATGTAACGGAGCTCCATAGATCTAACTATGATTTCTCGCATTCAACCCGATCTATTCGTACGACCATTGACGCTTACCTGTTTTTACTAAGGAGAGCCCCGCCAAAACTTTATAGTAACTAAACAGTTATCATTGTTAGTATTTGACATTGTTTTTTATTTACAGGAAAAATTCAAAGACTTAGAGGACTCCGTTGAAATATCAGTGTCGGAATTTTTCTCCATGAAAGACATTCCGAACTTGTTGCAGGATCCTGCCAATCCAAAGGTATTGTGTAGTTTTATCTTAAATCAGTAAAAATACATTCTTAATTTTTCTTCAGTAATGTTTGTTTTATAATATCGTATCGAAGTCATGTAATTTTTATAACTTTTATATATCTGAAATGGAATGCTTTAAGTTGATTTACTCGCGTGCATCAACGAAACAGACATTACGAAATATTAAATTTAGTTTTTCGTCAATCAGAATGTCATAATTACGAATAAATAAAATTTTGATCCAAAATGTAGATAATTGTCGTGATTTTTTAGATAGGTATCTCAATTTAGTTTTGCTATACACGACTTTAAAGTAAATAGTATACTGACATCACCACACTACAAAGTAGGTATCAGACAACCTCGCGCAAGCATACTAACTCGCACAATGGACCATCTGCGTCAGATTATAACGCCTCATCAGGACGCGCCGAAGCGCTTTTCATCCGGAACTTTTAAGACTAGTATCCCAAGCGAGTTACCCCGTGGCGTATAGTCCACTACCTAATATCCAGATAGGTTACCGGAGCTGTAAGTTCGTTCACTTCTCGTTGCACTAAGAGTGCAACTCGCAGTTTCCACTGCTCGGGTTAACTCTCAAATCGACTACCAAACGATCTCTTCGGTGGCGGAGTCGTAAGCCCACTCAAAGGGTTAGTAGTGTACCTATTAATGCATACCCACGCGTTCAGCGCGACAAGAGCCTGCTGATGGAGCTGCTGAAGTACCTGTTCGGCGGCGGCGCGCGCTCGCTGCAGGCGCTCGGGTTCGCTCTGATCGCGCGCCACCAGCTCTGCATCCCCGCCGCGCGCCGTCCGCACTACAGCGCACGCGCGCGCCGGCTCAAGGCGCTGCTGCAGGTACGTGTCACCGAACCGAGTAGGGCACGGGGACACGCACTAGCGCCTGATGCCGTTCCCTCTTTTTTATATATCTTACGGGTTGTACTTGGCCTCGTTTCATTCGCCAGTCGATCACGTCAACGAAAACAAAAATATGTACGGCAAAATTTTAACTCTTCTCGTATGTAGCCAGGAGGCGCTGCTTCGATACCAAACAAATTTAAGTTTTCGTTAACGTAATCGAATGAATACAGATAGTAAATAAAGCTCGCACTTGGCACCCTGCACTGGTTTTTCAATTGCTTTCGAACTTTTTTTTTTCTGTAGAGCTGATTACCTCAGACGGCATTTTCAGCTTCACCGGGCTTTTTTTGGGGGCGGCGAGGAACGTAAAGGGTCCCTCAAGCCGTGTGAAACGAATCACCTTCGGATGTTTTCTAGAGAGAACGGCACGGCGTCCCCGTGTCCTACTAGATTCTCCGAAGGGTTCGGATCGGATCGGGGAGCGGAACCACCCGAGAGCGCCTCTAAAGGCTCGGACCTCGGCTCGGGTAGACCGGGCCGTGGAGGAGGAGAGAAGCGCCCAGGTACATGTCTGTACCTGGTATATAGCGCGTGTGAACCGGTTCTTCGTACCCTTGTTCTACGAGTACGGTGTCTTGGACCTAAGCTAGTGTGCATGTTTAGTGTATTCTGTAAATGTGTAGTGACATTTAGAGGATCGGGCGGGGTGCTTTCGAAGTACACATTACAACTGCATCCCCAGGATCGGCTCGGCACGGACGGCGTACTGCTGTACCCGGTGTGGTGTGGGCCCGCGCACCGCCACGGCCAGGTGTGGGTGCGCGCCGCCGCCGTGCAGTACGCCATGCTGGCCAACGTACTGGGGCTCCCCGCCACCTCCGTGCCCCGCGCCGTCGGGGGTCAGCTACCGCTGGCACTGCAGGTACATGCGGCCAACGTACTGGGGCTCCCCGCCACCTCCGTGCCCCGCGCCGTCGGGGGTCAGCTACCGCTGGCACTGCAGGTACATGCGGCCAACGTACTGGGGCTCCCCGCCACCTCCGTGCCCCGCGCCGTCGGGGGTCAGCTCCCGCTGGCACTGCAGGTACATGCGGCCAACGTACTGGGGCTCCCCGCCACCTCCGTGCCCCGCGCCGTCGGGGGTCAGCTCCCGCTGGCCTTGCAGGTACATGCGGCCAACGTATGGAGACTGAAACTGCTGGGCTCAGTTGTTCTCTCATATACATTTTACTAAAGCTTCAGAAGTCAATAAAGTATTTATTTTTAGGAGTTCGATGGCGTGGCGCAGTGGTTGCGGCACCCGATCTGCGAGTGCTAAGGTTAAGCAACTTTCGCAAAGGCCGGTCATCGGATGGGTGACCAAAAATATATCATCTAGAGCTCCTCACTGCTTTGGAAGGCACGTAAAGCCGTTGGTCCCGACTGCATTAGTATTCAGCAACCACCAATCCGCACTGGGCCCGCGTGGTGGTTTATGGCCCGTTCTCCCTATTTCAACCTTAAGGGAGGCTCGTGCCGTAGCAGTGGGGACATGAAAATGAGCTTGTGATGATGGTTACGATTATTTTTTTTTACCCTTGGGGACTCTAGTCCTCAAGTCAGTCGACAAGGTTTGTGAAAACATATTATGTAGTTTCAATTCGAATAAAATGTGAATTCCCGTGCCATAAAATGTATTTAACAGCGCTGCTACTGTACGGGATCACACTTATTTACTATTTGATTTGATTCGGAAATCCGATAAAAGTATATATTTTGACCGCAAAAAGACTAATTTAAATATTTAAAAAACAAAACTACCATGAGCCCAAAACAATTTTTATAATATCTATTTATTCGGTTTTTTAGGTAATAGCAGCGCCACATCAAGACCGCCTATGCTTAGCCGTCGCGAAGCAGCTCGAGATAGCCTTCGGGGGCTGGAAACCCCCCGGGCTGTGAGCGCCCGTAGCCCTAACCCTAACCGTATCCTAAGTGTTAAAAAAATAAATATCAACAAACCACAAGTATGGCGTGGTTCATTTTATACTGGGCAGGAGGAAATCGATGTGACTCTAAATGTAAATTATCAATGTTTTGTACCTAAATTATCTTTATTATCTGTATGTGACCCCCCAATATGACTGGACGTTGCTGTCTTAAAAAACAATATATTTTATTATGCTGACGTGTTTTGGATAAAGCAGCATATCAAGTGACTAAAAAATGACAAATTCATGGTCAAAAAAAGTTATCCTAGAACCCTATTGCACACCCTGAATGTAAACCATCACTGTTTTGTACTTAAAATGATTTTTACTATCTGTCTGTGACCCCCAATTTGATTAAACGTTACTGTCTTAAAAAAAATACATTATTTATCATACTGAAATGTTATTTATGTATATACAGCAACATATCCAGCTACTACAAAATGACAAAATTCGTCAATCCATTTTGATCCTTATGTGCAAATACTAAGGATGAAAATTAAAGAAGTTTTAGAAAACCTGATATGCTGTACTAAGTATAGCATACCACCTTTTTGAAATGCAAGTTTATTTATATTACGCTTAATGTATACGTGCTTACATTATATATTATTGTATGTTGTGCGTGTTAATTATTATATATTGTAAGAAACGTCTCTGTGATTAAAATAAATGATTATTTCTCGCTGATATTGTTAATTAGATACTGATAATATTATTAAGGTCTATTTCAATCTGAATAGAGAATAATGTTTTATTTTTATTAAGATCTAAGACAGGTTTAAAAAAGTAGTTTAGATTTAAGGAAATGGACAAACAGGTGGGGTGTCATTCACCCAAGAATCAGATTGAATTAGACCCCAAAACGAAAAATTGGTTTAATGTTAAAAATAAAAAAAACTACACGACTTAATTTAATTATGTAGAAATTATTTGTATACATTCCCAATGGTATTTTATTTTGTTATGATTATTGTGACAGAAATAAATGACGACTTAATAATAAATGTCTGTTTTATTAATATCCTTGCTTACCTTTTATTTTATTGTATTAATGCAATATGCAATAAAATGTTCAAATAATTCTTAACGCAAATTTTGGTTGCGAAATTACAAATTACAAAAACACATGTTAAAAAATTTCCACGAGCAGGATTTGAACCTGCACCCTTCTTACATACCGGGTTAGGTGCTCTTCCAATTGAGCTATCGTTGTTCTAACCAGCCCGCCGAAACTATTCAACACTTTTACTTTGAAAGCCAAAGTAAAAGTGTTGAATAGTATAATAGTAGAATATCGCCCATTCAATGTCAACAACTACCGTGTTAGTGACGGTAGTTGTTAGAACCACGATAGCTCAATTGGTAGAGCACCTGACCCGGTATGTCAGAAGGGTGCAGGTTCAAATCCTGCTCGTGGAAATTTTTTCAACATTTGTGTTTATGCAATATGCTATAAATTAATGCTCTGAAACTGTAGTGATTATAGCTATGTTTGTCCAATACCAAAATCAATACTTGATATACAGGGTCACTTTTTTATCACCGTCCAAACTTTCTGAGATGACGCCCGTGATACAAACGAACAACTCTTACTATTGGACCAATTCCCTAACTCGAAAATAATATTCAGCTGTTCCATACAAAACGTCAATATTCATTCGACCAAAATGTATGACTCTTTTACTTGTGGTGACAATATAGATGACAACATAATTTACACCTTGTGCAATTACAATAGGCAAGTGGCAGGAGGAGTTAATGGCGCAGTCTGTAATGCGCCCGGTCTGTGATTGCTCAAGTTAAGCAACTTTCGAAAAAAGGCCGGTCATCGGATGGGTGAGCAAAAAAGTATCATCCGAGCTCCTCCGTGCTTCGAAAAACACGTAAGGCTGTTGGTCCCGGCTGCACAAGCAGTAGTTTACAACCACCAATTCGCACTGGACCCACGTGGGGGGTTTATAACAAGTGTCGTGCTTATTATCCATCCATAATAAAGGCTCGTTCCCCAGCAGTGGGGACATAAATGAGCTGGCGATGTGTTTGCAATAGAAATTAAAAATATATAACGCTGTATCAATCATAGGGTTATGGCTTCATTCTGTACTTTTTTTTTAGTATTAGCGGGTAAGCAAGTGCCTTTATCTCACATGATGATAGGGCCAATGATGGAAGCGTACTTCACCCGGGATCCTCAACTTTTGAGGCACTGGCTATCTTATCTGTAGCTGTCGAAACACAACAATGATGTTATGGCGACATATTTAGATAAGATGGTGGTAGCTAGCCAGGCGGACAAACAAACCCTATCACTAACCAAACCGACTACACAAACATGTACCCCCCGCTGGGAATCGAACCCGGGACCTCTGGTTCTAAACCGGTGGTCTTAACCGCTAGACCACAGAGACTGTTAAAAACTTTGTCCTAAAGTGTACAACGCCGGCGCCGACCCTAGTCCTTGATCAGGGTAGAGCTAGAATTAAATTCACTAGTTTATCTCAAAAAGCGCTAACAAAATGTAATTTTTTGGTCGAAATTATTTTCGAAATTATTTAGCATTTTGGCGCCACTTGCCACCAGGCGCCTAGAGCGACCGCTCCACTACTCTACCCTAGGACTGCGCCGAAAAATTAAGTGTAGAACTGCTAAAGTTGACAATGTGTGCTCCTATTTTGTTTATATGAAAGAGGTGTAGTTAGGATCGAACAACTATTGGAATACCCAGATTCGAATCCAGTCGTAAATAAGTTACTTATATTTGAACAAAACATAAAAAAATAAAAAATCACAAGTTATGAGAAACATTTTATTTGCAGTTGTAAAAACTGTACAAGTCCTAACAAACTTATAAATTAACATTATATTATGGACCTTCGCATGGCACTGCTGATGTAAGCCACAACTCGCTTTGGACAGTAATCCTTTACCATGAGAATAAGTAAGCATTACACGTAGGAGGAACTCTGCTTAGCTGTTAACAATACCCCGATTGTCAGTGAACACAATGTTGCTAGTGCAAAAGAGAATATCAAAAACCAAAACCCATTAAAAACCGCTTGTTTGTGAAACAAAACGTCTTTTCTACGTAATACTTACTTATTCTTATGCCTACACAACGTTGCAACTTACTTCTCAACATTCTCTACATAACATCAGTCAATATTGTTGATAATATTAACAATAGTCGGTATTATTATTTCCAAATAGTTAATAAGTAAATGTTGTTATTAATCTGTATAACTGGTCAAATATAAATGACATATTGGTTACTATGGCTCTAAGAGCAGCGTTGCATTTGAAGCTTTGCATAAACACGCCGGGGAATATTCTGGAAAGGTCTTCGACTTATGGAACACATGATTCAACCGCTCCTTACTCTAACGTTACGGAGTAAAAATGTAAAATATATAAATTATGTACACTTTCAAGCACCGTATTTGACACAGGCATAGTAATATCAATTATTTCTGGGCACAATCCTCTTCGTCAATTTTAAAGTTTTCACAAATAAAACGATAGTTTATTTCGTTGCTGTCCTAATACAGCATGGAGGTCTCTTAAACAGTTATAATTATATAAAAACATTGTTTTTAAAGCATTTAGTAGTTTTAAGTTTATGGAAGGTAATTTTTTTTGTCTTTATATAATTTACAATGGCAAGTGAGAAATGAGCTTCATGTATTTTACATTTAATTTAACATTAGGACAAAAAGGACAACATACTGAAAAAGCTACTTAATAAAATTTTACTTGACGAGTTTATATTTCTAAGATAAACAATCTGTGTACATAACCCCAAAAGCCGTATTTCTATACACACCTGAAGCTAGAAAGCCCTTTACAAACATGACACTATAATTGTTTGGAAAACTTTAAATTTGGAAGTTATTCAAAAGCTTACCTAAAGTTCGAAGTTAGTACGTATGCTACTAATATGGTTAAGTTTAACAAAATCTTTTATTCCTACAAACAAAACTTGTTCTATGGAGTATAATAATCATAAGATATAGTTTTATTACATTCCAACTGATTAACTTACTGTGTTAAAATGTATTAACAATAAGATATAGGGTCAACGAAAAATCTCTAAAATCAAATTTTATATACAATGAAACTTACCTGTTAAAATGACAATGATATTAATTTGATAGACAATAAAATAAATGTAATGAGTTCGGAGAATATAGTGTACAGCTACAACTATTTTACGAGTCCGTAAAGATATTTTTGAAATGCAGACACTAGTTTTAATGAAATGCAATGTGTCAATGGAAATGTTGATACAAGAGAAGAATATTAGAAAAAGTCACTTCTTCGGATGTACTAATGAGTAGTACAACTTTTCTCTTCAATAAAACGCAACATGGTATTCCAAATATGGATATATGTCAAACGCATTGTAGAATGATTACAAATAATGTCAATTCAAGATTAGCGTAATTCAGTTTGCGAGACGAAAATGTATAATATTTCGGAAGAAAAGAAATTGTCACAGAGACATTAAAAGTACAGTTACTTCTTGATAAGGTCACTTTCCAACACATATCTGAGCATTTTTTTAGAATTTGCACTTTAATTATGAAAATTTTTACTGTAATACTATTGACTATAATAATTCTTAAAAGTCATTGAGCATAATTATAATATTTTACGTTCATTATTAAGTATTAACAGATTTTTCATAATTTCAATTTTTCGCCCATTAAAATAGCACTTTATTCAAAATTCTGTACAAACGACATTATTAATATAAAAGGTCTTTAAAAAAATGTGTTGTATGTTGTAAATATATAAAAATCGAATAAAACATTGATAAACCCTTCACCATGCTGACAGTGACTAATCTGGTGGTCTACATACGCTGTATATACAAAATCATTAATAGTCTCAAATATTGTTAAATAAACGGGTAAGACATTATTCATAATTCGTTGTAATACAACACAAAATAATAATAATAAATAATAGATTTCTATTAACATTCAACAACTAAATACTAAATAATAGCGCTGTGGGCATTTATTATTTGCGTCAAATAATGAACATTCATTATTTGACGGAAATAATGATAGGCGATTAGTTAGTCTAACCATTATCATTTTTAATGCACATAACACTAAGTTCATTTGATAGCTCGACTGCTCTGATTTTGAGTAATAACTCGAGTGGTTTAACGATGTCTCGAGCGGCTTAACGATATTTCGAGGAGTATAACGGTATCGAGCAATTTAACGATATTTCGAGGAGTGTAACGATATCACGAGCAACGTAACGATATCTCGGGTGGTGTGGCGTCTCGAGCGGCAGTAAGTGGGGTGGGGCCTCATATCGGGCGCGTGAAGTTCGCGGGGAACATTCCTTTCTCGTTGGTCGTTTCTTTGATGCCCATTAACCAGCCTTCCTCCTGTGAAACAAGTTTTTTTTATATCAATAACTATTTTATAAAATTAAAACTAAGATTTAGAAATAAGATCAGGGGTTAGAGCTTTCAAAAAAAAAAATTGCGCGAGTGAGCAACGTGCGCGTTTTACCTTCGGCGTCGCAAGCATGCTTCGGAGTCAAACCGAAACCAATTAGCATCATTAATCATGATCAACATAAAGGAGTGCGCAGACGACAGCCTTATCTCCGCTTGCTTTGTTACATTCAGTCCCTCGTGTGTGTTAGCCACTGAAGCTGTAAGCGATCTATTTGAACGGACAACAAAGTCCGCGGTCAAAGTCCGTCGTCTGCGCAATCTTTTAATTTAGTAAAAAAATATTTATTAAAAATATGTTTAATAATAAGTAATATCAGTAATCATAATATTTATTTGCATACATGTTAGCCCTGCGTGTAGGTACTTGTTCAGTAATTTTGTTTGTTGTGTAACGGTCGAATTTCGTCTGCCGAGCGACCATTCGTATTTGGTGGTCGTTGATGTAAGTTTTTATTTTTTTATGTAAATGCAAATGTAAATTATAGGTTCTCCTATAATTATGAGGCCTGACATCATGCTGAGCGGGCACCCTTTAGGCTAAGCGCATGCTAACACGCCGGTGACGTAGCACAGGACAGCGCAGGTTTTGCAGGGCAGGGCAGTTGGGGCCAACATAGGCCGCGAACGCATGCTGCGACGCAGCTAAGTGACACAGCGGACAGACACTTCATTCCCGTCCTAGTTAGTACAAAGGATAGGGATTTTGAAGTTGATGAACAAAATGAGTTCAGAGTCAAAGTCTGATAATGAAATTAATGAGTTGTTGCCACTTTACAGTTTGGCAAAGCATAGAAAAACTAAAGTGATTATCTGAAAAAACGTTATTGATAATTTGTACTATCGAGAGAGTTATATTAATTGTTCTGTCATTGTTACAAAATTATCATAAAATGGTGAAAAAAAACACGTGTCGACATGCACGCGTCGCGTAGAAATCTGTGCCGACGCTACAACGAGGCGCAGGGCAGGGCAGACGCATGCCTGCGTCGCTCATGCTTGCGCCGCAGCGTACGCAACTCTCAGCACATCCACGCATTACAAAATGTGCTCTGCTCTGCGCTGCGCGGAGCTGCGTCGCCTGCGTCTCAGCATGCGCTTAGCTTTAGTGCCACATAATTGTTGTTAAATTTTATGTAGTAATGTCATTTGTGTTGTGTCACTAATAAATGTTATCTATTCTATTCTAAATAAACATGCGGGTAGTAGTGAGTACCTGTTCGTCGGGGTCGTCGTACTCCACGACGCGGATGACGTCGCCCACGTCGAAGGACAGCTCGTCGGAGTCCTCGCGCGTGTAGCGGTAGGTGGCGCGCACGCGGTACAGCGCGCCCGCCGGCAGCCCCGCCAGCGTGGCCCCTGCGGGACAACGCACACACGTTGGCCAGGGAACTGATACTAACTTTACCTTTTCACCACCACAGTCGGCTATAACCGACAAGTGATAGAAGGCCTTGTACAGTCACGAACATTAACAATAACAATAAAGTAATAATAATTAATCTTTTGGTGTACAACAAAGTGTATTTATCTTATCTTTATAACATTTAAACAATGTGACTCTTAATACAATGGATTAAGAGTCAAAGCTAGTCGAATGTGTATACATGTTAATGCTCGGCACGGTACGCCAACGACGGCAATGATCGACAATACTTATAGTTTACTAAAACACTTAATAAAGATATTTGTCAATTTTTGAATCCGTATTCCTGTTGCAAGTTTTTACTCAGATTTTAGCTGCAAGTGTTTTAGTTTCTAATTGAATTGAATGCTTGTCGTACAAGACACGGCGGGCGTCGCATTTATGCTGTGGCGGTCATAAGGTTTTAAGAACTCAAAATCGGATTCGATGAGACCGACTATTTGTGACTTTGTATTATTTTGATCTGAGTACTAATGCCGCTACCGCGTGTAGATCTGTTCGAATGGTTACTAATCACTTGTTATGTTTTTAGTGAGTAAAGGAAAAGTTTGCAGAGTATGTAGATACGTATATTGGAACGATTCAATAATGTATACGTACTAAATTTGAAAATAACTTTACACTTGACTTTACTATCAACTCTACGGGCAAGGAAATAAGAACTGTATTTGCCAAGCTTGATATGCACAACTGTATCGTGGCAGATTTGTCCTATGGCATTTATAACAAAACTAATAATTATTGTAGTTTATTTTATCATCAAATTTACTAAATATCAGTCGAGATTCTTGTTTTGAATAACAGGAGCTCTTAATATTAAAGACATGTTCGAGTAATTGGAAAAGTGCAAATAGCTTATAAAAAATATAGATACCTTCCTAGCAAAGTCCACAAAATATAACATATAATATAATATATGGTAGGTGTTGAAAAATATTTCACGAGCGGGATTTGAACCAACGTTTTCTGGTAAAACTGGCCCAGGTTCCAATAAAGCTATTGTGGAAACATCCACTGTGCCTATTTTGTGAACACTCCAAATTTCGCTTGTGAAAATGTTTTAACAACTTATTTGAATTAAAATTTGTTCGCAATTAAATTGCAAAAATAATAATAAAATATATATTTATACCAATTCTAAGTTTAATACAGATTATTAGTTTTAAAATGCAAAGCCAACAAACTTATTAGTTAAGCCAAAAATAAATACATACAAAAATAATATGATTTGGATTACCTTTCGCTGCACAATATATATACTTTAGCTGCATAAATAATAACAATTAATAAAAATTAATGAATATTTACAATATAATAAATAACCATAACCAAAAATATACCACTTACCACTTATAAATTATTAGAAGAAAATTATTTTGCCTCAGCAATTTTATTGGAAACCCTCCAAAATAATTATTTTTATCGAAGCCTTTTCAAATTAATTTGCATATTTATTTTTAATATTTATTGTTTTAAATAAATATTTGCGTTTTTAAGTTTTACCAGGCAGCATCAAAATGAATCGAGCATTTTAATTAACCGAGAAATTCAAAAGATTATTGATGATTATTCTTTTCAAATTGATATTCCCCAAATACCTAAGGTAGTATTAATAAACTGCGGATATTATAAGGACAAATTATTGAAGCCTTATTAAAAAAAAAGTAGAACAAGAAAATTTATATTATAGTTACAAAAAATAAGACTACAAGAAAGTTATCGTAATATAGAAAACGTCATACTGTACAAGCTGATTACTTGATTGATTTCGCAATTAATTTGCGTGCTCTTTATATTTGAAAATATATTTTTAAAATTCCACCCTGTATTTACAAAATTATATGAAAACAAAACTGGCTTTCTCTTTAAACAAGCTTAAAACCAGCCCTTTTACACCAAAAAAACTAAATGAGTAAGCAATATTGGTGTAATATTAAATATAAAATTTGGCATGCTAAGATTATTTTGACGATGTCTGTACTTTGTATAGAACTGCAGCGATTTGAACAGGCTTCAAACTTTGCACACTTACCGACGGGAATGTCGTACACTTCCTCTGTTTTGCTCTGATTGTCGTTAGATATATTGTATGTCTTGCTCTGACTATCCTTAGATTTATTGTCCGTCTTGCTTTGTCTTTCGGTAGGTTTATAATCTATCTTAGTTTGACTCTCGTTAAATTTATTCTCTGTTTTGTTCTGATTCTCGTTAAGTTTATTCTCTGTCTTGTTCTGACTCTCGTCAGTTTTATTCTCTGTCTTGCTCTGACTCTCATCAAATTTATCGTCTGTCTTGCTCTGATCCTCGTTAGTTTTATTGTTTGTCTCTATCTGTTCTATGTCTTCTTGCTTTTCCTCGCTGTTATTATTCAACTTCTCTGGCGTGACCGGCGACCCTGGGAGAATGTGAGTATGTCTGATATAACCTGACCTATGCTTTGATGTGGGAATATAAATGTGTAAAGGCCTGGATAGCCTGGATTCTATTAAAGACTTAAATATTTTTAACAATTTGATTGTCTTAATTTAAAATAGATTTCTATTTAAAAATCTCTGAAGAAGTTATGCTATTTCTAGTTTGCTTGTACACCGAACGATGGCAGCATTTGAATAATTTTTACGCCATATCTTCGGTACATTGCTTTCTGTTTTTCAATGTTCCAAGAGTAGTACATTGCGTACACAAGTTTAATAATAGCTCCAAAGTTCAAGTTCAAAACACATGCCTAACACAGACTTCAAGAAAGTATACCAGAAAAATATATACGAGTTTAGCAGAAAAGTGATATTCCGATAGATAGATAATAGTATAAAGCTTCATGCTTCTATCTACTTACAACAACCGAAAAACCAATTAGCCTGTGTCTACTTATTTATATTATCACAATTTATTACAAATACATGGAAACGTTGAATAATATCGTTATGATAAATTTGAATCTCAATAATAAAACAATAATAAAGATGTCAACAGTATAAATTGTAGTTGACAACTTATTTCATGTACCATGGTACCACAGAGTACAGAGTACATATACCCCCCGAACAGAGTGAAAGCTCCCTTAGAGCGCGTTGCGACAGGTACACTACTACTAGCACGGTTATGTGTGCGTGACCTTTCACCGTACACCTTTCACAGTAAATAAAGACTGTCAGATTAGAATTTACCTTAATCTGAAGAATAAAAAACAATATATTGAAAAACAAAATAAGGCTCAGTATTCCAAAGGGAGCCGTCGAATTTTAAGGTATTTTTTTTTGCGTAAAGTACTCATATTTTCGCAATTAAATCTTCTTGCTTGTTCCTACAAGTGCACGATTTTTTATCGCTAGGAATCAATTAGAACTCTCACAATAAATTATTGCCATTATCAGACTCTAGTGAGCCACTTGTGCACTTAGGGCTGGGTGTTCAACTGCCATTTCTCCAGTTGGTGCAACTGTGTCCTCAGGTTATTATAATTTGTTTATTAATAATTAACAGTAGTAGTATATTATAGTAAAAAAAAACAATTTCAACCGTTCGCTTTTAGTTAATTCATATTTGCCTCATAGTCATAACAGTTAGCAAATTATACTTTTTGCACTGGTTTTATTACTTTAGTTTCAAAGTGCATGCTCACTGATTATATTTTATTTACGTAATTAAGTTACTATGCAAATTCTCATTAAGTGAAATGTAAATTTCTTTTGAGAATAATTTTTTTGCCTCAATTTCATACCCGACGACGAGGTAACATTAGGTCAAAGTTAGTCACAGAACCGAATTAGTCTACCCCGATTCCACGTGGTACTAGCCTGTCCTACGCTAGAGTGTTTTTATGAGCCCGGAGAGGCGGAGGGAGAGCAGCCCTCACCCGCTGCTGTAACGACCAAAAAGCTAAAGCTGCGGAGGCGAGCATGTAATGCCTGCATTTCGCTACGCAAGGGTAAAGGGGCTGCTCTTCCCGCAGCGCTGAAGATGTTTAAAACCTTCGGTTGTCACATATATGAGCAGTTTGGTTAAGCTCTTCTAAATAAAAATATCTTTAAAAAAACCTTGTTTTATTTTTAACTGAGCTTATAGAATCTTATAAACTCATATTAAAGGGCCACAATGGAGGAGTAGTCCTCCTCATCCCTCTTCCCCTAAAGGAGGGGGTACGGTAATGGTAACTCGGTAATTTTTTTTTTCCCAAAAATAAAAAATAGTATAATAATATGACTCCGAGTTTTGAACTTTGGAGGGGTAGGGGTATACCCTCCTCCACCACTCCTCTTCCCAAATTTGGCGGCTCCCCTTAAAATTTAGAACCCAAAAATAATAAAAAGAAAATATTTAGAGTAAGTACCTAAGTAATTTATAAATTTATGAAAAATAAAATAAAATATTTTGTTTTATTTATCTTATCGTCATGTGACAACCCTACCAAAGTAAGTGTAAATTTTAGGAAGGAAGCTTTCACTCTGTCTACTACTCTGTGAACTGATGGT